>OX104116.1:60527313-60862526 GCA_944474755.1 Limnoperna fortunei
ACAGAGTTAAATACATGTGACTTTCAGAAAATCAATTTTTTTACCTTTTTGCCTATACTTGTATATGTCATATGTCTTATTTTGTAATAGCTGTTCTCACCAGGAAGAATAGGTTGTTAAAATTTTAAGTGAAAACTACAATTTGTAAAAAAAATGTTTATACATTAAAAAACATTTATGTAGAAATAACACACTAGTCTAGTAACAACAAATTCCAGAGCATTCAATTTTCTACAGAATCTCAAAAAAAATATTCTTTATATTTTCTGCAGAAATTGGTTGACAAACTGAAACTGTTATTTACTATATACATGTACATGTAGTCCTTGTGGGTCCTTTTGTAGAACTGTATCAAAACAAGACTGATGTTGTCCTCAGAAAGTTAAACCAATAAAGACAGGTGGTTTTCAAATGTGGTCCTATTTTAAATATATGTCTGGTTGCATTGATGGCAACCATCTGCCTGTTGCAGTGGCTGTTACTAGGAATATCAGACAGTGTCATGTCCTTTTATTGTATATTTTGACTTTATTGCAAATGACTTCACCAAACCATTTCATATACTCTATATGAAAGAAAAAGTTATTTGAACAGAAAATACTGAGGAAATCACATATTTTGGTTTTTAAGAGATGGAATTAAAACCATAAAAACTTTTTCCTGATGAGGTCATAAAAGATATCAAAACATGTTTTTACAACCTTCTTTAATGTTGTAATAGTTTTTATAAAAATTAAGGTAGTAGAAAAGTGTCATCTGAATGGTTTCGTTTAATCAACACAGCTTTAAATTAGATATTTTAAGTGAAAACTCAATATTTTATGTGGGAAATGGACACTTCTTTGGATTACATATTTCTGGGTTTTTTTTGCATAATTTTATCTGTCAAGTAGTTATGTATTTAAGATGTATCCACTATATATTGCCATGTACTTAAGAAAAATGTTGGGTCAACGGCCACAACCAGTATTAGTAGTTGTGGACCTTTTTAAAAAATGAGGAGAATGAGTAGTTGTGGGGATGCCTTGATAATAATACATGTAAAAATAAAGTACTTAAAGTAATAGAACGAAATAATCGTAACCTCACATTTTTTGTGTGTTTTTTTTGGTGAATTTGTTAAAAGAAAAATAACTTCGGATTATAAACGGCAGTAAAATTCGGCCTACTAAAGTAACAGCTCACAGAGTTCTGTATATATCTTTTTCCATATATGTTACATGATTATAAATTAAAAAAATTATGGAAGTTCCTATGGTAAAATGCTTAAAAATGTAAGCATTTGCATGTGCAAGAAAATAATGTTGAGTATGTTAAACTCCATTCCGTAACATCTCTTGAGTACTTTTCCTGGTTTTTAGTGCACTAATTAAGGAGGTCATTTATGCCTGTTGTATAGATTTTCCCTGCATCAATAGGATGGATTTTTATCTACAGACAGTATATTATTTGTGCTACCGACTTTCATTTATGCCACTTTTGGTAGTCTCAGCCAGCCAGAGAAAATGTAATATTCGTAGATCAAGGAAAGATGAATATACATTTTTGAAGGTTGTAACAGCATATCAAAGTCTGTAATGTTATACGCGAATAAAACATATCCTCCTACAACAAATCTTTTTGCAGCAGACAGGTCCATTGTTGTTGACACGATTTGTGTGTTACAGACACATACATGTATCTGATACTCTGATTGGCTACTGAACTATTGTACTTTTCTATCAATTTTACAAGTAAAAGAGGTTAATATTGAATTTCGCTTGACCACTGACCACTGATAGTCTATTTTTGAAATAAACTATGCAGCAGACAAAAAATAACCATATTTTGATACAATTTTAGTACTTTTGCTAGTTAACATGACCTGAAAGTAGTTTATAGATCAATCAAAAATACACAAAATTCTATACATGTGCTAGTAATAATATACCTTAACATGTGATCAGACATATATTGGACCAGTATTGGTGTCTGTTAACCCATTTAAACATATCAACATATTTACAGATAAAGAAGTAGAACTTTACCAAGGTGCTGTAAGTAAAATTTAAACTTTGATATTTCTAAAAGACATGCTTTTTTATGTTATAATTATTGTATTCAGGTTGTATTTCTAGTAACTAACCATAAATCTGATAATTTGTGAACATGAGAAAAAAACACGGACATATTTCTTTTTGGAACATAATACAAGCATTATTGATATATACACTCCATTCAAAGTATTAGTGCTGTGTGTGATAGTACAACATGCCTAACAAATTGGTACCACTGTTCACACAGTTGCTGTGTTTGTATAAACCTCCCTTTGTAAACACTGCCTTTGTAAACACTGTTTACATGTGTCATTTTAGGCTCAATATGAAAACCCCCCTCATGTGTATGCGTTGGCAGATAACATGTACAGGAACATGCTTATTGACATGGAAAACCAATGTGTCATCATTAGGTAAGTTTTTATTTTGGTGGGAAAGCATGTGATAGTTACTATAGAAACATTCTTACTGACCTGGAAAACAAGTGTCAAAAAGGATAAGTGTCCGTGTTGGGAAAGTATGTTTCAGTTTCTATAAAAACATGATTAGTATTGGCATGAAAAACCCATGTCATAGATATCTTATAGGTGACATTGTTTGGATAGTTACTGTAGAAACATGTACTATTGACACTTAATATTAAAGTGAACAAAAATAATAAACAGCCATTTTTATGGCTCACTTGCAACATTCATACATATCAGTTAAGCTATAGGTTTATCAATAAAGTAATTGCTAGCTTATGATAAAAACATGTCAATCACCTGTCACCTGACCTTATCCTTAACTTCACAGTACAGTGGTTATGTTAAAATTATCAGGTTAGGTAAGTTCCTTATTAACTATGCATGGTGAGATGACAATCCTCTCTGTCCATCCGGCCAGAACAAATCGTGACTTTTGATTTTTTGGCATGTAGGTAGATCATTTCATTGTGATGTGTCATGTACCAAAGTTTTTGACCTCAAGGTCATATTATTGCTTTCTGCATGACAAATTCATGTACGAATATCTGTTCTTTTTATTTCCTAATAAAAAACCTTTTGTCAGTGGGGTTCACAGAGATGGATACCATCTCACTAATATCTAGTTAGGTTAGATCAATTCCTGATTACCAATGCATAGTATGATGACAGTATTTGGTAAATGTTTCTGATGAATAGTAGCTAGTTTGGTAGTTGTCATGGTAACTCACCTGATCATGACCTTAATTTTATGGTCCAGTAGCTATGTTAAATTTTTATTTTAAGTAAATTCATCAGTAATCATGTATGGTAGGATGATAATGTTTTGTAGATGTCATTTTGACCTCCATTTCATGATCATGCTATAAAAAATGTGCAGTACAGGCCAGTCAGGTAGATGTCACCTGACATTGTCCTTGATTTCTTTGGTCCAGTATACATAGCTGTGTTAAAGTTTTTGGATTATGTCAGTTCCTCATTAACCATGCATTGTATTATGACAGTGTTTGGCATATACATGTATGTTGCACATCAGCAGTACATGAAAGTCAGGTAGGTGTCACCTGACATTGACCTTGATTTCTTTGTTCCAGTATACATAGCTCTTTAAAGTTTTTGGATTATGTCAGTTCCTCATTAACCATGCATTGTATTATGACAGCGTTTGGCATATATGTTGCACATCAGCAGTACATGACAGTCAGGTAGGTGTCACCTGACATTGACCTTGATTTCTTTGTTCCAGTATACATAGCTGTTTTAAAATTTTTTGGATTATGTCTGTTCCTCATTAACCATGCATTGTATTGTGAAGGTGTTTGGCATATATGTTGCACATCAGCAGTACATGACAGGCAGGTAGGTTTCACCTGACATTGACCTTGATTTCTTTGTTCCAGTATACATAGCTCTTTAAAGTTTTTGGATTATGTCATTTCCTTATTAACCATGCATTGTATTATGACAGTGTTTGGCATATATGTTGCACATCAGCAGTACATGACAGTCAGGTAGGTGTCACCTGACATTGACCTTGATTTCTTTGTTCCAGTATACATAGCTGTTTTAAAGTTTTTTGGATTATGTCTGTTCCTCATTAACCATGCATTGTATTGTCAAAGTGTTTGGCATATATGTTGCACATCAGCAGTACATGACAGTCAGGTAGGTGTCACCTGACATTGACCTTGATTTCTTTGGTCCAGTATACATAGCTGTTTTAAAGTTTTTAGATTATGTCATTTCCTTATTAACCATGCATTGTATTGTGAAGGTGTTTGGCATATATGTTGCACATCAGCAGTACATGACAGTCAGGTAGGTGTCACCTGACATTGACCTTGATTTCTTTGGTCCAGAATACATAGCTGGTAGGTGTCACCTGACATTGACCTTGATTTCTTTGTTCCAGTATACATAGCTCTTTAAAGTTTTTGGATTATGTCAGTTCCTCATTAACCATGCATTGTATTATGACAGTGTTTGGCATATATGTTGCACATCAGCAGTACATGACAGTCAGGTAGGTGTCACCTGACATTGACCTTGATTTCTTTGGTCCAGTATACGTAGCTGTGTAAAAGTTTTTAGATTATATCATTTCCTCATTAACAATGCATTGTATTGTGAAGGTGTTTGGCATATATGTTGCACATCAGCAGTACAAGACAGTCAGGTAGGTGTTACTTTGCCTTAACCTTCATATCAGCGACTGCTTCAGAACTTTATAACATATATTTATTTTTATTATGATGGTGTAATTAGTTTGTTGCTTATGACAAGTATTTTTTTTCACTACTGACATGGAATGCAGATTATTCTGTTATAGCCACAATATGTGTTCAAACCATAACCATGGCTGATAAGACATATTTTTACAGTGGAGAGAGTGGTGCAGGGAAGACTGTGGCAGCCAAATATATTATGGGTTTTATCACAAAAGTCTCTGGCGGTGGCCCTAAAGTACAGGTATGTCAGCTGGCAACATAAGCCACCACAAACCTATTATTGTTTGCTTATCATACATCATTTAAAGGGAAACTTCGCAAAAAAATGAAAATTTGATATGTTATTCTTCAAATAAAAAGAAACACTTTTGCCTCTTAATGTTTTATTATATTTTCAATGGTTAAGTTTCTACGTTGAATTCACCGTGTAAAAAATACACTTATGGAGGTCTGCCATCTTGTCACCACGTCGTCGCTAGATGGCGATACTAGAGATCCCAGGACATCCAGGTACCTTAGAGTCGCCGTATGATAATAACGCGAAACGGGCAATAACTGATAGTTGTACTATAAGACAAGGTGGTGGCAAGATTACGTTTCGTATTCCTGATCTAAGCTAAAAAAAACATTACAAAAAACCGATTTGTGTACCAAATAGTTAACCAGTTTAAAGACTTCTACTTGAGACTATGTCCACATTAGCAACAAATTCATGCGAATATCATTTTCCAGAATAAAATGGAGGATAGTTTAGTGGTATGGTGACCTCATTTTTCATCGAATATTCGTTTGAATTTTGTCCATAAATATTAATTAAATTGAAAATTATTCGTATTTTTATTATCGACTTAATCAGATTTTGCAACTTATTGAACGAAACTTTTTTATTCAAAATCTTTGCGAAGTTTACAAGTTTAGAAATAACGGTCATTAAATGAATTATTTTTAAATACCATGTTTTCGCGCATCAAAATTTCACTTCACGTTTAGTACATTTATTATTATTATTGATACTGGTAACATTTATTGTGCGTGTGCGTAACACAGTTTCCAAAATTTTACATGTGTATATTTTGAGTCAACGTGTCAGTTTTACGTTTACTCCGACAAGGCATCAAAAGGTATTCGAAATCTTATATACATCCTGTGTTCTGACACTTCTGTGTATTTAAATCATTCCTGTCCTTGGCAGTAGGGGGGCGTGCCGTTCTAATTTCGAAGTACATTGATAAACCTTCAATCTGATTAGCTTTTGAAAATGTCCAAATATTCATACTTCAAAGTCGGCGTCAAATGATCTAGTAATTACAATAAACATCCTGTTTGTTTACCTGCTAATTCTGTTAATTACCCTTCAAAAACGAGTAATGATTTAACTTTTCACGTGCAGGTACAACTGCCGTTTCAAGACGAGCAAAATTGTCTACGGAATTTTTTTTATGTTAAAAAATAAGTATACAAATATATCTTTTATTACAATTATTATTTAGGTATTTATCTGAGTTAAATAAAGACAGGTTAAAATTTGTGTCTAAAAATACTTTTATTAATACAAAGGTCATTAGAACATTAAGACGTATTTGGTAATCTTATGTTGTCAGCTGGTTATTAGTCATCGCCACAGTTTTAATATTATTCAAAGAGCAAAGGCAGAAAAACATATTTTTAAACTGGATTATTTATCAAATTTACTGGATAATTACATTTATCACGTCACAAACGCAGTCACGTGATAAAATACTGTCAATATTGCAGCCCCATACACAAAATTTTACCACCTTTAATCCACTCTAGAAGCGTAACGGTAAAGAATACAATAAAACATCAAAAGGCAATTATATTTCTTTTTATTTGAAGAATAACATATCAAATTTTCATTTTTTCGCGAAGTTTCCCTTTAAGGTGTTGCTGAATAGAGATTTTTACTTTTGTCTTAATGTGGCTATTAGTAGGAATTTATATTTTAATAAACCTTTTGGCTATTATTGAAATGCAATAACTAGTAATTCTAAGGTCAATTTAATGTGTGTTTAGTAATGGAGCTTTAAAAATGAAAGGCTTAGTTCACTTCAATAAAGTCACATAGTGAGGGGAAAATGAGACTTTAGTGTAGTGTCTTAGATTTATTCACATTGCTCAGCATATGGTACAAATGTATTTATCAGGTGTTAAAGGCTCAGTTTAATTTAAACATTGCATAAATATTTGTGCATTTAGTTCCAAGCCAAATACATGTATCAAAGCTTGCACATGTAATTTTTTAATGCAAGGAAGAGTATTCCTACCAACCGATTGATGTATGTAAAACAATTTAAAGTCGTGGTCACTTGTATTTGAACATGTCTATGTGTTGAATAATCCAGAGTAACTCCTAAATCCTATCGTTATGTGAATATTTCAGGAAAGCTCGGTATACACACTTGTGTTTTTATAATTGGTTGGCAGTAATAGGTTATTGTTGTTGGCTCTCAATGATGATAAAACAGGCTTTTGATGGCAGGAACTTGTATTGAAGGCAATCTTGGGAAAAGAAGTAGAAGCAATATTGAAATCGCCTTCTATCCTATGCTGTATTCATTTCACTGTCATTCAGGTTACAAATTGTGGAATTTTTGTCACAGTGTCATGTTTACATGGGCAATACAAAATACAACTGCCTCCAAATATCTAATGGTTAAATGTTGACTAAAGTGACTTACAATATATATTGATTTTTAATCAATTTAACTTACTTGCAATGCAGTAGTGCAGTATGTTTTGAATAATTAAATATTATGCGAGTTAAATATTGGATGTCAGACCAATTTATTTTCTACTTGTGCTTCCTTAATAATTTCATTACTTTGCGATTCTTTTTTTGTAATTGTTAAATATTTTGTATTAATATGGTATTAAAAGAATGATTATCAGTAACTTTTTTGTTTATATCTTTCAATGATACTTTTTCTACAATAACTTAAACTGCTTATAGTATAAATATAAACCAATAGAAGGTTACAAATACAAAAAACCAGCAAATCCCAACATGTAGTAAAATAAATACAGTGTTATGTAACTTCTCCATGTTTTCCTCCCATTTCTCTATGTTAGACTTTAACACTTGACTTGGGGAGTTTTTTACGTCCTACAGGGACAACTTAATGCCCTTGGTCGGACGGTAGGCTAAAACAAAGTTACTTCTTCCTTTTATACCTGTACCAGCTTGAACCCTGTGTGTTACAAATGGTGTTTTAGCTCACCTGACCCAAAGCTATTCTCACCACTTTGTGTCCGTCATTGTAGTCGTCGTCGTCGGCTGTCAACTTTTTACAATTCAATCTTCTTCTCCACAACCACTTGGCCAATTGGAACCAAACTTGGCAGGAATGTTTATTGGGTGGTTCTTAACAAAGTTTGAGTTTTTGGTGCTGATCAAATATAAAGCATGGTTGCCAGTTCCATTAATGTGTTCGAATTAGCTGAAATTCAAAAATCTTCTCATAAACTGATTTGAAATATTGCAGAAATGAAACTTAGATAGTCCTCTACAAAGTTTTGAGTTTTTTGTGCCGATCCAAAATCCAAGATGGCCGCCATCGCAGGACATAGTTTAAGATAAGATCCTATGGGAAAAATCAACTTCTTCTCTGAAACTGTTCCACACTATGAAGCCAAATTAATAAGGAAATGAAGGTTGGATAATTATCTTATTATTTTGGGTTTTTTGAGCCAATTGCAAATTCTACATGGCTTTCAGGGCCATTAATGCATTCTGATTGGCTGAAATTCAAAAATCTACTCATAAACTGCTTGGCAGATTGATTTGAAATATTGCAGAAATGTACCTTAGATAGTCCTCTACAAAGTTTTTAGTTTTTTGTGCAGATCCAAAATCCAAGATGGCCACCATCACATGACATATTTTAACATAGGACCCTATGGGAAAAACATATAAACATCTTTTTCTCTGAAACTGTTCCACACAATGAAGCCAAATTATGAAGAAATGATTAATGGATATTTATCTTATTATTTTGAGTTTTTTGAGCCAATTGCAAATTGAACATGGCTTCCAATGCAACTAATGGGTTCTGATTGGCTGAAATTTCAAAAATTTTCTTTTTGCAAACCGCTTAGCAGATTGATTTGAAATATTGCACAAATGTACCTTAGATGGTCCTCTACAAGTTTGAGTTTTTGTGGCGATCCAAATTCCAAGATGGCCACCACAGTGGAACACAGCTTAACATAGGTCCCTATGGGAAAACCATACAAACTCTGAAACTCAGTTCCACACAATATAACCAAATAATGCAGAAGTGAATCTTAGTAATCTTATTATTTTAAGTATGTTTCGAGACGATAGGAAATTCAACATGGCTGCCAGAGCTGCAAATGCGTTTTGACTAGCTGAGATTTCAAAATTTGTTTTCTCACAAACCGCTTGGCAGATTTTGATATTGTATGGTCCTCTACCAATTTTGAGTTTTTTGTTTCCATCAAAAAAACCTATGAAAAAACATAAAAACTGGTTCTTCTCAGAAACTCTCCTACTGCTGATTGTAAATTCAACATGGCAACATTCCTAGAAACAGCATCTTCACGTAAACTCTTTAGCATTTAATATCAAAATTTGCAAGAAAAGTCTTGTCTTAAAAAGTTTTTTTGTAAGTCAGGTGAGCGATACAGGCTCTTAAGAGCCTCTAGTTGATATTGTTGAAAATATACATAAAGGTGTTTTTTATTTCTCGAAATCTGTATTAGGAGTGATGTGACTTAATGATCTGTAACAGTACAACACTCTAAATAAAGGATATTAGAAGTAATATAAAACATGTGTTGCATGTGTGCTTATTTAGTTGTTTTTATTTAAATGTAAGCTGAAAGCAAATAAGGTTTTATCAGCATTGATCAGGAAGCCAAAATGACAAATAGAAATTCAGATAAGAAATAATTTGTTACTTTTTGTTATGCAGGCAAAGGTAAACTCATATATAACATATATACCTAAATATTGTTTGCTGTTGATTAGTTAACACTGTAATGTAGTAGAACTTTTCCAAGATATAATGGAATGTGTATTAGAAGGCAAATTACTTACCTGTTACCTGTGTTATTGGTGGAGTTCAATGTATCATGAGACATTCTTTGATTAAAAAACTTAACTTCTAACACCACATTTAATCATTTCTGGAATTCTTATATTCAATCAATTCAGTCAAAAATACAATATACTTGAATTGTGTTCTTTAATACATTGTATAAACAGAGTATATAAAAAGTTATACCCATGTATTGTGGAACATTTTATGTATATATTAAAACCTTGTAAAACATAATCATATATTTACATCCTATAAGTTATTATCATTATAAATCTTTGAAATACATATAGATTTCTGTTGCATACCTACCTGTGTACACTTTTTGAATACTGTACCACTGAAGCCATTTACCTGTTTGTACATGTACCCAATGGTGTCATTTGAGGCACAAACATATCTGCCATGGATTATTTTTATGTTTTATCCATTTTTCTTCTTGAAGTTTATCTTAAAAGTTGGTATTTTCATTTAATATTGGGTATATATTTATGATGTAAAAATGATAACCTTAAGGTATCCGACCCATAATTGAAATTACCGTTTAATTTTATTTTTCGACCAAGAAATATATTTTTATTAAATAAATATATTGCTAATTAATGATGCAAATTATATATATATTGTGCTACTTTGAGTCAATGTTAACATTTTTGAGCAAAAAATTTAGTTACTCAAATAGTATTTCCGATGTTTGCCGAAGATGACCGAGGTCTGCTCCATTGAAATACAATGGACATCCGGGACACCAAATATGATCACGTGGTCAATTGTGGTCCGGATACCTTAAATAGAACGATGGGACAGCTATGTTTGAAATGAAATCGTTTTGTTTGTCTACATTTAAAAAAAAAATGCTGAACATTACAATTAATTTAACATATTTTTTTTACAGAAAGTTAAGGATGTTATATTAGAATCAAACCCACTTCTTGAAGCCTTTGGAAATGCCAAGACTGTTAGAAATAATAATTCTAGTCGATTTGTAAGTATAAATAAATAAAAGTTATTCATTTGAGAATATTAACTCCATCTTAATGGTTTTAAAGATGTTTCAGTTTACATTGTAGGACGTTGGTCCTGTCACAATTACTACATGTTATCATGCGCGTACAAAATACTATTCCATGGTCCTATTTCATCATCCAGTGTTTGGTGCATTTTAGTATCTTGTGCAGATAATCTTTTAGTTTTATGGCAGAACTACAATTACAGAACATAGACAACGTGGCTGCTCAAATTTGTAAAATGTTGATGCCAAAAAATCATCAACTGTAATTTTGTTACCAATGTTCAAAATCTATACAGAAAGAGAAACAATTTTTCTTCATTAATCAGGTAAAACTATTGCCATTTGATT
The DNA here is from genome assembly GCA_944474755.1 of Limnoperna fortunei. NCBI lineage: Eukaryota > Metazoa > Mollusca > Bivalvia > Mytilida > Modiolidae > Limnoperna > Limnoperna fortunei. The sequence continues at coordinate 60,538,483 of OX104116.1, forward strand.
TAAGTTTTCTTCATAATAAATTACAAAGGCATAGTAGATATTTGCATAGGATATAATGTTGTCTAGATTGCACATATTAAGCTCTTTTTTTAAGTATGGCCATTCTTAAGAATCAGACAAGACATTGGGCATTAAAAAAAAACTCAAAATTAATACATCCTTCTTCAAACATATCATGAAGATAATATAAAGAAATTAATAGAGATTTTACAGTTCATTTAAGAATATAGAGCAAAATATAAGCTGAATACTGCTTTTATGTCATATGTTCTGTTCAACATAGTTCAATTAAATACCATTCTCTCCAACTTATAATGAAGATAATCTACCAATAATTCTCAGTAAATTTTAGTGTTACAAATTATGTATTATTTTCCCAATGTAAATGTTCCAGTCAATGTTTTATTAAAGGTACATGTAAAATACAAAATAGTGATTTTTTTGTATCATTAAATAATTCTACCCATCAGTTTCATTAGTTTTGTTTGTTTGATGCACTGTTTCTTATAACGGTTATTCAGATGTTTAAAACATATTTGTAAATTAGTCAATTTTACAATTATGAATGGTATTAACCATGTGTTTTTTTTATGTCCTGCCAACAAAAGTTGGACGACATATAGATATTTGGTCCATTTGTTTATCTATCAGGTTTGCCTTTGCATTGAAGCTTTTTTTATGAAGATGACTTCACATCTTTATGAAACTTGGCACACAGTCACAACATGGTGAGATTTCTTCACCGCAAAATTCTATAGGGAGGTGCCAAATATTTAACACTTCAGTGAACTTAGGGGGGGTGTTTATCAATATGTTGAAAGTGGGACATCATGTCGCTGAGACACATCTTTGTATTTAATTTGTTGTTTTTAATTTATTAACAGCATTTTGTCCTAAACTGTTTATATATCTAACTTAAAACTGAAAAGAGAAGATGAGGAATTAAGAGAAATGTTCAGACACCTTTATTTTGTACCATTTAAAAAAAATCTTTCTTGAACATTCTTGTTTTTCTATTAAAAGTCAAAGCAAAGAAAATGTGTGTTCAACTGTGGTGGTAAAAACTTTGCTTTTCATGTGCGTTGAAAACTGTTTCAGGCCGTTATCTGTAAACTTTTAACCCAACTTATAACATGGGTGTTTGAGTGATCTAAAAGCACTTGTTAATTGATTTATGTTTTGTTTGTATGTTGGATGTATTGCCACTTTAGGTAATTTGTCAGCTACAGCATGTTATCCCGTTAAAGTAACCATAGTATCATTGAAAAACCTAAACTTTGGCAGGAAAACAGAAAATTCTGTCAAATTTTGGAATCAAGCACTCCCTAGTGAGCAACCTTAGTGTTGACAGGCATATTTTCAGTAGTAGGTAACTAACTACCTTTATTATACTTCATGCAAAAATGCTGTCTTTTTATTGGACAGTAACAATGTGTTAATTTCTACTGATTCCGATTTTAGCCCCGCCCATTATAGCAACGGGTGTTAATTCTTCTTGCTTATCTCCCGGTGATATAAAACAAATTAACACCAGCTCAGACCGGATCTTGCCGAATCGGTAAATTATCACTCGCTCCACCTGAAGATTACGAGTGATATAAAAAAAATGATCACGTGCTCCTGGAAAATGATAAGCCGAATCAGCTGAAATTCACTTACAGATCTTATTTTTTTCATGCAATCATGTCAAATGCACAACAAATACATGAAAATGGGCAATTATTATTTGGAAAAACAAAAAGCAGACAAATTACATCTCAGGTGATAATTTTTCTTTCATGTGATAATTTTTCCTTCATGTGATAACCGTTTCCTTCATGTGATAATATACCCTAACACCCTCGTTCAAAGGCAGCATGATTATATAACCACTTAGCCACTTTATCCTTAGCTAATTTATGTTGGGGCCTCAGTGACAGAGTGGTTAAGGTAGTTCATCTTCTATTGATCACATGGTCTGTCAACACTGAGGTTCATGTTCAATTCTCACAGCGGAGGGTGTACTCGACTCCAATCTTCATTGACAAGGATTGCTAGTTTTCCTACCGAAGGTTGGGGGTTTTCTCCAGGAACTCCGGCTTCTTCCCCCAATAAAAATTGGACATCATGATATAGCTGAAAAATTGCTGAAAGTGGCATTAAACAATATTCAAACAAACAAAAAACTAATTTATGCTTAAATTTGGCTCATTTTGATAAGTTTTCATGTTGAGAACATAGGCACCAAATACAATATTTTGTAATTAGCAACATAGGCAAAGCCCAGCAGAAACCCGTGAATAATTGACAAACATAAAAATGTGGCAATCATACAGAAAGTTATTATGACAGAAGAATGAGTAATAATGGAAGAAAACATGCAGTCAATTCCATGCTTGTACATGTTGTTGGTAAATATAAATTTTAAAGCAACAAATATATCAAATTTATAACAAAATGATCCAACATATATTTCAACAGGAAATTCTTTACGTTAATACTGGTAGATTACTATAATATTACTAACTACTTAGAACATTTTTGTACATTTCAGGGCAAGTATGTAGAAATGCAGTTCAGCAGAGGTGGAGAACCAGATGGAGGAAAAATATCCAACTTCCTTTTAGAAAAGGTGAGAATAATGAAGAAATAACAAATTCTGTATCATTAGATTATAATAGAAAAGAATTATTTTTGTAAACACAGGCTGCCATGTTTTGAACAATCAATCAGATAATTCCTTTATTTGATTTAGTACATAACTTCAGGAAGTTACCAGATCAGACTGACAAATCAGTCAGTAGTGTGCAATGCTTGTTGGAGTCATTTATTGGATTAAAAAAGTTCTGATTGTGCAGTGTAGGTTTTCGTCTTCTGTCATAGCAGTCTGAGATCTTACATTGCAATCATTTTAAATATTGATATGTTGCACAAACAGAGAACTTTAGATGTTCACCTTTTCATACAAAATAAGGGTTTTCTCCTGGTACTCCAGCTTCCCTTCCCCAATAAAAACTGTATGCCATGATATAGCTAATAAATTGTTGACAGTGGCTTTAAACACCATACAAAAAAAACAAAAAACAAACATACAAAAAAGAGATCAAATTGGTATTTGTAATAATTAAACAATCATAGTTTAGATAATGTAATCGTTAGGGGTGCTGAAATGTTTACATGTTGTGACATGCAGTGATTTAAAATTAAAGTGTTTACCTTAATGAAATCTACATAGCTGAGATTTAGTTTACTGTTGGGGCAAAATGTTTTGGGGCACTCGAACATGATCTGTAATGAGATTTCTTTAAATTTTCTTATTTTTTTTTTATAAAATGAAAACAATGCAGACATATAATTTTAATCAGATTACACTTTGAAGCCTGATAATAACTGTACTATTGGTTTTACTTTAGTCAAGAGTTGTCACACAGAACTCCAATGAAAGAAACTTCCATATATTTTATCAGTTGTGTTTTGGAGCAGATGCTCAAACAAAGCGTAAGTAAAACATGAGTATTAACTTTTAGTTATTTGTAGAAAGATATAGGTGAACCAACACTGTTTAAGTAGATCTGTCGGTCATGCTCCTAAGAAGCAGATACCTGAAGGTATGCAGGGTCATCATAGTATGACTAGTAGAAGAGTGACTTCGTAGGATGCTAAATTTTAAAATTTGCATTGGTCCACTAGTTACGGCAGTTACCTGCCATCATCAGGACAATTTTTCATAGAATTAACAGGGGTCACCACACTCTAAAAAAGTAGGGAGAAGTGACTTCTCCCTGGCAGCCAACACGGAGAAGTCAGGCCCTGATAGGGAGACTTCAGGAAACACTAGGGAGAAGTCAGGGGGACCGTACAAATAATTGATTTTGCATTAGTTACATACATTTTTCATTATTTACATCGATTTCCATGATTTTTTTCTCTCATGTTTTAAAACCATAACACACTTACTGACTTAGATTCAGTTTTTTTTCTTTCTATTTCATTATTATTCATGGTATGCAATATCAAACAGCACATAACCTTTATCATTAATCATTGAAAATAAACACCAGATATAGGGACTACTTTCAATCTACTTCAGTACTTGTAGCCATACAAGGTATTCACAAATAAAAATAGATCAACAAAAATATTTGTATATGTGTAGACATAAACTTCATTCATGAGTTCTTGTATCATAATATTCCTAATAGTTTGTCATGAACATGCCATGTTTATCTGAGCAAATTTCCAGAGACGATAGATAGAATAACATTACATTAAACCCAGAAATAATTCTTCTGTTTAGCACACTTCCACTTGGACAAAGTTGGGCTGATCCGAATTGCTTCATGGGACATCCATCTACAGAACTTGTGATGTCAATAATTACTATACATCTTTATTCTTTTAAGTAGAGCTCATATACTTATCAAGGAAAATTGTTAAAGTAAAATACTCTTTTAAAGAACTGAAGTTTGAATCCAATTAAAAGTGTTTGTTTATAAATAAAATTACGATTTTTCATTATGGGCCGTTGTACATTACTTTTCTTCGTTGTTCACTTCCGGTAATTAGTCACATCCGGTATTTAAACAAATGGTACGTAGTACATTTGAAAGACGTAAATCGTTTGAAAATATGTTAAATAAACATATTGTTTGCCGTTTTTGTTGTAAATACACATTTACTGATAAATTGTAGTCTGGGTAAAGTATTTGGACCAGATTTACAAGTATCTTATGTGAACGATCAGGCGACTTGAGGGAAATGACAGGCGACTTCGACTTCGTTTTTGAGGCGCCTTAGGGCGACTTCAGGTCCTAGTAGGGCGACTTTGGTCGCCCACGTCGCCAAGTGTGGTGAGCCCTGATTACAGAACTTAAGTACTATGTTTTCAGGTTCATCTTATGATGTCACAATAAATAATGGTAGCTGTTGATGACTAGAAATAGAATATAAAGTTTAAAATAGAACATAAACACAAAAATGAAAGTGTCAATGTCTTCATGTAAAACAGTGTTTTTACAAAGAGGTTTATTAAATATATTATAAATACTGCGTATTTTTGTTCTTTTTGAATTTATGTTGAAACTGTAATTATGTTCTCTCTCTCGTGGGCTCACTACCTAAGATCCCTTAGGTAGTGAGCCCACCAGTAGATTTTTTTTTCAAATATTAATTTTTTCTTGTAATCAACAAAGAAGTAAAACATTTAAAAGTTTTTCAAGTTAAAAAGTTGAAACAATTGACAATAATTAAATACTGGTTTTTGTTTTGAAGAAATCAAACAACAAAGTAAATTTTAGAGATTTTAGAAATGTCTGTTATTTTCCTTTCATTATTCTTAAGAATATGTGATATGTTACAGAAAACCTTGGATTGACCTCCCCTGACTACTACACCTACCTGAATCAAACAGGAACGTATAAGGTAGATGGCACAGATGATGTGCAGGAATTCAAGGACACGCTGGTATGTAACATGCTTAAAAAATATGTAATAGAAATTTACAACATACTAATTCTAATAAAAACTCAGTCACTGGATTAAATTGATTAATGAAAACACTTGTACACTTACTGGGCAAAACATCATTATAGCTGTGGTTCATTGATTATTGAAAACAGCTGACAATGGCTTCCTCATTGTTTGTTGTGGTTTACTGATTATTGGAAACTGCTGACAATGTCCTCATTGTTTTGCCATACGAGAAAATATTACTTATAAAACAGGTTTTGTTGAGTTGTGAGATACCAATCAAAACAAGTGGAATCAACTCACCTATATTACATTAACTTTTGGAGTGCATACTTTAGAATTCCCGAAGGCTCCATGGGGAAATGCACGTTCAGTCTTCATATGATGTTGACATTATATTATAAAAATGTTGCAAGTTGTTAAAATTGATCTGATTTTAACATAGATCAACCTAAAAACAATATGGTGATTATAATCACTGAGAATATATGTCTTTAACAATAGTTTTACAGAATTAAACTAAATGCCGACTAAATGAAAAAACTTCATATTAATGTTTTTAAACAGAAAGCCATGGATGTTGTTGGTATACCACCAGACAACAAAGATGAAATCCAATCTCTTATAGCAGCTGTTTTACACCTTGGAAATATACAGTTCGCAGAAGATGGAAACTATGCAAAAGTTCACAATACTGATTGTAAGTTTTTATAAGAAAAAAAAAATTTCAATGTATCGTTATCAAGGACTAGTATTTGTAAAAAGTATTCATGAGGGGATTCTTGCATAAAAACATACTGATTAATATGGCTTTTTGGATGCAAATTACAATTATTCCTAATCCTGACTGATTGGATGTTTGCTTTACATCCAGTAAGCAGCACACCAGCTATACTCAGAATGAGAACAAGTTAACAAACAAAAAAAATCAGTTCTGGAAATGGACCAAAGTGCAAACATTTTGATTGATACTGGAAATTAATGGGGTAATGGTAGGGGCAGAAAATTAAGCCTTATGTAGCAGCTACAACGTGCCATCTTATTGACATCTACAAATAGGGGTCTTTATCATGCAAGGAGCAGGGACTCTCCAAACACTTTACACACTGTGGTCTGTGGTCAGGCTATCTGCATTATGACCTGACACTTCCCAATTAGAGGGCATCCCCTATCTGCCAACTGGGAATGTGCAGTTCAGCTCTGGGGGTTGAACACTGTGAACCCTCACAGTATGTTCCCAGACCTAATCCTGATTTGTGTTCAATACATGCACTATAAAAATGTGTGTAAGGGGAGACAACTCAATTCAGTAAAAACCCTGAAATTAAAAAAAAAATTTAATAATGGTGTTTTTGTCATTAATATTTTGCAACAATCTAAAACATTGATTGCCATTAATCACCATCATATTAGGGTCTGCATGATTTTTAGACAAACTTAACAATTTTATTGTACATTTATTTAGTTGACTAGTAGGGTTTCGTTATGGATAAATAAATTAACTAACAATATTCTACTGTATCTATGTTTTAGGATTTTAGATAAATGTTGTAGAAAATGTTTCATCATTTCTTCATTCATTTGTACTGAGTCACATATACAGATTTTTTTTATTCAAACATTTTATATAGTTTTAGAATATCCAGCATATCTCTTAGGAATTGATGGAGAATTTTTGAAAAAGAAAATTACCAGTAGAACTATGGATAGTAAATGGGGAGGAAAATCAGAACAGACAGAGGTCACCTTTAATGTGGAACAAGCGGAGTTTGCAAGGGACGCCCTGTCTAAAGCTTTATACTCCAGACTGTTTGATTATTTAGTTGATGTTAGTACTTACTAGTACTCAAATATTCTTATGTCAATCAATTTATTGTTTCATTTTTATATAGAATATATGGCTTGGTTTTATGGTAAAGTTTGGTGTGTTATTGATGGAAAATCTGAATGTGTAATCAAATCCTTCTATAAATTAGATCCCTGAAACATCGAAGTCAAATTTTGTTTACCTAAATTTGTTAATGAACAATGTACAGATTCCTTTAAGTAAAGTATTCATTTAACCCTTTGTTATTTGAGTCAGATGGTTTCATTACTGTTGTTAATAATATATTATTTTTTGTCTTTCAGTCTGTAAACAAAGCTATGGTAAAAGACAAAGATGAAATAAATATAGGAATCTTAGACATTTATGGCTTTGAAATTTTTCAAAATAATGGATTTGAACAATTTTGTATAAACTATGTAAATGAAAAACTACAACAGATTTTTATAGAACTTACTTTAAAGGCAGAACAGGTAAGTTCTGTTATAATATTTGCATGAGTCTTAAACATGTAGACTTACATAAGCAAAATGAACATGTATGTCATCTGTATAAATAACAAAAGTTCAAGGGTTCAGGGTTCATCTGATGCAGTAATGGTACCTGATTTTTTTATGGCCTGTCAATGATAGTTTGGTATATATTTCATTCAGTTTACACCAGGTTTTCATATTTCCACTTCCACTTACAGTAATTAAATTAGCATTTCATCTCTAAAGATAGCCATATTTTAATTTCCTTTAACTGTCCATCCAACCTGTCTGACGAAAACACTTCAAAAAGCAACATTTGTAGCTGTATTAATTCCAGACACCCTGGAAATATCAACTTGTGACAATCATTACAGCAAAGTTGCAATATAATCTCTTAAGTATCTTTGACAACTCTTTCCTTATAGAAGTAGACATTGTTGTGAAATGATGTAATATTTACACTTGCAGATGACAACAAATTTCAGCACTGAAGATTTCCATAACCCAGTTTGCATAGTTACTCAAATAAAATAGATACATGACAGAAATGATTTTCTACATGTTCAATTCATCAATTTTTGTTACCAAAATGAATAATGCTAAAGAAAATATGGCTGGAATTTACTTACTTATGTCACAATGTTGCAGATTTTCTTTTTATTGTCTTTTTATTTGGTCCTTCGTCCTTCCCACCTCAGGTATACCTTTGCATTGAAACTTTTTTATGAAGACTTCACCTTCTTATGAAATTTGGTACATGGTTACAACATGATAATATCTCTTTGGTGGCAAAATTCTGTAGGGATTGTGTCAAATATTTCAAGCTTGAGTGAAAAAGGAGGGAGGGTGCCTCAATTTTTCCATGGTGAAGCTTTTTTCTTATAAAGATGACTTCTATAAGTTGTTTCCTTCCTTTTTCCTAGTTAACATATCTCATGGAATTGTGTTTTTATATTAATAATTTAATTTGCTTTGTAAGCTGAAATCTGGTTTTCAATTCGAATGTAGCCATCCATATTATACCATATAACTTGTGTCGGCCACATACCCTATTCTTATGTAGTTAAAATACAAATAGTTCTATGACTTCATTGCTGTTTAACATTAAAATTGTCAAGATTTATAGTTAAAATTAAGATGTAAGGAATATTTCTAATTTCTGGACAGTTATACGATATAACATGGTTTGCTTCAGTTTATGAATGGTGTAAACAGACCCAAACCATGTTATATCATATAACCTGTTCAGAAATTAGAAATATTCCTTACAATTTAATTTTAACTATAAATCTTGACAAAACATATATTTACATGGAAATTACAGTAAACAACAAAAACAAACTAAAAGCCTAAAAACTACATTTTATTTGTGATTAACCACGGAATAATTTAATTATTACAATTGTTTTAAAAATTCATAAGACCACAAAATGCATAGATATACTGGATTTTTAGCTTGTATTGCTCAAATACTGAATACTAAAAGTGTTTTACAGGAAGAATATGTGCAGGAAGGTATAAAATGGACACCTATAGAATACTTTAACAACAAAATTGTCTGTGATCTCATTGAATCTAAGAAGAATCCTACTGGTATTATGTGTATATTGGATGATGTGTGTGCTACAATGCATGCTGTGTCAGACGGTGCTGATCAAACATTACTTCAGGTGTGTTTTAAGTGAACTAGACTACAAATTTCATAATTAAGTTAATTACCTGCAGACTAGATGTAGAAGAACTTGCATAAACTAGTCACCACTGTTTATACAGTCAAACTTCTTCTCCAAACTGGACCCTCAGAAAACTGGTTTTCCCTTCAAATGGGTCGTTAAAAAAAGTTCAGGCCATTACCCATTAATGTCAATGTAAATTATCTTCACAAAACCAGCTACCTCTACAAACTGGACAGGCCACTTTTTATGCCCCCGCGACGACATGTCGGGGGGCATTAAGTTTTACTCATGTCCGTTCGTCCGTCCGTCCGTCCGTCCGTACGTACGTCCGAACAAATTTCCGTCAAGCTTTTCTCAGAAACCGTACATGAGAACAATTTTAAATTTGGCAGAGTGGTTCAGTATCACAAGTTGTACGTCCTAAGCGAATTTCAGACCTGTCGGACAACTACTTCCTGTTTGGGACTTCATTTGTACGTAAATACGTCCGTCTGTATGTACAAATTTCCGTCAAGCTTTTCTCAGAAACCGTACACGAGAACAATTTGAAATTTGGCAGGGTTGTTCGGTATCACAAGTTGTACGTCCTAAGCGACTTTCAGACCTGTTGGACAACTACTTCCTGTTTGGGACTTACTTTAGCGGGGGCATTCGTGTCCCATGGACACATTCTTCAATTTTTTTAATAAATTTTTGCTTAATTAACCAAGTAAATTTCATCCCACTTTACCGACCAGTTATAAAACTTACCTGTCATAAATCACTGAAGAAACAGAAATTCATTACATAATTTAATGTCATCTGGAGGCCTTAATTAGTGAAAAGTGTTGTGTACACAAACTAGCACTAATTAATCTGTTTCTGGTGATCATCGTTGTCCAAGCTAATAAATTATGAATTTAAAAGAAAATATTTATTTAAATCAACTAAATGTCATTAAATACTATTGTTTATTAAATATATGGAGCCGTCTACTAAATTTGACCACCTAAGGAAAAATTTTGTGAATCGCAATAACATCAACATAATTTTTCGATATTTGTTAATAAATCTTTCAAATAGATATTGAACTGTATACCTGTGAATGTATTTTTACATAAAAAACATTGCTTACATCATGCAAATTAATGAAGCATGTGGCTTAAGTGTGTTTACATCGTGTGTGACCTTGTCTGGTAAATCGGCTCATGCATATTAAAGAGATGATTGTAAAAATCGAATCATGTGCTTGCTGTCATTTGGAATATTTCAAGTAACAGGACGTAACCTTTTCTTCAATACTAGTTGTATGATCATATGATATTTACCTAATATCTTGCAGTGAAATTAAAAAATGTTCAGTCTTTAGAAAACCGATGACCACACATAGCAGACAATTCTCAGTGGCATTGCAATTGAAGTTTTAATTTCTCACAAATGAAACACGCTATGAAATGAAATAAAAAATTGGGCATCAACATTATCAAACATGTCTGGACCACCAAAACATCAACATGTACAATTATCACTTGGTGATAAAGTAAAGTTGATTAAAGACCTCTACTCTCTACCTAGAAGGGCAATAACTGAAAATCACGGAAGATTTCACTAAACTGGCAACCTTTATAAACCAGCTCTTTATCTTTGTCCCAGTGGCAGCTGGTTTAGAGAAGATTTTTTGTCCTAATATTTGCAGGGATACATTATTTTTAACTCAAAGATTATATTTTTACAGAAACTATCTGCTGGTATAGGAGTACATGATCACTACCAAGGAATCAGTGTTGGTTTTGTAATTCACCATTATGCTGGAAAGGTAAAGACTGTTACAGAAATAACTTGTAAGAGGTCCTTGTCATTGCCTTTGAAGAAATTGTATTATGTAATATGATGCAATGATTACATAAGCCTAAAAGCTTGCATTATGAATAAAAATGCTTGTGAATTCTTCAATTTAAAATCTGTTGATTGGAAATTTTGTTTAAAGTTAGTAAATGGTCAAGATATATTCTGGTATTATAACATATTTCTCTATGATCACTTCTGCAAATATTTCCGTTTTAACTTTCATCACGCGATGATTCACTATTTGGTGACTTCTATGAGTTTTTGTTTTCCAGTGAATACCGTATTTTCCGCACGATAAGTCGACACTTTTTTTCTTGGGAGTCCTATCCTCGACCTATCGTCCGAATCGACTTATCTAAGGCTTGAATCAGAAAGAGTCGGATGTGGACATTTTTTTTTCGTGTGCTGATAATTTCAGTTTTCTTTTGCAGGATTCTAAGGACACTGTATGCAATGTTACTGCATTCATTTTTGTATAAATAAGCGAAATAAATTATGCATAGACATGTTTTGTTTATCTTTATTTTTCTGCGATTTTGGATGCAGGAAGTGTATTCTGCTTTATTAAAAAGGGAAACGAAACCGAAGAAACTATGTTTCGGATGTCGTTAAAATTTATAAATTGAATGAATTGGTTAATAATGCGTTCTGATTGTAGTTTAAAAACAAAAATTTGATATATTCAGAGAAACCTTCCAACAAACAGGACGAAGAAAACCTAACGAGAACAATTAAACTTTCCCGATTGTCATGAATTTTAGTGCTCCTTTGAACGGAGGTATGATACATGCAAATAAACATCCGGAACATGCGCGTTGGTTTATATTTCTTAAAAAATGGCGGGATATATTACGATATGGTTTTCGTGTATTTATATGGGTCTTTCATTTCGAATTAATATCGAATTGGGCAATTAAATGAACAAACATTGATTATTATCTTGACTTGTTGATTGAAGCCAGGTTTAAGTTTGAAAATGAGATAATTAGCTAGGGACGCTCTGTCGGTTGGGGCTATGTGGATCGATCACCTGTTCAGGTGACAGGTGTTCAGCCAGGTATGCATAATACTTTTAATTAATAAAATAATTGAATGGAAATTATTGTTTTAAGGAGATAACAACCGAAATGACATCAATCAATATGCACTTTTCTCTTTCACGTACAGACGCTGACATTTTAAAGCAAAGTTTCGTATACACATTTTTAAGCTAAGTTTCGTACACATTTTATAACGATCTACCCCAGGCCTCAACAAAATTTATTAAACAATTTTATTCTAAATATTAACAACTTGTCAATATATGGTTGGTGACATATAATGGAATACCCGAATTTTACCAAAAATCGTCTATTCGACTTATCGTCCACATCGACTAAACGTGCGGAAAATACGGTAATTTTTCTTATAAAAAGCTGATAAACCCAGAGCCAGTTATTTACATATAAAAAGTTTAAAATAAAACATAGTATTTTTTTTAGTGTGTTTAACTTACAACTGAAAAATATGTTTAATATGCAAATTAGATAGATTGATTGATTGATTGATTGATTGATTGATTGACTGATTGACTGATTGATTGATTGATTGATTGGATGTCTGCTTTACGTCCAGCGGGTAGTATTTCAGCTATATTCAGGACGGGAACAAGTTAACAAACAATAAATCAACAGAAAATAGGGGTGGGATGGGTCACAGGGAATACAATTTTGCCTACCACTGGAAAAGTATGGAATTTTGGGTAGGGGCGGAAAGTTTACCGTTTTGTATGGGCTACACTGAGCCTACTCTTTTTCGAAATCTACAAAAGGAGTCTTTATCGTGCAAGGAGCGTGGCACTCTCCAAACACGTTACCCGTTAGGGTCCGCGGTCAGGCTTTCTGTATTATGACCTGACAACCCCCCAACGAGAGGGTCTCCCCTATCTGCCACCCGGGGAGCATACACCATAAGAAGATAGTAAAATATCTTTCTTCTGGTTCCAGTCAAACCTTAACTATCTACTGGTACCAGTAGTAAACATTTGACATGAAACCAGTATACTTTATAGTGAAAACTCTTATGGGAAATTCTACAAGAATTATTTTCTGAACAAAGTTTGCTTGCCAATCATTCAGCAGTGTATTCTAAAACACAATAAAGCAGACTAAAAAATCAGTAGTTATTATTACAAGTAGAAGGAAATGTAGGCTGAACATGACCTTGATTTTCCCATTTATAATCCATTGGAGCAACAATCCAAAAAGTATTTTTCCTTAGAATGCAGTGTTTCCCCGTGTTACAAGTACAATATGTTTAAAAATAAGTTTATGTCCTTAGTATTGAGATATTGATAGTATCTTGTGAAAATTGTATCATGACACAACTATAATTTTCCCTTGCCATCAAAAATTACATGGAGCACTGTTTATTTGTTTAAATAATGTTATACATAAGGCATCATAAAGCAGATATGTGTATTACCTTTGGTTACTTTGAAGTTATTACTATGTTGTAGGTGACATATGAGGCTGAGGGTTTCTGTGAAAGAAATAGAGATGTCTTATTTAATGATCTGATACAACTGATGCAGTCCAGTTCATCGTAAGTCATATATTTGGATAATTTTCAAAGTAATTTATCCTTATTGATCTTTTGTTATCAACATTCATTGAGATTATGAGTTTGACCCTTATAGCAGGCAGGGTGTGTTCGACTTCAATTGCCTGTGTTCCTGCCAAAGGTTGGGAGTTTTCCTTGCATACTCTGACTCTGCAACCAATAAGACTAGATGCCATGATATAACTGTAAAACTGCTGTAAGTGATGTTAAACAACAAACAAATAATTAGTTTTTCGCACAAAAATTACTGAAAAGGGTCACTTAATATTTTTACATTGTACAGTGGTTTCTGCTTAATTGCACAGCCAGGGGAAATTTTTCTGTTATAGCAACCAAATGAAACCTTTCCTGTGTGTGAGTTGGTTTTTGGAAGGTTGACTGTCCCATTGTGTAAATGCAGTAGCTATGGTTCTACTTGTAATTTATTAAATGGGAACATAAAATTCTATGTAGGTATTTTGTATTTATAAATTCATAAATTCAGAAAGAAGGTTAGATTTTTATACCCCAAGCAAACTTGTCTCTGTCTCTCTCCGTCTGTCTGTCTGTCTGTTGGTCTGTCCACATCCCTTGTAAGCGCTTCTCCTCCTAAACCGCCTGACAGATTAGGATTAAACTTTACATGAAAGAAGTACATCATATGCAGATGTGCATGAAGAATTTTCGTCGCTATCAGATATTATTCAGGGGAGATAATTGGACTTGAAAGCGAAGTTGGGGGTATCCATTTGTGAGCATGCTTACAGTCCACACTTGTTTTTTTAAATACAGATCTTATTCATTATTTTAGGGATTTTTTAGTGTCCTTATTTCCTGAAGATGTATCTGGTCAGGCAAAGGGGAGACCATCTACTGCATCATCGAAAATTAAAGTAAGATATTAATAGAAATGATTTGTTTTTATGTTCATAGCTTGTTTCCCTGAAAGTAAGATATTAATAGAAATGATTTGTTTATATTTTCTTAGTTTGATTCTCTGAAAAGTCATGTCTAGGTTAGCGTTGTGGCCTATCATTGGGCTTATGGTACCAGTGTGACTCTGGTGAGCTTTATTGCCCATGACATATTGTTTAATAATAATAGATGAATTCTTCGTTTAATGATGAAATATTGAAACAGAAAATAAATTAATGTACAAATAATTGTGAAATTCCTCTGTAGATTGTGTAATGATATTTGTTTTCTGTCTTGTTTTATAGTTTATAATACCAGTCCAGGATCTATTTTCTAAGTGACTTAATTTTGATGTATAATTTTCAGAATCAAGCAAACTTACTAGTAGACACATTAATGAAATGCACACCTCACTACATTAGATGTATAAAACCAAATGAAACAAAAAAGGCTAAAGATTTTGAAGATAGCAGGTAAAAATATTCCAAAATTTTACAAGAAGAAGATGATTTAAATTGTTCTCACAGTATTATTTAACATGAATAGGTGTGTATTTATATAATGAAAACATAAAATACCTTGTTTGAATAGGTTTGTTTTATACACATTAAATTTTAGATTATAATGGACTTGATGGTTTCGTATATAACAGTTGTATTATGTCTCCCCCCACTTGGTGGGGAAACATATTGTTTTTGTCCTGTCTGTCCGTCACAAAGTTATTCTCTCAACTCCTCTGCAACTACTCAACCAAATTTTACAAAACATGGTATGTTAAAAGTACAGTGTGCATTTTACCTGGAAATTCTGATCCTCAAAATTTTGTAGGAATTATGACCCTTTGAACTTAGAATTTTCAAAAAGTTCCTCATAAATCATGGTTTCCACTGAACTCCTCTGAAACAACTGAACTAAATTTTACGAAACTTGGTACATAGCAAGTACATTATATGTAGTTGTGCATGTTACTAGGAAATTTTTATTCTTCAAATTTTGTGGGAGTTATGGCCCGTTGAACTGATAATGTTTCAAAAATTCCTTATAATTCATGGTTTCCACTCAATTCCTCTGAAACTACTGCTCCAAATTTTATGAAACTTGGTATGTAGCAAGTACATCATATTTAGTTGTGCATATTACAAGGAAATTTTAATCCTCTGGGTCAAATCTGGGGAGGGGGGGGGGGAGACATCGTTTTTGTATGCAAAAACAAACTTTAATTATTTAATCAGATGATTGGTTTTCAACTATTTTCAATTACCAATTATTTGGGTGGACTATTTTGGGACATAGGGCATAGGTCATTAAAGGTTATAAGCCCATTAAGGGGTCGTCCATAATGTCAACCATTTTAAAAAAAGCACACTTGTTGAGACCCCCTCCCCCCCTAATCAAAAAGTGTACATCAACCATTAAACTAATATAAAAACCAAACTCCACGGAAGGAAAAATTTCTGAACATAAAAAAAAAGTGTACGCAAAAATGTTGAAATTTTTAACCCCCTCCCTCAAGTGTGCACTTTGCACACTTATGAAAATGGTTGACAATTATGGACGACCCCTAAATAGCAAATACATGAAAACCAGTAACTTCTAACTTCTAACCTACCCTTATATATATTTTTTAATAGAATGGATCTAGCGAATATACAACAAAAATTCTGAGTAATATTTATAGCACAGTTTTTCGAGTAATACAAGTACATCTTTGATCACAAAGTGTGAGAAAATGTATTGAACATAGAAGGCAGTGCTATAAATTACAAATTACTTGTAACATTAATATCCCCTAGAGCCCATCCATTAATAATTCTATATGATATTTTTATTCAGAGTAAAGCACCAAGTTGAATACTTAGGTTTAAAAGAAAACATTAGAGTAAGGAGGGCTGGATTTGCATTTAGAAGAGAATTTGACAAATTTCTTAGAAGGTAGGTCCTGTCTGCATATTGTTTACCATTCTGTTAATAGTCACAAGGGTTTTCATATGTAATTGATTATGTCTGAAGGTATTTATACTCCTGCAGACATTAACCATTGTATGTGCACACTTCTCACACATTTTTGATCAGAATTGCTCCAAATTTTTCATGCTTAATCATGCAAATGAAAGATTGTGGGATGAAGACAATACCATTATAAAAAATAGAAATAAAAATTGTCAATATAGTAGTCATTTTTGTTTTTGTTATTGCATTGATATTTTTTTTGGAAGGGTTTGTTAAGGTATCCGGACCACAATTGACCACGTGATCATATGTTGGTGTCCGGATGTGCATTGTTTTTCAATGGAGCAGACCTCGTTAATGTTTGGCAAACATCAGAAATATGATTTGAGTAACTAACTTTTTTGCTCAAAACTGTTACATCGACTCAAAGTAAAACAATATATTTAGTTTGAATCATTAATTAGCAAGACATTGATTTAATAAAGCGTGTATTTCTTGGTCGAGAAAATAAAATTAAACAGTTACTTCAATTATAAGTCGAATACCTTAAAAAAAAAGCACCATACTTTTAGTATTAATTGTAAGAGATTTTTTAAAGGTAAAGTCTCAGTATGAAGCTATATAGAAAATGCCAGTTACACCAATATAGTAATTTTATTGTTTGGGTAGTATACACATTTAAAATATTCAAATCCTATATTATTAAGTTGTGATTACATTTACAACCTGCAGATATGCCATTTTAACACCAGAAACTTGGCCTCAGTGGAAGGGGGACCCGAAAAAGGGAATCCAGCATTTAATGACTTTTGTCAACATGGATAACGATCAATGGCAGCTAGGGAAAACCAAGGTCTTTGTAAAAAATCCTGAATCTGTAAGTATATAATTTAATCTATGTGTGGCTAATACAATTAAGGTCATATAATTAAATGCTATACTTTAGCTTGTAAATAAATACATAGTCCTTGTTTGTGTCACCAACATATCATGGTCAACCCATGGGGATCACTATCTGCAGTGATGTTATTGACTATTATTTTCTACTGCTCATCAGGAACTGGTTAAATGAATACTACCAATTTGCACTCTATTTTTATTAGGAAGCATTGATGTGCACCATCTATTTAGTTGTTGAATTTATTTGTCAAGGAATTCTTGCATCGAAATCATTTATATAATATAAGAGTATTTTAAAATTGATGCCTGACAGGTTTTAAGTGTTAGTCTCTGCAATACATATGACATATACTTGCATTATACACCTTAGCTCAAAGGAAAAATGGGCAATTTACTTGTCCAAATGAAAAATTCTAATGTCCAAAATGTTGTGTATGTTTCGATGTGTCAAATTAGGCAAGCTCAGTAGTTAAACAAAGCTTTTTCTTGAACATGAAAAAGATTTGTACTGGTCATTTAACAACCTGTAATTATGGCTATCCATACATAGTTCATAGTTTTGAACCATCACATGTACTTAGGTTTGTTGAAATGTTGTCTGCAATTAAAAGATTATGGATAAAAAATTCAGGAAAACTGTTGAACAAACTTGCATTTTCAAGAAGTTACTTCAACTCTTTATGATATTTCCATAAAGGCTTTTTTTTTAATTCTCAAGACCCATGTTATTTTTGAAAATGACATTGCATTGAACATATTCTGTATTGAAACAACAGATTTTCATTCTGACCAGAGAGTTCCAAATTATTTTATAGTCATTTTTACCATTAATGTTAATATAATGACTGCTTGTAAGTTATTTTGCCGTAGTTTAATTCATCTTTCAATTTAAATAATATACATGTATTCAAACTCTCAATTCCCTTTACCTTTTAGCTTTTCCTACTGGAAGAAATGCGAGAAAGAAAGTTTGATACTTATGCCAGAACTATACAGAAATTTTGGAGAAAGTACTTTGCCAGGAAACAGTATTTCAAACAGAGAGAAGAAGGTAACATGTTTGATATATATCGGTGTTAATGACACCACACCTGTGTTGTTTTACATATAAACTTTACTCTTTCTTCTCTATCTCATATTTAAAGAAGTTACTGAAATGTTCCCGGTTCAAGGTATATACCTACTGATCTTAATATTACACAGTTTTTTACACAATAATGAAACCAGTTTTTGGATTTAATGTTATTATAGCCATGCTTCGAGGTTTTACCCTTGTCAGTTTGTTCATTCGCTGTTCGTAACAAAAATTTCTGTTGCAGTTTTCTATGCAACAAAAGAATGCAGAAGCCTGATATTTTGAATATTGCTTTATTCTATAGTACCATATGGTGTATAGTGGTTTTATTCTTCTTGGTCATCTACTTCCTGTTTACCAAATACTTTTTGTGAAAGTAGGGGTATGACTAGTGAGCATAAGCTCACAGATTCACTTGTTTGTTATTTATTTTTTGTATGTGATCAGAATAATACACCAACAATACTTTGATCACTGTTGTTTTGAAGCTAAAGATACAATATTAGATTAAGAATGCCACTAAGAGCAAATCACTAATACATGTAAGATTTCTATTGGTTTTAACCGTGATGATGTAGAATCATTCTCTGCATTTCTAAATGAAACAGGTAGCCATGAATAGCATGAGCTTCCTTTACAAAGTCCACAGTAAACAAACAATGTGCAGTAATTTAATCAACAAAAATACATCGTGAACTATATAAATCATGACCCTGACATTTTTTAAATGAAATAACATGTAAATATAAGAACTGAATGCATTAAGTTTCATTGATGTATGAAAGCATTGACCAAACACATTTTCATCATAAAGAGCTTCAACGCTTCATTGAAAATGTGCTCCAGTCAACGCTTTCATATACGTCAATGAAACTTCAAAAGGATGCATTCAATTCTTAATTATTTCAAGTACTTAAACTTATATGACTTATGGAGAAATGTAAAAATTTTTATAATGTTAACAATTTTTTTTATTCTACAGCTTCAGATATATTACTGAACAAGAAAGAGAGGAGAAGACACAGTTTAAACAGGAACTTTGTTGGAGATTATATTGGTATGGACGATAACCCAGCATTACGTGCTTTGGTTGGAAAACGAGAGAGGATAGATTTCGCTGAGACCATATTGAAGTATGACAGAAGATTCAAGGTCAGAATAATTTATACATGTACAACGTATAGGAAGCCTAATAAAATTATCAAAAGGTCTGGAACTTTGTAACAAACATAAATATCCAATTGTCTTTATGTAGAAGTTTTTTTTAAGCCTATTTCCTGTTTTAACATTTAGTATGTTTTTATTTTGTTGGAATGGTGTTTAATGCCACTTTTAGCAATTTTTTAACTATATCATGGTATCTGAGTATTAGTGTGGTGAGGAAGCAGGAGTACCCAGAGAAAACCCTTGACTTTTTTTTAAAAATATAATGCCTTTTTTAGTGAAATGGTGTTTTCATATGTATTATATGCTAGACAAATTACACAGAACTAGTAAAAAAATATGTTTAGAAAACCATAAAGTTTATGTGTGCATTAAATTTGTATTATTTTAAACTATTGAATTTAATCATGGGTTAAGAATTGTAGATTTACTTGTATTTAAAAGAAAAAAAAATGGGATAAAATAATTAATCATCAAATCATTCAGAAAAAGCGCAGAAAATTTCCTAGTAAAACACATCAAATTACAGATAATCATTGTGAAAGTACACTAAAGAGTCATAAACAGAAAAAAAATTCATGGGTCATGTGTGAGACAACACTCAGTTGCAGCCAACTCATTGATATGACCATCACTTATTTGTTTATGTCACATACTTAATATTTAGTCCTTATACTGTTACATTACAACTGCTTATACTAAATGTTACACCCCCCATGCGTTCAGCGTTTTGCTTGCATTTTTTTATTATTCCATATTGTACCTTTATAGTGCTAAAATCCAATTTGAAAAAAATCTACACGATAACACGTCCATATTTTATATTATGCCTTTGTTGTTGAAATATCCGAAATCGTCCTTGACATTTGCTAAGGGAATTTTACATAGGAAGTCAACCATTTGAGTTTCTAAAGGGACCTAGCGTTGTTTTCAAAAAGATCATCTGCTTTCGTAACCTTCAATGGTATTCGGACAAACCGCGAGACTTTTCCCGCCTTAACTGCAGACGACATGACCCGAAGGATTTCGAATAGATAACAATTGACTCTCCCAAACATACATTTCCGTGGTAATTTAGGTCAAACTTTACTATAGAAAAGTGCTCTATCAAAGTGAAAAAATCTGCCGCATTTCAAACCGCCGACTATCACTTGGATATAATTGTTGTTGTCAGTTTACACATTCTGTAATCTACAAAAGGAGCATAAGCTGGACCAAACGCGGTAAGCAGTTTTTATTTGTCAGCCAAAAAACCGCTATATGACCGCTTCGAAACTTACTATAGTTTTCTCAAATAATTTTCAGATTGCAAAAAGAGATCTGTTACTGACACCAAAATGTCTGTATCTGATAGGCAGAGAAGTAGTATGTACCATCTTATACCTATTGAGTAGTTTTTTGTATTGAAAAAGCTTAAATCTTGTGAATTTTATCAATCCATACATCACTCAATTTTTGTATTGTTCTTTCAATGGATGGTTATTAATCTTATTATGAAAGTTTAATATTAATGGAAGAATTTAAAATTATGTGTTAATCTTACATTCTAATATGACGTGCTTTAAAGGCTTTGAGACCACAACTGTGGTAAAAAAATGATTTATCTATGAGCAACACACGCTGAAAAGGGCGTGTTTTAAATGACTGTTCCAATTACAAAACTGTAACTCCCACCAGAAAGCTAATGCATATGACGTATAAATCTTATAAATAGCGACACGCGCTATAATTATCCGTTGCAATATATTGTGTGTTACATTGACGGAACAGCCAGTTTATGGCGGAAATGATGTTTTCTATAGGTACGAAAATATTATAAATGTACTCCAGTTGTCATATTAGAATAGAAATAACTCACGGAGGCTGTGATTTATCATTGTTTTACCACGGGATGACCATTTATGTCGTTATTTTATCCCTCGCTATCGCTCGGGATAAAATAATACGACATAAATGGTCACCCCGTGGTAAAACAATGATAAAGAACAGCCTCCGTGAATTATTTCTTAATTAGATATCGAATACTAAAACGTTTTATCTCTAGTTCTTAATAATACCCAGTAAGCTGTAATAATAAAGTTCATTTTTTGATAATTTTTTTTAAAGGTGTTGTTGAAACTTAATGAAAATTTTATGTATTTAATGTATAATCTTAAGGTAAAGAAAGGACCAGATAAGGGAAGAATGATCGAGATTGTAAAAAGAAAGATAGCTTTAGAGGATATCAGGCAGATATGTATGAGGTACATATGATACAGGTTCAGAAGTTGTTGAGATGCAACTCATTTCAAAATATCAATAAATAATTGATGGTGTGGCCAATGGGGTTTTAAGTTCCAGTCTAATATTAGGCAGGATGTGCTGACATTAATTGTCACATTTTCTGCAGAATATTTAAGGTTTGGGGTGGTGATGGTGGTGGTTGTGGAGGTTTTCAGGATCTGCAATGGCTTCCTCCCCAATAGACACTGTGTTTTTTAATTTAGCTGAAAGTCACATAAAACAATAAACAAATCAATCATCTTAAATTAACATCTATATTGTGTAACATCTATTGCAATGTTATTTTAAAGTAATATAGGTGTTAAGAAATAATTGTTCATATTTTATTTTTCAGCCCCCTGCAAGATGACTTTATGATAATGCATATAAATAATGACTTCAGCAGTATGTTGGAATGTATGTTTAAAACAGAATTTCTAGCCACATTGAAGAAAAGGTACAAGGAAGCAGTGAACAGAGAACTCAGTATAACATTTTCTGATGCGTAAGTTGTTTATTTTTCAATTACAGTATTCCGCCCTTTCATTGCTCCCCCCTTTCCCCCCCTATAATGGTGATTTCTCACTTAGGCTAAAAAACAATTAAACAAATATGTGTGTTTCCGGTAACCCGACCCTACCTATTTTTTTGAAGCCAAAATCCTGACCCTAAAGTTTGGTTTTTTTGCGTTTTTAACGGAGATTACTTCGAACAGGAAATATTGTTCTTGATTTTAGTTCTATTTTCATACTTCCACCCGAAACATGACTGTATACTTCGAAAGGCTTTATAGGAAATACTTGAAACTTACAAGCTTTACACCTACAAAGGTATAAAAGATAAAGGTCAAAATTAAATTACTAATTTAACCAACACAATTCTCCCCCCCCCCCCCCCCCCCAAAAAAAAAAAAAAAAAAAAAAATCGACCTACCTACCAATTTTATAATTCTATGTAACGGGAAACACACATATGTTTTTGTTTGGCCTTATCACCACCACAAATTTTTGGTCTGAAAGGTGGTAATATATCTATTACGTTTTTAATTTTGTTTCATTCTGTCCAGTTGACAACAAGAAGCGTAAAGTACAGAGCATATGTAATGTCAGTTAAACAAATTGTAAACATAGTGTGAAAGGCTTTATTTCTGTTATGGTCATATTATACCTATCAACAGTTCTGTTCTGCATGTTCTGAGACATTCTTTTCACCATACATTAGCTGTAGATACCAGTCTTGAGACAGCACATACTCATTTATTCTACTGTAATATATGGCTTATTGTGATAATTATATACCATGTTATAACCCAACAGGGGCCTGGTTAGCTTAGTAGTCAAGGCATCGACAAATGATCATGTTGTTTGTAGTCGTCAGTTTAATCCTTATTGTGGCCATTGTAAGCTTGACTCCGACCTTAATTGGCAAGGATTGTCAATTTCAGACCAAAGGTCAGGTTTTCACTGGGTACTCCGTCTTCCTGTCCCAATAAAAACTAGATGCCACAATATAGCAGTCATATTGCTAAAAGTGGTATGTAACCGCAAAAAAGAAACATGAGAATATTTTAATTATGTTTTGTAGTATAGAGTTTCCAGTGAAAAAGGAAGGTTGGGGAGGAGGAGGAAATAGAGTGTTGAAGTTTGTTAAATTACATCAGCCACAAGATGTAGCCACCCTAAAACCATCTGGGAAAACATTGACTATCAGTATAGGTCCTGGCCTGCCTAAAGATTCAAGTAAGTAGTTTAATATACAGACTTGTACACCTTACTGTAGGAAAAAAATTATTAAATTGGACTGTAGTCTGGTGTATATGAAGATATACTTGTATAACATGTTGTAAACTAGACAGGAAAAACATTGTCCACTTTATTGTAGTATATTTTATTGTTTTATAACTGTCATTGTAGCTACTATCGATAGATCATTAATAATGGGTATATGTGAATAAGCATCAGTCTATTTAAATCATCTGCTTTTTAACAAAAGAAGTTTTAACAAGAATACCAGACATGATTGGTTTCCATTTCAAAGAGTAATTCCACTATTTCCAATCTATATATTACCATTATAGTTCCTTTGTTTTATAGTTATTTCACTTGTGGCATTCATTTCCATTTGTTCAAATGGTCAGCAAAATCATGTCAGAGTATATGCTATTGATTACAAAGTTTAGAATTGCCATGAATAAAGTATGTTTTTAAATTACTTAAATAAACAAAGATTATCCTCTCTTTTAACAAATTTTTAGATGTACATTTTTTGTGAAATTATTGTTGTGTTTTTAATTGGATGGACATTTTTGTTTTTGAACCAGATTTAGAAACAATATATTTTTTTCACAGGGCCAGGAATGAAGAAAATGGCAGTGTCTAATAGTTCAATGAATCGTAGAAATCGCATGTCACAACGGGGGCCACCATCACGACCAGCACCTACAGCACCACCTCCTTCACATGGGGCTCCACCTATTCCTACATCAGCAAGTAAGTTTAATAAATAAGTATTTTATATGTGAACTTAATAATGTAGTCAATAATGTAAAATGCTGAACACATGACAGTGCTCAAAAGGTTATTATAATTAGTATTAGAATAAAAAACTATGGTAAGTTAACTATGGCTAAAGCATGTTTCCAAAAAATTTTATATTGTACATTTTGCATACAGCTGTATTAACCAAATTCCTGGTATAAATGGCATATATTCCTCCCCAAAAGACAAAATTAAAATTGGAAAAAGGATGGAAAAAAATACAAGGTAATTTGGTCACTAAACCTTTTACATAAAAGGTAGCTGTGTACAGTTTAATATTTTGGAAGGCATATACTATCTGTTCGGAATTTTGACACGCCTCAAAAAAGACATTAAAAAATATTTGTATGGTGTTACAGCAGTTGTATTAGGGCCTGCCACTAAATGGCGGAAACAATTAAATGATCAGTCTGTCTGTGCGTCCGTCCAAAACTAATAGTGTCCGGGCTATAACTTTTTTTTATCTTTTGAGGTAGGCTTTTTGATATTTGGTATGTGGGTAGATAATGTCAAGGCAATGTGTAGTATACCATAGTTGATGACCTTTGACCTGATGGTCACCCGAGCTGACAGAAATGGATACCATTTCACTGATATCTAGTTTATTTAGTTTTGGACTTTTAAACTACTACATTCGTTACTTCTTATCACAAATGCTTTGACCATGTGTTAGATTTATGTGTATGTTGATCCATTTTATGGTCCTGAGATGCATATGTTGATATAAGTTCCATTCCATTTAAAACTACTGTCCAATTAATCTTTTGACACTGTCCAAAGATGGACACTTTTGGATTCTGATCTGTTTTTGGTGAAATTTTCAGTTAGAAAGGCTTTGGTACATTATGCCTTGATGTACATCTTATTTTATTATCAGAATTGCTGAACTTTGGCCATGTTTGGAAGGTAGGGGAATCGGTGGGGAGCTTTCTTCAAAAGGTCATTAATTTATTTTACCTCTGGTTTTTAGATTGGAGGTTATACATAAAAACATAAATTTTAAATGATTATATGTTACATACTTGCCAACCATTCGGCTTCTTGGCAGAATTGTTCAAATTAAAGTGTTTTAGATAACTGTGGGACTCCGACAAAGGTAATTTTGGTTTAAAAACAATTCGGCCACAGAGGAGTATTGCTGTTTCACTTACACACTCGGATGTGTTGGCAAGTATGTATGTTATTCTAAATATTTTCTTTCTGTCATTTTTATTGCGTCAAAAACTATTAGGACCAACAGGAAGAGGTAACAGATTTATATTATCTGACAGCTTAAAGCTTAACTAATAAGTTCTTATATACCATACAATGCTACATCAATGTACATGTAATGCTTTTGTGTTCAAGACGGAAATATTTAGTTGCTTTGAGTTTAGTGATGGCACAAAATCCCTGAAGCATGCATTGAAAATGATTTTATTTAAACAATCACAGAACGTCCTAAACAAACCAAAATTATAGAAAAATTTCAGATAAAAATCAAGCTTCATCAATATTCCACAAACAAAGGTAGTGACAGATTCCTTAAAAATAATTTGGAACATGAACTTTCACATACAAACTTGTGTGAATGGTTCAGAATATAGGACCTAACCCAGATTTACAGAGCCTTTTTAAATTTATCCCTGGAATACAAGAAAATTTGTTCCAAAAATAGATATGTCCCTTCAATTTTAAATGATATGTTTTCTTTATATCCTTTTATTTTTTTCCAGTGTAAGTTCTCATTTAATTGGCATTCCAGGGTATAGATATTGTAGATGAAAAGCTATCAAAACAGTTACAATATAATTTTGTTATCAAATCGAGCTAAATAAGTATCAAGCACATTTATACTAAGCCACTGTTATAATGGAAAAAAATATTGAAAAGCAGCACTTACTTATTAGTATAGCTTTAAGAGATTATTATTAGTATAGCTTTAAGAGATGCATTAAGCCCTTAAGAATAAGGAGCCAAAGAAAATCTTAAATAACAAACATTACATATAAAGCTAAAAGATGGCAAGAAAACATGCAGGCATTTCAAACTTAAAAATGCATTTGCATTGACTACATAAGAAACTGTTCGTAAGCAACTCACATGTCAGATATTCTACATTCTTAAAGGTAAATGAGCTATTTACAAAAAAAACTCATGAAAATATATTACCTTCCCATCTGCTTATTAAATTGTTTATCAGATTATGTTCCCATGGCCACCATTAATTCTTGTGGCAAATCTTTCAGTAATGTCACCCGCCCCCCCCCCCCCCTTTCCCCCCCCCCCCCCCCCTTTGTCCAGTACCTCACAGAGCAAGCATTATCTAGTTCTTAGATATATTTACCACATTTTTAACCTAAAACAATAAGCATTGTGTTTGAATGTAATGATGTCATTTAGATAAACTGGTGTTTGTCTGCTTACTGATTAACACTTTGTAAGGGGCTGAATATATAGAATTGCAATGATTAGTAAATGATAGCTTTCCATTAATGAAAGACAAATGTTAAAAATAAAAGATTAATAGTCATGTGCTATGACTGTGTTTTTATATGCCATTTCTGGAAACATAACTTATGTATCATAGCTTGTTGCAAAGGAATTTTCACTACATGCATTTTATGACATTTTATGATATTTATGTCTCCCCTTCCCAGAAGGGGGAGACATATTGTTTTTGAGTCAGTTCTTCAGCTTCTTATTCTTCTTCTTCACATACAAAGCGTGTCCGGACCATAACTTTTTTATCCTTTGATATTCAGCTTTGATATATGGCATGTAGATGTATCACCATGAGACGATGTGTCACGTACCAGAATGACCTTCATATGACCTTGACCTTTGACCTCAAGGTCAAATTAATGCTAATTTTATATGCAAAGCGTGTCTGGACCATAACTTTTTTATCCTTTGATATTCAGATTTGATATTTGGAATGTAGATGTATCACCATGAGACGATGTGTCGCGTACCAGAATGACCTTCATATGACCTTGACCTTTGACCTCAAGGTCAAATTAAGGCTAATTTTGCATGCAAAGCGTTACCGGGCCATAACTTTTTTTATCCTTTGATATTCAGCTTTGGTATTTGGCATGTAGATGTATCACTGTGAGACGATGTGTTGCGTACCAGAATGAATATGACCTTGACCTTTGATCTAAAGGTCAAATTAATGCTAATTTTATTGCAATAACACTCACATTTAATCAAAATAAGGTTTTTTTTAGATTTTTAGTATAAATTATTCTGTCTGATGATACTGAATTGATACACTACACATTCGTATTGTTCAGCTCCAATGTGTATATTTTTTTGCTCTCATGTAGAAAGATATTCCTAGTACTTATATTTGCCCCCACAGATAAAAACATCCACTTTGTTGATACTATGGAAGGGGAGACATCTGTTTTAGCAGGCTAAAACAGTTACAACTAATTTTTTTTTAAACCTGAAAAATACAATATTTAAACAATAATCTGTTAATGCTACATTTATCATCATTAAATTTAAGTAAGAAATCTGTTCTTAATACATGTTTTATCTATGTCTACAAACACTACATATACTGTTACTTATATATAAAGTACATTGACCTCACTTGCAAAAATATATTGTCTTCTGCAATTTTGGTGATTTTAGGCACGATTAAGGTATTTAGTCAGCTGCTATTGAACTTACGGTCTGTCAACAGTGAGGTTGTCAGTTTTAGACTTACGGTGGGAGGGTGTGCTCCAATCCAACCCAGAGGCATAGCATTGCATTTGATATTGGTATGGCAGAAGCCGTACCTGCATTTGATATCAGTATGGCAGAAGCTGTACCGGCTGCTATGCCTATGTATTTGAAATGAGAGAAGAGTCAAAAGACACCAATAAAAATAGACAATTATGAACAATTTTTTTTTCTGAAAATTATTGGTACGGCATGCTGTACCTGCAAAAGTTATTGGTTCGGGGGAAGCTGTACCTGCCGTACCGGCTTAATTGACAAGGATTGCTTGTTTTCTTGCTGAAGGTTACGGGATATTATTACCCGTTTAGACATATTATTGTTGGTTCATAGCAATTTTCTTGTTGCAGTTACTTGCAGGTTAAAGTCTTATTTTGAAAAAGGTGTGCTGACTCTGATCTTAATTGACAAGAATTGCCAGATTACTGTCAAAAGTACTCTGGCTTCCTCCCCAATAGAAACTGCACAAAAACTGCTAAAAACAACCAAATTAATCTTGAAAACAAACCAATAACTTAAAAACTTGTGGGTAATTTTATATGAAATTGTTGTACATCAAAATACATTTATGTGGTGTATATAGACAATAATATTAACAATAATTTTTTTATATGTTTTTATTGGAAATAAAACTAGAATTGCTTCTAATAATAGGTGGTGGTGGACAAAGAAAATCTAGACGATTAAGTGAAAATGCTCCTTCACATCCCATCCCAGTGCTAAGCAATGTCGGACGCAAGAATAGTAAAGTTGCTATGAACACAGATTTCTTGAAAACCCCGGAATCTGGAATGGCAGGGTAGGTATATTTGTTGATTTAGACTAAATGTAAGAGAATGCAAAATTGCTCTTGTATACATGTACATAATAAACTCCTAACATTTGACTTCTAGCTGTGATTTCTAGTTGATGTAAAACTACACTTTGCAAAAATCCTCTTATTTCTCAAATTTTAATTAAACCTCCTGAAGTTAAAATTAAAACTGGGGATAAACTTGTTATACATGTTAATCTGTAAATATGTAATTTTCAGCACCTGACACCTTTTGGCTTGGCCTCAGGCATACTTGTGTGTTAAATTCTCCATATCTACAGAAATGAACATGTAAACCGTCCGTATAATCTTCCTCGAGGCCTTCATATTAGGTTTACATATGGTACCAGTTATATTTTTATATAGCTTGCTCCATGCAGGTTGCTCTGTGATCATTTAAATTTATAGTGCCTTTGAGTACATAAGGATGAAATGTATTAAGACTTCAATTAATACATTTTTTGCACAAAATTCTAGATTGTTATCAACAACCACCCACATAAACAATTAATTATTCATGTATTTGACTCCTCCTTATCCTTTAAAGTAATCAGGATGATGTGAATATGTGATCTAGGAAGAATTGGAAAAAAATGTCTAGGTTGCTCAGCATTATGTTTACATCAAATGAAGATATACATATGGTTATAAAACATTAATACATGTATGCTTAATGTAATGACCATCCTTACTATGCTGCCATGCAAGGGGCATCACATAATCATACACAGGCAGACATCAACTTAAACTATGCTTTGATTCTTGTTGACTTACTTCACAAATATCACAAAAGGAGTCAACGTTAGAACATCTAGAAGTCAAATTTGCTGTTAGAAATAAGCTTAAGCTAATAAGTTGTATTTGCCTATGTAAACTGTATTCACAGCCTTATGCAATATTGTTTGCTAGTTACTTACACATGTTTCTTAGTTCTCTCCCGAAGCTTCAATATCCTACACTGGTAAAATTTCATTATAGCTAAAAAAATTACTAAAAGGGTGTTATATTAAAATTACAAAATATTGGTGTTATTAACAGTAGTTTTATACCCTCATTTGAACTTTTAATGATAAGCTGCAAGTACAGTCGTTTGATCTGGTCTGATCAGTTACCGTTACTGTTACTTCAGTAACCAAGGTCATTATACGTACAACAGTTCCTCTTTTCACATTTTTACAAAAATACTTTATTTTCACACTATATCCGTAATAAAAATTAATCCAAGTCATTTGTGCTATAGGTAATAGTCATGTGACTTGGTATCATTACAATGATGTCATTTGTTTTTCTTTAATAATATGGATTTGTGTGGACCTGTTAATGAATTCAAAAATAGGGCTGGTGTGGACCTGTTAATGAATTCAAAAATAGGGCTGGTTTTAACGATATGCATTTTCGTTCTCAAGAAACATTCCTATTTTGATGTCATAACATCTATGTTTTCTGTAAGGCTGCGACGTATTGATGAAGAACGGTAAGTGATGTCTTTCATGTTGTTTGGTTTGAAAAACAAAAAAGTAGCTTGTTTATTCAGTAACTCCTTATTTTTTGTTTATTCAGTTTGTTTATGCAGTAACTTAATTTTTCTTTATTCAGTAACTCTTTATTTTTGTTTATTCAGAAAACTATCTTTTATTTGTTTATTGGTAACTCTTTATTTTCAGCTCACCTGGACCGAAAGTCCATGTGAGCTTTTGCCATCACTTAGCATTCGTCGTCCGTCGTCCTGTCGTCTGTTGTAACTTTTTTAAAAAACCTTCTCCTCTGAAACCACTGGGCCAATTTTTTTCAAACTTGACCACAATCATCCTTAGGGTTCCTAGTTTCAAGTTTGTACCCAGGGTGTTGATCAACAGACAAAGATGGCCACTGTTACTAAAAATAGAACATGGGTGTCAACACATGTTTTTATTCATTATCTCAAAAATTATAATAGCTATAGAGAAAACCGTTACTTCAAATTGATCAGCACATCAAGGTCGAAAATAGTTGCTATTAGTGTGAAGTTGTGTATTGGCTTCTTGTAGGAGTTATTGCCCTTTAATGATGATTTTTGACAAAATTTTTGGTATTTACAATATAACTTGAAAACTATAAGAGGTAGAGTGAAACTGTAAATAGCAAAAATGATCAGCAATAAAAGCCCTACAATTTACTGTATTAGTCTGAAATTGTCAGATGACTCCTTATAGGAGTTATTGCCCTAAAATGGCAATTTTTGTCTCGCCTGCGACTAAAGTTGTTGGAGACGAGACATATGTATGGGAATCCGGAGGCGGTGGCGGCGTAAACACTTGACATCTTGCTTCATTTATTTGTAAGCCCAAGCCCTAGGTCCATCAAATTTGGTACAGAGGTAGCTTATGATGAGTACTTGCCAGTCAGTCACCTGTCACCTGACCTTGACCTCAATTTCATGGTCCAGCGCCTCCGTTAAAGTTTTTGGGTTATGGCAGTTCCTCTGTAACTACGCATGGTAGGACGACAATATTTGGTGTATAGGTTGCTGATGACTAGTACATGACTGTCTGGTAGGTGTCACCTGACCTTGACCTCAATTTCACGGTCCAGCGACTACGTTAAGTTTTTGGGTTACGACAGTTCCTCTGTAACAAACCATGGTAGGATGACAATATTTGGTATATAGGTTGCTGATGACTAGTACATGACTGTCTGGTAGTTGTCACCTGACCTTGACCTCAATTTCACGGTCCAGCTACTACGTTAAAGTTTTTGTGTTACTGCAGTTTCTCTGTAACTATGCATGGTATGGTGACAATATTTGGTATACAGGCCGCTGCTGATAATTAATGCTATTTGCGTAATGCTTATGACGAAATTTATTTTCGTTACTGATGTGGAATGCAGGCGAGACGTTTTTCTGTGTCCACATTTGTTTATGAAATTTTCCATTTTTTTCTTGTGACTTACAAACTATAGCAGCGAGATTGAAACTGTAAATTGCACAAATGATCAGCAATAGAAGCCTACAAATGATTGCTTAGTCTAAAATTGCAAGATAGAAGTTATTGCCCTTTAATTATTAATTTGGACAAAGGAACAGTTTTTGTATTATAAATTAGTCTATAACACACCTAGAATAAAACTGTAAATTTCTAAATTACCCTAAAGGACAAGGCCTACAAACCAATTTAATTTTCTGAAATTGTCTGATGGCACCTTATAGGAGTTATTGTACATAACTTAAATTTTTTAAGAAATGTTTAATTTTTGCACAGTAAGTTAGAAGCTATAACAACTAAACTGAAACTGTTAATTTCAAAAATTTAAATATCGTTGAAGTCATCTGGATTCCAGGTGGGCAATTACAGGCTCCTGGGAGCCTCTAGTTTGTTTATTCAGTAACTCCTTGATTTTGTTATCATTTCTAATGTTTTAATGGAATTTTAACAACAAGAATAGTTTAAAAAAACTTTAAATGCCATTCACAAAATTGTATGAACAGTTGTTTGAAAATTCATATAATGATATATATACTGTTTAATGAATTTGTTTTAAACCTAAATTTTGACTAAAGGACTGTGAATAAAAAATTTATACAGATTTTTAATTTTTCGTGTTGTTGCCTAATGTATTTTGAGATTAAAGAGTCATTCTATAGGTGGTACATGTATAGAAACCCTACATATTTTCATTTTGATATTTTATACTTAAGGTGGGGGGTAGGGGGGGGGGCAATAACTCTGTTAAAAAAAATTAAAATTGCAGCATGAAAAGAAAATATACTGAATTTGTTGTATATACTGAGATTAATTGAAGCTGAAAATAAAAAAAAAAAATTGTAGCCTTTAATGATCACTTCTTGGGATTAGGTATGAATATTTTTGGGGGAAGATTGATTGATTGTTTGTTGTAATACATCCAGCAAGCAATATTTCAGCTATATTAGGACGTTTTTGGGGGAAGACAAATTTTTTTAGTTAATCAAAGTGAAGTATTTCGGTGAATTACCTAATATCCATATAATAAAATAAAAAACCTGTTTATGAATGGCAAGAAGATGACATTCTGTTTATTCCTATGATAAAAGGTATACCCTTTGTCAGATTGGAATAAACCCGCTTAGCGGCTGACTTTTACAGAAAGTAGTATATTATTGCTTTGCGCTTTGCTTATAGTTGAGTATTTTTATGCAGCTTTCAATGCTTTCATATTTTAAAGTATTTTTATAGTGTAATGTAGGTGTTGAAAATGAAGAAATCCTATATTTTTTTTCCTGGACATACAAAAATTGAACTGAGATAAGCATGTGTATCATTTTATTACATAACATACAACAGAGTGTGTGGGTGTGTGATTGTTTTAGTAGTTAGCCTTGGGAGCACTTACACTTAAAAGAAATTGCTAGATAGAAGAATTATCTCTGGAGTGTGTGTGCGATTTATGCCTAAAATGTAGTATTCCTAGAGAGCACTGATAGTATTGTAAACAATTTCAAGACGCATTTGTAAACTGGCTATTTAAATTTTCATATTTATAGACTACAGATTTTGTTTCTTTTACTTCTCAGTTCAGTCTTACCTAATACACATTGTTTGCATGCATTGCACAGGAAATAAATGTAATTATTTTTATTAGACTAAATTTTATTAACAAAAATGGGTATTTAAGGGCTAGTGGTTATTTAAGGAATATTTTAAAGTTCGGGTTCGGGTCTGTTTAGGCCTAATAACAAGGGAGAGGTGTTATGGTGTAAACAGACTCAAGTTGTTATATAGTATAACACGTTCAGAAGTTTTAGAAATATTTTATAATTTAATTATAACTAAAAATCTTGATAATTTTAAAGGTAAATACATAGATGACGTCATGAGACTATTTGAATTTTAATTGCGTAAGAATAAGTCATGTGACAAACACAAGTTATATCCTATAATATGGGTTGCTCCATTTGAATTCACCAACCACCAATCAGATTTCAGATTACAAAGCAAATTAAATTATATTCTTTTAAATGAACTACAAAATATGAATAAGTAGTTCTGGTAGATACAAAACTTTTTGCTTGTTGAGTTATAAAAACAACAGAAAAGGAAAGTTTTAGGGACGACTGTTTTAGAGATATGTATAGTTTCACTAAATTGAAAGAATGTGTTGATTAGTGTTTGAAATGAAAATTCTGTTGTTATTTTTCAGTATACAAAGGAATAGGCAAAGTACCAATAAGCCCCCTCCTGGAGCAGGTCGACCTAAGCCACCACCAGCACCTAAGCCGAAAACATTGCCGCAGTGTCGTTGTTTGTATGCTTATGATGCCCAGGACACAGATGAATTAAGTTTCAATGAAGGCGACATCTTAGAAATTGTTAAAGAAGGTAAGAGAATATCCAAAGATGAGAATCTCGGGTTTAATAAAAACTATCATGTTATATTGATTTTATTTAAAGTGTGAAATTTGTATTAAATCTAAACAAAATACAAGTTAGATGAAATTTAAATATATATTTTTATATTTATATGTTGGACAGGTTTAAAAAAAATCAGCAGATGGATGGTTTGGTAAGAATTGAAAATTATATGAATTATATGAAAAATTGTCCTGTAAATGCTCTTACGCCGTAACTTTTAAAAAAAAGATTCTCTGAAATTGAAATTAAATTATTTAAACAATATCTTGGACTAATTCAAAAATCAGCACATATTAATATTTTTCCAGGAGTTACATTCCCTTGAATTGTATATTATATTAATCCTTTAATTAAAATCAACATTTATATCTTTACCAAATTTTAAAATCATCAATAATCAATCTTTTTTTTAAATAATGCCACATGCAAATGTACATTATATGGAAAATTGTAATTTCTACATATCTAAAAAAATCAAAGATTTGTATTAGAAATATCGGAGATGAGAGTTGAATGGCCTTACAAAGGTGAAATATGTGCTTCAGCTGTTATAAAGCATTCCATTCCAATTGATTATTGTTACTGGAATATGTATGATGTTGGAGTCCAATACAAATTATTTGTGGTATCAGTTCTTGTGGTCCAGTTGTATTAATTTATTCCTGAGAGACTTTTGTCTGAAGGTTACTTCCAATGTCTTTATAAAGCAGTTCAACTATTTTCCTCTCCCTAAAATGAAGACTTCAATGGAAATTATAATATTGCTATTTATAGATAAATATATAGCATTGCTTGAAAAATATTTGGTACTGACCTAACTGATTGTTACACCTCTGACCTATTGCAGCCAATTTTGGCATATATGGTATTTTTATATTTTATATTTATATATATATATATATATATATATATATATATATATATATATATATATATATATATATATATATATACAAACGTCTAAGTATTGTGACAACCATATAATATATCTATCCAGCGGATTTCTGAAACATCAGAAATACAGGGTTAATATCAAATATTTATATATACGTCTACAAATTAAGCCCAACACTGTTTGAATTAGATTTTTAACACTGTCAAATTTTTGCTTTCCCTCAGCGGGATTCGAACTCACACCGTTGTGACACCCTGTATTTCTGATGTTTCAGAAATCCGCTGGATAGATATATTATATGGTTGTCACAATACTTAGACGTTTGTATATAATTTACTTACTGTGACTGCATGACAAGTAACTTTGTCATCCTATATAATATATACAAAAATGCTGAATTAGATTACTGTCAGATTAATACGTATTGGTTACGAAAATTCCATCGTCACACGCTAGTACACATGTACTATGTCTATGTCTAAGATTCACCCCGGTTAATGAAGCTATATTTTTATATAGCGGATTTGGCCGAGGGGTCTAGACCGCTGGACATAGTGCAGGCGAATTGGTGCCACAGTGTCACAACGGTGTGAGTTCGAATCCCGCTGAGGGAAAGCAAAAATTTGACAGTGTTAAAAATCTAATTCAAACAGTGTTGGGCTTAATTTGTAGACGTATATATATATATATATATATATATATATATATATATATATATACTTAAATACATCCCCCCTGCACCAAAGATGGTAAAAATTACTTTACAATTCAAATGTCTTATAAATTATTAATCAGACAAACAAAAATATTGGGTGAGATTGTAATACATGTGTATCTATATAGACAGTGGAGCAACAGCAGGATTGGGTAAGGTCAAGGATTCAGTGAATATATAATATATAATATATAATATAATATTACATGTTATGGGCATAGCTTAGGCTCAGCTCCCCCAACTCACAAGCCAATAGATATATTTTTATTAAACAAAATCTATTTCATCAATTTCTGGTACATGAAATTTGTTGTGAAACACTTAAAGAGACCCCCTAGAATAATTGAATGACCATTGATGAATGGGTATGCCTATGTTAGGTTGCCTAATGTGTACTACACTGATGCATATAGGTGTGTCCAACAAATTGTTTGATTTTAATTGTAAATGTTCCTTTAAGGAGCACTTTTAAATGTACCAGATCTTAACATTAAAGGATTATACAAAAAATTAATTTAGCTTCATAAGCTTTCTTGTTCAAGGTCTTTCTAGTATATTGTTTTATTTATTTTGCAGATCCTGCAGGCTGGTGGACAGGCAAGCGTCATGGTAAACAAGGACTGTTCCCTGCAAACTATGTAGAGAA
This sequence comes from Limnoperna fortunei, assembly GCA_944474755.1. NCBI lineage: Eukaryota > Metazoa > Mollusca > Bivalvia > Mytilida > Modiolidae > Limnoperna > Limnoperna fortunei. The sequence continues at coordinate 60,575,268 of OX104116.1, forward strand.
GATATGAAGGAGACCATAGGACTATGGAGTTTTACCTAATCTGTTAAAAAATTGAAAATTGGACATACCATCCAAATCAGTTGTCTTTCTTTGTTAAAAATTATTGATATTTTATATCAGAAACAAAAACACCTCATGAACTTTTTTTAGTTTTGTGCTGTTATTTTTCACTTCATAGATATATTTATTACTATTTATGAACTGTTTTTCTGTCTTTTGGGGGTCTAAGTTGTAGTCTTAGTCCCTCATGAAGGATATTTTTCTGTCTCTAGAGTCTGCATGGAAAAACATACAAATATTTTTGTTGATGAATTTTTTTTCAAATTGAAAAGAAGACTAACCTTATGGTTTGTTATGAGGAAGTGCCTAATCAGTATGGAATTTGTTACCCTAATTATTCCTTCTGGCAGCATTATATATATAAAAGGGTTTTTTTTCATTTTTGATAGGATTTATTTAATTTTAAAATGAATCTAGATTATGCAAAATTTGAAGGACTTTGAAGAAATTTATTTTTTCATCTTTTGCTTTGTTGAGATGAAAGTGTAGAATGGCAGTGGAAATAATTTAAATAGAGAACAACTCTAGTCTTTCAAATTAAAATTGTTGATTGAGCATTCCTTTGTTTTGATATAGTATATAATTTGTAAGCAAATATTTATAGATACCCACAGATATATTTAAATTATAAACATATTACTGGTATATTACTGTTTAAGAAATAAATAAACACAACATGTATAATGAAAATGTTTTATAGGAAATACTTTTATATAAAACTGTTTAGAAAAGAATTTATTTACCATAAATACAAATCAAAAGAGTACTGTTATCTTGTTTGTCTTATTACATATCTATTTCAACAGACAGAAGGATAATAATGTTAATATCACACTTGTGTTGACTGGGCACAAAGCAGTAGTGAACTAAACATGCACATCATCGTGGAAGCTTTCCTCCTAACTGCTCATATTCACTTTGTCATTAATATTTGGCACATCTTGTCAAGTTTCTGTTTTGTTTGAATAATTATCAATTTTATTTTACAAAGAACAATCATGAAATTGTCAGATTTGCTAGTACAGTTTATTTAGGAATATGGTTTTATGCTGAGTAAGTTAGGTATACATGTATTTATCAGCCTTATTGTACCATTTATACCATAAATGATGTTAACTGTCACAGTGTGCTAGGAAAAAAAACCCAGTTAAATGAATTTCTTTTGTATCATGTCCATGCATATAAAGTGCAGTGTTTTCCTTTCAACAACAGAAAAGAATGTTGCATCCATATGAAGGAATATCCTTGAATGTTATTTTTTGTCTTTGTAATGTTCCCCTAAATTTGCCAATAATTAGTATTTGTAGTAAATAGCATAGCCAGGCAGAAGGACAGAAGACAAGGTTTCCATTGTTTTGACAAAAAAAAATTTAATAAAAACAATACTGTCACGTTTCATGTCGAAAATGATAGGTCTCTAATGATTCTGCAAGGATTCTCATCTCTGGACCCCTACAAGGGCCGTGCTTCAGACCCCTTGCTGAGAAAAAAAGCTTCACATCATTTAGAACCTAGCTATGCCATTGTTAGTTTACAAAACCTGTCCTTTCTGTACTGTTCATCATTTTCAAGTACATGTAATACAAAGTTTTAAGTGAAGTGCTGAAAATAATGTTCATCAAGTAATATTTCTGTTAGTCAATTAATTTGTACAAATGCTTGGTGTATTTAAGAGAAAACTATTGTACTGACCTATCGATCATGACTGTTAGTTGTTATATTGTTATTATTTCCTAAATTGTTGATTTATATACATGGAAACATATTGTTTTCAAGGATGAATCTTCATATTTTTTAATGTGCTTGTTATGATATTTTTATAAACATTTTATTGTATATATTATTCATTTATTAAAAAATGTAACTTGTGTTCTTTTCTTTACCAAACTTTAAATTTTTCAGTCAATGTTGCTGCAACCTTGTTGTTTAATGCAAGCAGTTTCTAGCAAGGGAAAGTTTTGTTTGAGAAATAAACAAGCTGCAAAATGTGTGGGCATTGACCTGGAGTATTTTATTCCGGTATGAGAAAATTTCTAAACAATCAATAAATATTTTCTTTTAGTGTTAGTCCACAAAAAGTGTCTCCTGACACACTGTGTAATTATGGCACAGCTTTAATAGAAGGTTTGATATCAACTATCAATTTTTTGTCTTGCCTGTGATGATAGTTACTGGAGTCCAGACATATATGAGAAAATGTTGGTGCAGCGTAAACACTTTTTTAGCTCACCTGATCCGAAGGGTCATGTGAGCTGTTGCCATCACTTGGCGTCCGTCGTCGTCGTTAACTTTTCTTCAAAAATCTTCTCCTCCAAAACCACTGAAGGGATTGCTTTGAAACTTTGCACACCTCATCAGTAAAATGTCCTCTACCAAGTTTGCACAAATCATGGCCTCAGACCAAACAACATGGCCACCATGGCTAAAAATAGAACAGGGGGTCAAAATACAGTTTTTTGCTTATAGTTCAAAAAGTATAACAGATACAGGAAAACCGATGAGACCTTCCTTTTTCAGCATCTAAAGCTCTAAATAACACTCCATTGGGTCAAAGTTTTATGATGACTCCTTGTAGGAGTTATTGCCCTTTAATTGTCAAAATTGATGATTTTTGCCATTTTTGCCTCAAAATCTTGAAAATTATTAGAACTAGAGAAAAAGTTAGCATTGCTTAATTGTTCTGCTCTATGAGGGCTACAAAAATGACATAAGGGTCAAGATTGTCTGATTAACCGTTTAAGAGTTATTCCCCTTGAACTGTTTTTTTAATCAGTTTTAATTGATTTTTTAAAATCTTCTCTTCTGAAACAACTGAAAGTACTGCTTTGAAACTTTGTACACATCATCAGTCAAATGTCCTCAACCAAGTTTGCACCAACCATGGCTGCAGATTAACCAACATGGCCACCATGGCTAAAAATAGGACAGAAGGGGGGCGGGTAAAATAACAATTTTTGGCTTATATTTAAAAAAGTGTAACAGATACAGGAAACCAAAGAGACATGCCTTCATCTGCATCAAAAGCTCTACGAAACACTCCAATGGGTTGAAGTTGTCTGATGACTCCTTATAGGAGTTATTGCCCTTTAATTGTCGAAATTGATTATTTTTGACATTTTTGCCTCAAAATCTTGAAAATTATTAGAACTAGAGAAAAAGTTAGCATTGCTTAATTGTTCTGCTCTATGAGGGCTACAAAAATGACTTAGGGTCAAGATTGTCTGATGAACCGTTTAGGAATTATTCTCCTTGAACATTTTTTTAATCAATTTTACTTGATTTTAAAAAATCTTCTCCTCTTTAACCAATGAAAGGACTGCTTTGAAACATTGCACACATCATCTTTATGACGTCCTCTACCAAAATTGTGCAAATCATGACACCCGACTGGCTTAAAATAGAAAAAATGAAAAAAGGGGGAGGGGAGTCGAGAGAGTTTTTGACTGATCGTTAAAAAAGTATAACAGGTACAGCTAATTTGAAGTGAACCTCCCTTCTCTCTCTAAGCATCAAAAGCTCCTCCTTATAGGAGTTATTCCCCTTAAAAGGGCAAAATCAATGATTTTTGCAGAAGTGGGCAATTCCTTATAGCAAAGAAAAGCTGGATAAAAAAGGGTTGTTTGGTTTCAGGTTCAGGTGAGCGATACCGGCTCCTGGGAGCCTCTAGTTTTTTTTTATATCTTTGCAAGCTTGACCTTATGGTCCAGTGGTAGCTTATGATAGGTACTTGCCAGTCATTTACTTGTCACCTGACCTTAATTTCATGGTCAAATGACTATGTTAAAGTTATAAGATTACAGCAGTTCCTCTGTAAAAAAGCATGGTAGAATGACCAATATTTGGTATATAGGTTTCTGATGAAATAGTACATGACTTTCTGGTAGGTGTCACCTGACCTTACCTCAATTTCATGTCCATTGACTATAGTAAAATTTTTGGATTGGGTCAGTTCCTCTAACCGTGCATTGTATATTTTACATGAGACAATTTAATGCTATTTACAAGAGAGGTTAAGGTAGTTAGACAGTTATTTATCATGTGCCCATCAACAATGAGGTTGCAGGTTCAAATCTCACTGCGAACAGGGTGTCCTCTGCTTCAGTTTTAATTGAAAAGGATTGCCTATTGATGGTCGGTAGTTTTCTCCAGGTACTATGGCTTCCCTCCCCAATAATTACTGGACACCATAATATAGCTGAAATATTGCTGAATGTGTCATTAAACACAATTCAAACAAACAAACAAACAAACGGTGGCTAGTTTTCTTAAGGTATTCTACCAGATGGCATACACCTCCATGCTATTTGTTTTATCAAGATTAACTGTGATAAGTTTATACGGCATGACCCAAAGAGCCATTTGCATGTACCTGTGGTAGAAAGGGGAGGCCCTCACTAGAGCTGTTGATAGCTAGGTCATAATATGGGAAGTCTAACAGTGGACCTGGATAACTTGCAAATAAAGAACCCTTTCTAGTTTTCAGATAGAAAAGGTGCATTGTATCTGCTACAAAAGCGAATAGAACATACTTTTCCAATGGCAATCTAAAATTTCTGCTTTTTTTTTACTTCCCATGTGTTTTAAATTTTTTGAATATAGCTGAAATACTGCTTGCTGGATGTGAAGCAACCATTCAATAAATCTTTGAAGATTCAACAAAACTGAGTAAAAATGATTTATTGGTTTATCAGTCTGGAATGAAATTTATTCAATTACTGTGTTTACTGATTTTACTAGAAATAATATTTATTGATCTTCCTCTCCTCCACCATTTTCTTCCTCTTCTACTGGTGCTCCAAAGTCATCAGATTGATAGTTATCGTTTTTCACAATATTTAATATACCACTAACAAAGGCAAACCCAATCAATGCAGACGCAGCAAATATGACGGCTAAGATCATGTTCCTACGTTTAATCTAAAATTTCTGCTTTTTTTTTACTTCCCATGTGTTTTAAATTTTTTGAATATAGCTGAAATACTGCTTGCTGGATGTGAAGCAACCATTCAATAAATCTTTGAAGATTCAACAAAACTGAGTAAAAATGATTTATTGGTTTATCAGTCTGGAATGAAATTTATTCAATTACTGTGTTTACTGATTTTACTAGAAATAATATTTATTGATCTTCCTCTCCTCCACCATTTTCTTCCTCTTCTACTGGTGCTCCAAAGTCATCAGATTGATAGTTATCGTTTTTCACAATATTTAATATACCACTAACAAAGGCAAACCCAATCAATGCAGACGCAGCAAATATGACGGCTAAGATCATGTTCCTATGTTTATTGGGAAATTCTAATGCATCTGTTTGTATCTTTTCTTTCATTTCCTCTTCTCTTTTCCTCTTTTCTTCTAAATCTAAAACAGAATTATAACAAGATGAAATATATGAAAAAATTTAACCTAATATATTAAACATATTAATAGAGAATTTTGGTACTTTACATGCAGTGTAATAACTTGAAACACGATATTCAAGGACCTGTTATTTTCTGATACCTGTTGTTTAACTTGAAAACAGCAATTTTTTAGAAGTGGGGTGGACTAGCTATATTAAAAAAAAAAACATTTAAAAATATAAAACAAAACAAAAACTCATTTCAGTTTTTGATGACATAATTAAAATAAACACCTTATGACCTTTTAGGTATTTGTCTACCTGCTGGCCAATAAATTTGAAATACTAAGAACAAAAGATTAGAAAAATTGATTTAATCACTTGTTAAAACTCTTCATCAACAGCTGCAGAACAGTTATAATTATAGCTCCTCATGTGTGACTATCTTGCTTGCTGGTTGTGAGGGCATTAATATAACTAGTAACATTATTACATAAAGGATTTAATAGTAAATTTAGTGCAGGGGTAAATTAATCATAAGTACCATTTATTCATTGTCAAAGTGATACTAGTAAATATTTGTACCAGCTTTTTCCAGTAAAATGAACTAAATATTTATTGATATTTTGTTCAAATTTCTCTCTGCAATTCATGCAATCTGAGAAAATCCCATCTCACTTTGTCAGTTTCATTTTTTAGTAAACAATGTTTTTTGTCAGTTTCATTTTTTAAGTAAACAATGTGACTTTACAATTCTACAAGATGACTGATGGATTTCCTCGATCTCATTATCCCATGGATAATACGACCCAACAGCATGACAGTTGAAAACTCCCACAATTACACCATTTAGGCAGATAGCATGTGTTAAATGAAATTCATCACAAATACATGTAGTGATAAACTCTTTAACTAGTTATTAAGAACTATTTTAAGAACACAACTTTTAAGAGTATTTTTAGACAGTTTTTTCCCTAACAACCTAAAAGCTGTTCATATTTAGCCTAATTTGAGATGTATTTGAAAGTTCTTCAATAAATAAAAGAACCATCCTTACGTCTTTTAAAAAACATATGGGCCGTTTCCATTTATACTTGTAAGTCTAAGAATTTTCTAAATTACTATGACAAACAAAGGCAATCTAAAGTTTTATTGGCTTAAGTTGAGAATATGTAAAATTCTCAGCTAAAATTTGGCTATAGTGCCTGGCCAGATAATACCAGATACCTAAAGTTGTTAAATATATATAACTGTACTGCGGGTAAAAGAATACCTTCTGGAGACATTGGGAAATATCTCATCATGATACGTGTACAAAGTCCACTTAAATTTTGACAACCTTTCACATGGTTAGCTAACTGGCTGTTAGGTAAGGAAGCTTTCAACAAAGGTGCCACATAACCAAAAACCAGAGCATCTAGTGAAGATGGTCTGCAAAATAAAAATAAACTTAGTAGTTTAAGTAATTGTCAGAAAAATGTATAAAGGGGAGGTAAATTCAAACCTTACAATACAATTAACAACAAAATAAATCAAGAACAAACAACAGAAGGGCAAATACAAATATTAATAAATCTTTTGATAATGTAACATTACATAAAGAAATAGAAAAACACAGTAAATTGCAGTGCTTTTCACAAAAAGTCGTAAGTGCTGATGTCGCAATGCATTTCCCTTTGATCTTCCACAATGATAGATTTTATACTTTTGACTTTTTGTGAAATCGACTCTCGATGACATGCTCTAACAATCATTGAATCAAGTTTAAAACAGAGGAATGCTGACAATTGTTAGGAAAACACTACATATGCTGAAATACTCAGTAACACCTGTACATACAATTACTGTACATTAAATATTATATAAATTTAAATTTGAATCAGTTAAATTGTGTTTACACTAAAAGCTTTACAACATTATTACTTTGGTTTTTTGTTATAGATACTGTATAAATGAAGATAGTAACATTAATGAATTCTCCTACTTACTGATCACCAAAGAAGAAATCGTTATCACCAAGTCTATACGATAAATGATTCAGACATTCTTTTGCTTCTTTATATATCTGTGAAAACAAGAAAATTAAATACAGCTTCAATTTTATTGAAAGAGACATTGTAAATGTATGTGGTGTTGTGAACAAATGTATTTTATGATATAATGGTTACCCAATTACATCCAAGTGTGAACACAGATTTTGCAAAATACATGTATGATAACTACCCAATCAGGCCTTAATAAACATATGCTCAGCCTCTGTAAATAAGATAATTCTTTTTAATATAACAAAAGAATCTGAGTGTAAATGTGCTTCTGAACATGGGTCTAAAAACACTACACACGTACTGTGGAACACAGGTGTTGTTTAATATTACTACTAACAATCGAAAATGTAATTATTACAACTTATGATATTTTCAGTAAATAGAAACATTATGTAAAATACTCTCCAGAAAACGTTATGTTGACTGCCAACAGGTCTGACCTTCCAACAATCAATGATCTGTCAACTGTCAACAGATAACGATAGTACAGTATTTCAAGACGCATGTTGCAGGATTTGGTAGGGTTGGGGAATAACATAACTGCTATTGATTGGATTCAAGCTTATTTTGACCCTCAAACAAAACCGCTGTTCAAAGCTTTTGCCTTCTGGTCATACAAAACATCAACTGACTTTAAATAATGGTGAATTACTTGCATGTATTCAACTCTGTTGCAATAACCACTTGAAATAGAGCTTCTTTTTATCAGCTTAAGAAGATATGTTTGTTTTAAATAACACATGTGTTGATATATTGCTGAACTTCTATCTACCATTTGTTGTTTACTTTTTGTTTCTATGCTGTTAAGCAGTGAATGTTCACCACTTTTTAGTTTCTCTATGCTTACCATGCTCTCAACATCAGTTTCATTTATCACATCATTAACTCGGGGTCCATACACCTGTGTTTTAGCTTCTTTATACAGCTGACCAGGTACAAAAAAATTAAATGGAAATGGTGTGGCTTTTGCAAAGGTTGGTCTGGTTACATCTTCATAAGTCTGTCTATCTATCCACCACTGGTGTATCTGGTATTGTAAATATTATTTAAGTTTACAGATTCAAAAGAACTGTTTCATTGTAATAGCTTAAACTAATTGTTAATGAAGTCTGTTGGAGCATTTGAATAATATTCATGAGCATGGTCAATTTCAGCCCTACATATGTACATGTCTGGAACACCATGAGACATATGGTAAGGAATTCTATTAAAATACTACACTAACTAAAAAGGGCTTTTAATGAATAATTCAAAGCAAAAACATTTTTGCCCCCCCCCCCCACCTCCCTTTACTAATAAACTGCACTGTACGCTATAAATGTTTGGTTGTGCCATCTAACATGTCTAGTAAGACCATGATAAAAACATTGTTATTAGTGTAAATGTATGTTAAAACCATCCAAAGATGGCAGAGCCAAAAACGGGTAAGATTGTTTTTTGTTATCATTTGTGTTTAACAAACAATATGTGGGTTGGAATAGATTAACAACTACAAGAGGGTTTTTTGGTATTTTGTCGTGCATAACACTCAAAAAAAAAAACAGCATTAAAGGATGACAGCAATATGAATGATTGATGATAGTTTTGTAATATGTATGGCATCATCACTGTTTTGCTGTCAATTTTCTGTCCATAAGATTGTCATGCAAGATAAAATACTGACTTTAATTGGATTTATTTTCTAACTAGATATAAGTGAGATGGTATCCATCTCTGTGGGCCCTGCCAACCTTGAGGTCAAGGTAAAAAACCACAGTATGCAACACATTGCCTTGATATTATCTTCACACATTACAAAAATAGGGCATCTAATGGGATATAAAATGATAACTCGCCACAATATTCATCAATAGTTAAATATAATTGCATATATACTATACTGTATATACTATACATTCACTATATACTAGTATAGGGGCCTCGGTGGCCGAGTGGTCAAGGTAGTTCGTCTACTATTGATCACGTGGTCTGTCAACACTGAGATTGCGGGTTCGATTCTCACTGCAGGCAGGGTGTACTCGACTCCAATCTTAATTGACAAGGATTGCCAGTTTTCCTACTGCAGGTCGGGGGTTCTCTCCGGGTACTCCGGCTTCCTCCCCCAATAAAAACTGGACGCCATGAAATAGCTGAAAAATTGCTGAAAGTGGCGTTAAAACACCATTCAAACAAACAAACAAACAAATATACTAGTATATAGAGACAGAAAGAAATGAGTTATCTTTCTTAGACCAGAAAATTTCATTATTGTCAAATTTTTGAAAATTTTTAAAGTGGGCAAACTTCAATAATATTTTGCAGATCGTCCTGAAAATTGAACTTGACCTGTATTTTATTGTATTGAACAGCTGTGCAAAATATCATTCAAATCCCTTGAGGCGTTTTCAAGTTATCATCTGGAAACCTTCGGGGGACGGACAGACACCGAACGAAACTGAGGGTATAACATAATACCTCGCCACTTTGTGTGGCGGGGTATAAAAATCAAAAGCCTACCTCAATAGATAAAAAAGTTACAGCCTGGACATAAATTTGTCATTCATGACCTTAATATCGAAGGTCAAGGTCAACAACCATAGTAAGCAACACATCACCTTGATATTATCTACCCACATTCCAAATATCAAAAGCCTACCTCAAAAGATAAAAGAGTTACAGCCCGGAAATGAATTGGTCATTCAGAAAGCAATAATGTGACCTTAAGGTCAAAGTTCAAGGTCAACGACCACAGAATGTGACATATCGCATTGATATTATCTACCCACATTACAAAAATCAAAAGCCTACCTCAAAAGATAAACCAGAGGCTCTTAAGAGCCTGTATCGCTCACCTGATTTTATAGGAAATGAAGATGGCATTTCCCTGATGTTAAAGTTAGTCCTGTAATTTTCAATAAACTTTAATTAGGACCATCCAAACAATATTACTAGAAAGCTTTGTTTCATTGGTTAACCGGTTGTATAGAGAAGATTTTTTTTATTTGCCCATAGGGTCCAATGTTAAACTAAGTCCTGCGGCGGTGGTGGCCATTTTGAATTTCCAATTGCCATAAAAAACATAAACTTTATAAAGGACCATCCAACCAATATTGCTAGTAAGTTTTTGTTTCAATTGATTAACCGGTTTCAGAGAAGAAGCCTTTAAAAACTTTTTCCCATAGGGTCCTATGTTAAACTAAGTCCTGCGGTAGTGGCCATTTTGAATTTCCAATTGCCATAAAAAACATAAACTTTATAGAGGACCATCCAAACAATATTGCTAGTAAGTTTTTGTTTCCATTGATTAACCGGTTTCAGAGAAGAAGCCTTTAAAAACTTTTTCCCATAGGGTCCTATGTTAAACTAAGTCCTGCGGTAGCGGCCATTTTGAATTTCCAATTGCCATAAAAAACATAAACTTTATAGAGGACCATCCAAACAATATTGCTAGTAAGTTTTGTTTTGATTGGTTAAACGGTTTCAGAGAAGAAGCCCTTTTAAACTTTTTTCTCATAGGGTTGAATGTTAAACCAAGTCCTGCGGTGACGGCCATTTTGAATTTCCGATTGGGATAAAAAAACATTAACTTTATAGAGGACCATCCAAACAATATTGCTAGTAAGTTTTGTTTCCATTGGTTGACCGGTTTCAGAAAAGAAGCCTTTCAAACTTTTTCCCATAGGGTCCTATGTTAAATTAAGTCCTGCGGTGGCAGCCATTTTGAATTTCCAATTGCCATAAAAAACACAAACTTTATAGAGGACCATCTAAACAATATTGCTAGTAAGTTTTTGTTTCCATTGATTAACCGGTTTCAGAGAAGAAGCCTTTTAAAACTTTTTCCCATAGGGTTCTATGTTAAACTAAGTCCTGCGGTGGTGGCCATTTTGAATTTCCAATTCCCATCAAAAACACAAACTTTATAGAGGACCATCCAAACAATATTGCTAGTAAGTTTTGTTTTGATTGGTTAAACGGTTTCAGAGAAGAAGCCCTTTTAAACTTTTTTCCCATAGGGTCCTATGTTAAACTAAGTCTTGAGGTGGCGGCCATATTGGTTTACCAATCAAAATAAAAAACACAAACTTTGTAAAGGTCCATCCAATGAACATTATGGCCAAGTTTGGTTTCAATTGGCCAAGTGGTTTCAGAGAAGAAGATTAAAATGTAAAAAGTTTACAGACGCCGACGACGACGACGCCGCCGCCGACGACGACGACGCCGACGGACGCAAAGTGATAACAATAGCTCACATGACCCTTTGGGTCAGGTGAGCTAAAAAAGGTACAGCTCAGACATTAATATGTCATTCAGAAAGCAATAATGTGACCTTAAGGCCAAAGGTGATCAACCACTGTGACACATCGCCTTTATTTTATCTACCCTCATTCCAAATATCAAAAGCCTACCTAAAAAGATAAAAAAAGTTACAGCCCAGACACGATTAGTTTCGGATGGACGGACTGACTGATCACTATAGGGTGGCTGCCACAAAGTGGCGGGGCCCTAATTAACCAATTACCATTTAACTCAATATACATTCAATATGGAATTATGTCCAGGAAAATACTAATTCAACTCGAGAAGAGGAAACAATCTAAATAACTTAAAACTGGAATATAAATAGATTTATTGTGATATTTCAGATAAAAAATTGCATAGTGATATACATAAGAATTTGATAATTTAACAGATTTTTTAAGGTAGCCATATATCACGATTTTCTGCTAATCTCTGCTTTCATGGGTAAATATTAATACAAAACTTCTAACAACCAGAGACTTACATAGGCAGGATGCAGTTTCTCCTGTATCAAACAAGAAAAGGCTGATATGTCTGCTTTTTGTTTGCTGTTTAAATTATTATCTACTCCCAAATTCTGGAATAAAAATTAAATAGTTCAGAAAACCAGGTGTAGATGAAACAATTGAATTTGATTTAATTAATACTTATTATGTCATCAGATGTAAAAAAAAATCATAACAGCTAAACATGGATGAATATTACAATAATCTAAAACAACTATATTGTGATACAAACTGTTGGTGGCATAAAAATATAGTATACAATTTTTTTGTTTATTTGAATGGTGTTGAATGCTACTTTTTGAGCTACATCCAGGCATTTATTTTTTATTTGGAGGAAGTCTAAAAACCAGAAGAAAACCCTGACCTTCATAAGGAAAACTGAAAATCTTTGTCAATTAAGATTGGAGTTAAGCGCATTATATATGCAAGCAGTAATTATACAGAATTAATTAATTTTCTAGTAAACTGTTGCACTATTTAACAAATGAAGTACCAAGTTTTCTTTTTTTATTGCAGAAATATATGCATGTATGATATACATGTAGATTTAAATACATATACCTTATTTCTGAGATAAGAAAATATTTTTTGTGTTTGTGATTCTATCACAGATCCATGTTCAAGAACTGGTAAATTATATCTACCTAAAATTAAAAAAAACTTTTAACCTCAAACAAACTGAATAATACAACCAATGTGTATAAAACATAAAATTTGATATGAATACAATTTTTGACAGCATGCACTATTCCTTGAACATAATAAATAGCAAGTAATGAAGATAATCCTCAATAATGTAAAGAATATGTCAAGTTTTATTTAAAATAAAATGTAATTAAAACAGTGATGCCACAGAATGCTATATACATGTTAACATTGCCTTTAATCTCTTTTGGTATCAGCAGCAAATATTATAGCAATGACAAATTATAAGATTAAATACATTATATTTCAATGCAATATGACATCTTAGTACTCCGCATCTGATTAAATGTTGGGTAGTGTCAATGCCACAGATAGCCAGGGTCATTGGCAATAATGTTATTACAGTCAAGCTTTTAAATAAGTTATAGAAATAAAAAATAACCAGACTAATTCCCAGAAGTATAGAATGAATTTGTAGTTTGAATTTACACTTTATAAAAGGTTTGAAATTTTATGTTTGAAGCATTTTGAAGGTAAATATAATTGCCAAAAAGATATGTAGGTCCTTGTTTAAACTTCCTAAATTGACAATTTGCCCCAGACATTTTAAGTCAAACATTATTTTTAATTAAAGCTTCCTTACATTTCTTAAATTAGTCTTTTAACAAATGTGAATAGTATTGCTTAGGCAATGCTAAGTCCTCAACTGGCAAATAACATTCTCTAAGTCCAAAGGCATTAATTTCGCCTAAAATCATGGGACCAGACAGACATTTGAACTTGATCCGTAACTTATCATGGCTGACTCACATACCAAATGTCAGCTCAATATCTGCAAGAGTTTAGAAAAAAGTCTGGAAAATTGTTATTTTTAAGAAATTTTTTAGTCTAAGGGCCATAATTTTGGACCAGAACTATATTCCAAACTTGATCTGTAACTTGCCATTGTGGTCTCACATACCAAATATCAGCTCAATATTTGCAAGCGTTTAGAAAAAGTCCAGAAACATGTGTGTGACAGAGTGACAGACTGACATAGTGGTGATGCCTTTTGAGGACTAATAACTACAGTAGTTACATTTCTTCTTTAAACTATGTTTATTCTGTTCTACAGATTAAGAATATACTGTGTGTAAAATGTATATAACAAGACACATTTTTTAGAAACAAAATTGTACAATCTACTAACTTGTTGATGAAGTAAATGCATTCAGTTGATGGCTTTTCTGTACCTTTGTGGGCAAACCAGAAAATTTACAATAAGCCTACAAAATAAACATTTCTGTAATCCAATGCACTTTTTAATTTGTTGTTAAAAAATATCTGATTTTTAAAATGCACTGTCAATTGTTTATATATATATATATATATATATATATATATATATATATATATATATATATATATATATATATATATATATATATATATATATATATATATAATAGCATGGCAATACTGGTATATAAATTTTCCTATTTTCAGGGGACATAATCCCTTCTATGCAATATGTAACAGGTAGACAAAATCCCTCCCGTAATATGTCCAAGGAGGACAGAATCCAAAGAATTTCAAAGTATTAAAACCAACCCCTTCTCCAAGTTTAACAAATAATGGTACATGTATAGTTTTCTTATAATGAAATATTTAATTCTCGTGCATTGTATTATTTTATTCGATAGTTCTCCTAGACAATTTTTTCTGTGGATAATTGTTGGTCTGAAGTTGGAAAACTTTATTGCAATGATTATGTGATCTTTATTGATTGAACACATGTATTGATAACACAGAGATGTGTTCCCAAAACGTCTACCAGCAATATAAACATCTAACTAAGAAATAGAGATAAAGAGTCCCTTTGAAAGTTTCATATTTTGTGATTATACGTTTTGGGATAAATGTAAAAAATTTTCTGTAAAGAATTTATAGTTTGGAAGAATAATAACATCAAAATACATAGCATTATTAAAACAATTAATTTTATTTAAGCATCAAATATTTCTTAACAGTTTCTTACAGAAGGAATTTCACGATGTAGCTAAAATATAATTGTCATCTTCTCATTGCATTGTCGTAGGTTTTCACTGTATAGCTTATATATAATTAGTGAAGTAGATGGGAAACACAGTCCGCATATTAAATCAAACTATATATTTAGCAATATAAGATTTATCAAAAAATTGACTGGATAGTCTAGATAATGTTGTTAATTAAAATCATGTACAATTTATATAAACTACGATTTACGATAGTCCTCAATAAATGTACCATTTCCGAAATAAACTTGGTTCCTTATCTTCCTTTGAACACTGCTAAAATCAATTAGTTAAATTTTTGATGATTTGAGTTTTTTTTCAATAATCCTAAACTCTGTACAGTGGAATAATTTTATCTGATTAATTTTATATTGTTGAATGTTTTGCAAATCCTTTAATAATTTTTGTTAAACATTCTTTTAAATTGTGATACTAGAAAATATTGAACTCAATCTTGTTTTTTTTTAAAAGAGAGTTTCAATATTTTTATTCCTTTTTTAAAACAATATGAATTATTTAAGAGAAAATGTAAAAAAAAAAGGCATACCCTTCAATGAACCTCTTAATCCCCATTTCTTAATTAGATGTTTATTTGTGAGTAGAGTTTTGGGAATACACCAAGACAAATACTGCTTTCTTGAGAATAAATATTCAGAATGAAACAACATAGCATATTTGTAATATTAAGTAAAATAAATTCCTTTGTTGAATTAAGAATAATAAAAGTGACCAAGTTTTTTATTAATCAATAAAGTTGATATCTTAAAAGTCTCCAGTAACTAACCATTTTTAAATTAACATGCTGTAATGGCTTTTTGAAATGATGAGGGCATAAAGCAACAACCAATCAATTGAAATGATGATTGAGCCCAAAGAGCATTTAAAATATTTTTTTTAATTGTTATATTTTTACCTTCCATAAATAAACATTATAAAGGAAAACAATGAATCATATGATTTTTTGTTTTGTTTTGTTTGATATTTAATGCCAATTTCAGCAATTTTTTAGGTATATCATGGCATCCAGTTTTTATTGGGGTAGGAGGTCAGAGTTCCAGGAGCAAACCCCTGACCAGTAGGAAAACTGGCAATTTTTGTCAATTAAGATTGGAGTTGAGTACACCCGGCCCACAGTGAGACTTGAACCCGCAATCTCAAGTGTTGACAGACCATGTGATCAATAGTAGACGAACTTCTTTAACCACTAGGCCACTGAGGCCCTAAATCATATGAAAAACTATATGAAAGGTGTGCACAGCAGCTGAGGATTAAGGTTTATAAGTTTATGGCAATGTTGTTTTTAGAAAGTACATTGTGTTAGAAGACACAAATGATGCCCCCTCATGACTAGCAGCATGATGTGTGTTGCAACAGGCAGGAATTTTAATAAAATTGAATACAAATCAAAATCCTATAGTTTTTTTATTGATAGTTTAACCATGCTTAGATGACTCATTAAACTATAGATACCAACATTGTCTATAAGGATTTTACTAAAAGTACTGTAGACTGGTATCCAACAAAAGACAAATTACATTTTATACAATTCCAACACTAACTGCATACTGTAAGTCTTAAATAATGGAATCATACAGAAAATGTCAGGAACATTGGTGAAGGTAAAGGTTGATCTATTACCAGAAAATTTTTGTTTTTCAACTGCTTAGACAAGGGTATGGACTGTGCAATAACAATGAAGAAGGTGATCTCATTAAAATATCTCATTAATTGTTTCAGTCTCCTTTCGCAAATAACGACAAAATATGAAAGATTTATTAATTCTTAACCATTATTTTTTAGAAATTTATTAAGTCCAAGGGCCATAACTAAGTCAAAAATCATTGAACCATAACAATATTCAAACTTGATCTCTAACTCTTCATGGTTGACTCAATATATCTGCATGCATTTAGAAAAAAGTCCAGAAAACTGTTATTTTTAAGAAATTTTCTGAGTCCAAGGGCCATAACTTCGTCAAAAATCATTAAATGCATAACGATATTCGAACTTGATCTGTAACTCATCATGGCTGACTCATATATAGAATATCAGCTCTATATCTGCAAGTCCAGAAAACATATGTGACGGAATGACTGACTGACGGACGGATACATTTATAAAAGCAATTTGTTTTAGTGTAATAACTAATTTACGAACATTTTTTATTAAATTAAAATAATTAGCTTGCACAGAGAATATATAACAGCAATTAATTTATATAAATTACTTTTTAAAAACAAATTTAATTTTAAACATTATTGTGTCTCTTATTCCTGTTTCAATCTGCATTAGGTGAAAGCATGTTGAGAAAATACAAAACATTAGTTAAAAACAATACGATGTAAAATTTCTACAACTCAAATTCGGTGCAAGCTTGTTTTAAAATAAACAAAACAAAACAGCATTTAAAAATACTATGTGTTGACAACAGCAAATACAACTCAAATATCCTTACTTTACCAATGATATATTAAATTTATATCGAACATATGACCAATTGCCTATATAAAAATAAAGAAAACAAAACTGTGGTTAAAATATCTTTTGCATTTAATTTGTCATTATTATATAAAACATCTTATATAAATATATATATATCAAACATAGGGCTAATGGACTCAGGGCAAAACAGGTATTATGGAGAACAAGGCGAACGGACCTGGATTCTAGAAGAATCTGCTATGCCATGAAACTTTATTGCAAAGAAAACAGATCATAAACAGCAACATTAGTAGCAATACACATGTGTAGTATCTGCCAAGCTAACATACATGAAGAAAACACTTTTTAAAATTAGTGCCAGATTTAGAAAATAGGCAACAGAAAATACAGGGGTCACCACCAACTGGAATGGTCTTCGCTAGATCTGTGCAGGCTAAAGCTAGTCGGTGTGCTACGCAGTGAAATTCTATCAGGCTTGGGTTGTATTCTTTTAGAAGCTGAGAAACACCAGTGTGTTTCCCGATCATCACAGCTGCACCATCGGACCCCATACCAAACATCTTCGTCAGGTCGATGTCGTTTAGTTTGAAGAAGGTCAGGAGCTGGCTGGTAATGGCAACGCTATCGCAGGCAGTCAAGTTGATCAGCTTGGCAAAGGTTACTACTAATCTGGACTCTTTCAGGTAATTGATGTACAGAATGAGGTGTTTCTGGGTGGACAAATCGGTGGATTCGTCGATCATAAAACCGAAGGCTGGACTGGCTTTCAGGTCGTCGATTACACTCTTTTCAATCTGTGAGGAGATGATGCTAATAAACTCGGAGCAGGCTGTGTGTTCTTGGTACAAGGATGCTGTAATTGGTGCACCATTTAACTTCGTCAACTCGTTTACAGACTGGAACTTCTCGATCGGTAGATTTTCTTTGGCGATAAAGTACGAGTTGCGTATAATGGTGGTCATGGCCTCATCAGTCTTCTCGTAGACTTTTTCCACCATACTGCGTAATCTGTCGCCTTTGGCTGATTCGTCTGCTTTGATGGACTGTACGTGATCACTTGAGCCGGCATGGTCGATGAGGCTCGACTTCCTGAAGTTGCTGGAACCTGGGTGGACAAAGTTGTTCTTCTGTTTGTGTTTCTGGCAGATGGTGCAGAACATGGCATTGGAGGTATTGCTGAAAGTCAACCAAGCAAACAGCTGGAGCCACTTCGAGTTGAAGCTTCTGGCATTCTTGGATGGTGGGTGGTTCTCGTCTCTTTTTCTCTTAGGCATGTTGGAAACTTATTTTTACTCAACATACTTTTATTCGTGTCTTTTATACCAAAAACATGAATGTTGTAAAAACAAAAGAAACAAAAAACGTAACACCCCCGAATTTTCGTTGGTTACCTGTATGGCTTCCCTGTCTACGTAGCGTAAAAAAGGTAACACCATCTCATTTCAAGAAAACTTTTCCCTTTTACATAAGATTTGCATTATATATGTCTAATATTGTTATTAAAATTAATTCATATTAAAATACAGTTTCACAAATATATTCACTCACTAAAAATTATTCAAAGTTTTCATTCTCAGAAAAATTATGGTAGAAAATGCTAGGAATGGAGAATTCAAGTCCCTTAATGAACCCCAAGTTACTGCGCATATTCTTGAATCTATTTTTATCGTAAATACTGTATTGTGTGTTGTCGTGTTTTGTTCAGATGTTTTTTTCAGTATTATATATATGATGTTTTCATAAACTATGAAATTAATATTTTATTGTTTTCATGGAATAACTTTTTGGACAGGTTAGCCAATATTTTTATAATTTAACGTTTATAAACACACATTTACACAATCACCTGAGGCCTTTTACTACCAACACCTGTTGACATTCACGTGCAGACAGGTAGAAGGCTTCATTGAGGTTGTAAATAATTGTAGTTTAACTGTAAAATACGGACAAGCGGAAACAGTTTATGGCCTATATGGTCAAGGATGAATGGGTGATAATTGCTGTGTACACACACGTTTTGTTTTCTATCGAGACAATCACCCAAGCCGTGTCGGAATCGGAGATCTATTCAGTCCCAATCAAATATTGTTATCAACACAAAGAAACTTGTTAATGAACGATCATCATTATTGAAATGACCGATTAAAAACAAAAATCAGTCATTTTTTACCTTGCAAGAAATTGACAAATAATGACCGATAATAAGAAAATGTAAATAAAAATGTCCGATGCACACATAAATGACCTAATTCTGGGCTGAATGGCGCAACGAAATAACCAGAAAACACATGAATATTGTAATTTTATTATATAAAAACAAATATTATATATGACAGATCTTGAAATTTTCAGTATCCATCCTCCAGAATTTGACCTAAAAAAAAATTTTAAATGTCCGATTAGTACATTTTTCAGTCGGTCATTTAGGTCAAAATTTCGGTCATGACCGGCAAAAATGACCGTTTCCAGACCCATGGTCACCACACTCTAAAAAAGTAGGGAGATGTGACTTCTCCCTGGCAGCCAAACAGGGAAAAGTCAGGCTCTGATAGGAATACTTCAGGGAGACACTAGGGAGAAGTCAGGGGGACCATACAAATAATTAATTTCGCAGTAGTTACGTACATTTTTCATTATTTACATCAATTTCCAGGATTATTTCTCTTGTTTTTAAACCATAACACATTTAGATTCAGTCTTTTTTCTTTCTTTTTCATTATTATTCATGGTATGCAATATCAAACAGCACAAAACCTTTATCATTAATCAATGAAAAAAGAACCAGATATAGAATAGGGACTATTTTTCTATCTACTTCAGTACTTGTAGCCATACAAATTATTAACATCTTTATTCTTTCAAGTGCAGCTCATATCTTTACCAAAGAAAATTGTTGAAGTACAATACACTTTGAAAGAATTGAAGTTTGATACCAATTAAAAGTGCTTGTTTATCAAAAAAATTACGATTTTTATTATGGGCCGTTGTACTTTACTTTCTTTGTTGTTCACTTCCGGTAATTAGTCACATCCAGTAAATAAACAAATGGTGCTCAATACATTTGAAAGACGTAAATCATTTGAAAATATGTTAAAAATGCATATTGTTTGCCATTTTTATCGGAAGTACAAATCTACTGATAAATTGATAGTCTGGGTGAATTATTTGGACTAGTTTTACAAGTATCTTATGTGAACCATTGGGCGACTTAAGGGAAATGACAGAGCGACTTCGACTTCAGGTCTTAGTCTTCGCCCAGTGTGGTGAGCCCTGAAATAGCAGTTGGTGATTTTACTAGTTCTATAAAATATAACCTCCAATTTCACATTTATATTTATGATTTTCATGTCTTTTACATTTATTATTACATGTATTATTTGAAATTTCAGATTTTATCTTTCAGTTGAATTTTCTCGGAGCAAAATTTTCTGTATATTTTAACATGTGAAATATAAAGAAACTAATATAAACACAAACACTATATATGTTTTCAATAAATAAAATGTTCACTTAAGTAATCCATGTTTGAAATATTGACGCGAAATTTTGCTGGGAGTTGACATTTTGAATTTAACGGTAAATCAAAGTTATGGAATCAAGTTACATTTAATGTCAGAGCTAATACAATTTGTCGTAACTGTAACAAATGAAAAATTTGTTTCGTTAAAAACAAATCCATAAGAAAATTTAAATGGTGTCTGCCATTCAATGTAAGGAGAATAAAAGGGGCCGGTACCTCAAATAAAGCTTAAACAGGACTGTAAACATCCTCGATATACTAAGGTAAGACAATTTTTAGAAAAATTAGATATTTTTTTTTAGTTTAGCATAGTTTGCATGGATGTACAAACTTTTTTCATATCAAACTTAACTTAAACATTCCACACGATTTTCTTGCAGAATTTGCGCACAGGAAAATGTGTTTAAAGATGAAACCTTGAATTTCACTAAAAACATAAAATATCAATATCCGATAAAAAATGTTGAAAATAAACATGAACAGAAGGTTTTATTAATGGAACTAGTGATTTTACCTACTGCAAGTTCTTAAGTTTAACTAATAACTTAACTATAAACTGAGTTACGATCTGTCACAAAATCTTATTTCCTCCTCCATTATTGCAAGTAGACATGGAAGTAGGAAAGCATTTAGCCTGGATTATAATATGTGTTACTGTGTATTACATGTTTTTTTAGGTGTTGAAATAAAATTTGGTGTACTGGTCAGAGAGTAGTTCTCGCCATAAAAAAGACAGAAGCAATTCTCGCCATTTTGGTGGCTGTGCCGTTATTTTTCCATGTAAATCAATGGAAAAGGCTTCATTTAATAGATTTCACCGTCTTCCATCCGAAACAAATTACGCTGGTCACTTCTAAAATGCCAATTTTTCACACAAACTGTCAAAAGATCGGGTGGCGAGAATTACTTGCCGGCGAGAACTACTCCGTGACCAGTATATAGCTACATGGAATCAAGCATGGCCGGGTTACCAACAATCTTAACACATATAAGATTATTTTGACGAATGTTACAAACTGTATATATTGATTACATAGCAAGTATATTAAAACCATACTGACAAGTGGACCTTATTTCCATAATAAAAACCACATGCTTGATGTTCATAATAATTACAGCATTGGCACATGGTCATGATTGACAGTGTTTAAGCTGTTGCCAACAGTACAAATTTATTCAGTGTGATTACAAATACATTTTTGAAGATTTTAAAGTGTCACAACACATATAAAATCTAACCCAAACTGTGAGGCATTCATGATCAACTGAAGGCAAATCCCAGTTCCCTTTCCAAACTTCAAGGTGAAGCACGTCGTCTGTCATGTTTACAACAATGCGCAGCAATATGCCGGAAGTACACTAATGAAAGATACTTTTATTTGAGTAGTTACTATTAATTTATTTTATACAAAGCTGCATTCGAAACCCAGATATAATGATAGATATTGCAGACAACTAATTATTATTTGAAATGCTATATGAAATCTATTTATACAGCATAAAACAACAGAACTATTTTTATCGTATTAACTTCCCGCAGTTTGTTGTTGGGCACAGGCAACCCCATTCAAATGTTGAGTTGGCATTAGCATGTTTCCAACAACTCTATCCGTTTCTTTGGTGGTTATTATCCTTGCAGTATTATATTCAAAATGGTATCCAACAGTGGTTGAAGTTACCAATCCAACGGAGACACGTATTGCCATTGCATGGCAAAAAATTGTAAAACCACCAAGCAGGAAATTTGAAAGACTTGTGGTTGGGTAAGTTACTAGTATAAAGTATTCAGGTTATTGATTTCTTATTTTCTTAATAGTTTTGCTATTGGTTATATAAATACGATCTGTGTACCTTTATCTCTAGTGCAATGTCAGTTTCCATCATCTTTTTGGCTGTTACTGTAGGCCATGCATGTTCTTGATATTGATTAATCCCAAAACTAGTTCCATTAATAAAACCTCTCATTTCATGTTTATTTTCAACATTTTTTATCGGATATTGATATTTTATGTTTTGGTGAAATTCGAGGGTTTTCTCCGGGTACTCCGGCTTCCTCCCCCAAGAAAAACTGGACGCCATGACATAGCTGAAAAATTGCTGAAAGTGGCGTTAAACACCATCAAACAAACAAACATCATCTTTAAACGCATTTACGATGCGCAAATTCAGCAAGAAAATCATGCGGAATGTTAAAGTTAAGTTTTATATGTTTTGTTTGTTTGATGGTGTTTAACGCCACTTTCAGCAATTTTTCAGCTATTTCATGGCGTCCAGATTTTATTGGGGGGAAGCCGGAGTACCGGAGAGAACCCCAGACCTGGCAGTCCTTGTCAGTTAAGATTGGACTCGAGTACACCCTGCCTGCAGTGAGAATCGAACGCAATCTCGGTGTTGACAGACCACGTGATCAATACTTAGTAGTAGACGAACTACCTTGACCACTCGGCCACGGAGGCCACAAAGTTTGATATGAAAAAAAGTTGTACAACCATGCAAACTGTACTAAACTTAAAGAAAAATATCTAAATTTTCTAAAAATTGTCTTACCATAGTATATCATGGATTTTTCAAGTCCTGTTTAAAACTTTATTTGAGGTGTCCCTTAACTCCCATTACATTCAATGGCTGACCCCAATTAAATCTATCTTATGGCTCCGTTTTTGACGAAACCAATTTTCCATGTGTTACAATTGCGACAAATTGTATTCGTTCCGCCATTAAATATAACTTCAATGATTCCGTAATGTTGATTAACCATTAAATTCAAAATGTCAGCTCGCAGAAAAATTTCGTCTCGATATTTCAAACATGGATTACTTAATTGAACATAGTTTAATTCATTGAAAACAGGTATAGTCTTTGTGTTTATGTTAGTTTCATGATATTTCACATGTTAAAAATATGCAGAATATCTGAACAAATTTGGCTCCGAGAAAAAACAGCTGACAGATAAAGCCTCACATTTCAAATAATAATAAAAAATGTAAAAGTCAGATCATGAAAATGATAAATATAAACGTGAAATGGGAGGTTTTATGTTATGGAACTATCCCAAAACTAGTAAAACCTTTGAAATATTTTAAATTAATCCCAGAGTCACATGGTGTTGCTGTGGGAAATGGGTTAAGATCAGCAGTTTATCAATCCAGAATCCTGATCGTTCACACTAATACTTGTTAATGGATCTGTTCATCCTATGTTTTATATACATTGTATAAATTTATATACATGTACTAGTACATAATGTTTCATATAGTCACAAAAATATTTAGAAGCATTAATATAAATGACATCCATAACATACATGTATGCTTGCACTTTTTTTGCATGCATATATATGGTGGGCTAAGGTTTTTTATTCATTTATACGAACATTTTGAGAAATATCTGCATTGAATTTTATTTAAGTACAGTAGTCCCTCCCTTATACAATTCCCTTGCCATCAACAACCCACTTTATTTGGCCAAAATCCTTACATGTATGTCACTTAAGTCATCAAAATACATATAAATTGATTGTGGATCTAATCATCTTTCTCATGAAAGATGTCTTGATTGAAGAATAGGGAATTATGGCATAATGATCCAGTTAGGACAGGTACATGTTTGTTAATGTTTATTGTGCTTACTGTAATACAATCACATTTCTCATTGTTATTTTTGCAGGTTAATGCACTTGCTAGAGACAGCACAACAAAATAATAGGATTTTTATGACATTTGAACCAGGCAGTGACCCCCCCCCCCCCCCTTTTTTTTTTTCTAACGCTAATATTTGAGTAGTATTGTTTCTTATCTTACTTGCTTTCTGTAACGTGTTATTTATAAAATAAATTTAATATCATTATATTTTACGTCGTTTAAAAAAATGCTCCAGTTGGACATAATGCACTTGCATAAATTGTTCAATTGAAGCAGAACAAACCAATCATGATGATTTTCTCAGATGGGATGAAAATATGCTTGATGTATACAGCTATAGTATACATAGCCTGATGTATACGGCTTGTTAGCCAATCAGAATGCAACATTTTTATGTGAGCTTAATATTAGTTAAGGTACATGTAGGTCAGGTAATAACAAAATACCTAACAATTAACCAAACTCATGGCATACATGTACCTGATTAGTTGACATCTACAATGTACTTACTAGTATGATACATCAGCATTAACATTTGCATCCTAATTTATTGGTACACTGTTAACCATAGGACAGTCAGTCTGTGTGTCTGTCATGTTTACCCCTTGTTTATGCAATAACAAGAGTGAAAAACTGGTACTATAAATGTTCAAAATTAGGCAAATATATAAGTTAACATTTTAATCCATCAGATGAATGTTAAAATATTTTTTATGTATAGCCAAGTTACATCCTAATATTTGAGTTACTTGTTCTAGTACATACATGTATTATATATTCTAGTACTTGCTGTTATACTAGTAGATGTTAAACACATTTTGCTATTGTGAACATTGAAATGTCAAGGGATTACAACACATTAATTTCTTTTTCAGATGTAATTCTAATGTAGACTACATTGTACCAGGAATAGAATTACTTCAAGCCTTAAATGTTAAACCTGGAGAAAAAACCAATTTAGATACACTTCACTCTTTAGATCATCTTCAGCAGACTTTTGCCCATTTCTTTTCTAAAGGAGCGGCTGCAGAGAGAAGTTTTATGGATAAAATTGTGTTCAGACAAATAACAGATGCTGCAGAGAAAATAAGTGATCTTCAGGTAAGTAACCATGTAATGTATAGCAAATATTATTCTGTTTACTTGGGACCTACTACATGTACATATAAACACTTTGATTTCTTATAACTTAACATTTGATTTTAACCCACTATTCCACTGGCTTTGTTACCTGTTTGCTTATAATTATTAAATGAACAATTTATTGCCTATTGTCTTAAAAAGACCTGATCTGAGTTTATATGGGTAATCCCAGTGTGCAAACAATTTTCATGACTCTTTTTTAAGATTATGAAATTTATACTGTATAGGTCCATATTGGTGGAAATGCAGCATTAATGGCAACAAAGATCACAGAAATGTTTCCTTCAGTAAAGGTAAAATAATTACATTATGCATGTATGCATTTCATTGGTTGAATTCCGGCACATGGTCTTAACACTTGATCTTTCAATTCTAAATGAAACATCAAAGGCTAAATTCTCCGCCCCTACCCATACTCCATACTTTTCCAGTGGCCAAAAAAAATTGTGTTTCCTATGTCCCATTCCCTGTTCCCGTTGATTTATTGTTTGCTAACTTGTTCAGCTTCTGAATATACATCAAATCAATCAATCAATCAAACCCACTGCAGTATAGCAAGTTTAATAACATTACCATGTAGTGTAGTAATAACTTGATATGAAAACTACTAATTATTGAATTTTCTTATGAGATTCCACATTTACTAGTGTTGATGTAAAATGTAAATATAAGAATTGAATGCATGAAAGCACTGACAGTGAGCATATTTTCATCATAAAATGCTACCACACTTCACTGAAAATGTGCTTCTGTCATTTCTTTCATACGTCTATGAAACTTCAAAAGAATGCATTCAATTCTTAAATAAAATAGAAAAAAGCTTTGATAAACATGTTTATTTAATTTTAGTTAAAAAAATATTGTTGTTAATGTTTTCTGATAAAATACTGTTGATTTTAGTCTGTAATATCTTCAAAAGCTCTGTATTACTGAAAGTGCTACATTTCAACATTTTCACACTAAACCAACAACTTTTCAAATGCAGCTTACAATAATTTGCAGATTGGTTGAACCTTGGTCACTATTTTATTTCATTGTATGCTTGAATGTATTCACAAATGAGATGATTTTGTATACAATTGTTTTCTTAAGATACAATACATTGGACCAGTGGGACCAAAACTTCTGGAGCTCTTTCCTGATTCGTTTACCATTCCTGAGTCCAGCCACATTCCACAGGATGAAATTCACCTCATTATGGAATATAAAGTTGGGGATACATGGGGAGCATATACAGCTCCTGTTGCAACTAGATTCATCACAAGCTATGATGAGTCAAATTCAAAAGTCACCATGTTGGAAACTTTTTTTGAAAATTTAGGCAATTTTAATCCAGACTTGGTATTGCTGTCTGGATTACATATGTTAGAGGGACAAAGTGAAGAATTTTTCTCAGAAAGATTATCAGTCGTAAAGAATGGGTTGAAAAATATACCAGTAACACTTCCTGTACATTTAGAACTCGCCAGCATGGCACATAAAAAGTTGATGAGAAAAATATTAGAAGAGGTTTGTATAAATAAGATCAATATAAACTGTAGTAGCAAATTAGAATGAAAATGTAAAATTTAGGCTTCTAATTAGGACCCCGCCACTTTGTGGCAGACGCCCTATAGTGATCAGGTTGTCTGTCCGTCCGTCTGAACTAATCGTGTCCGGGCTGTAACTTTTTTGTCTTTTGAGGTAGGCTTTCGATATTTGGATTGTAGGTAGATAATATCAAGGCGTATGTTGCATACTGTGGTTGATAACCTTTGGCCTTGAACTTTGACCTAAAGGTCACATTATTGCTTTCTGTATGACAAATTCATGTCCAGGCTGTAACATTTTTGTCTCGCCTGCGACGAAAGTCGTTGGAGGCGAGACATATGTATGGGAATCCGACGGCGGCGGCGGCGTAAACACTCGACATCTTGCTTCATATATTTGTAAGCCCAAGCCCTAGGTCCATCAAATTTGGTCCAGAGGTAGCTTATGATGAGTACTTGCCAGTCAGTCACCTGTCACCTGACCGTGACCTCAATTTCACTGTCCAGCGACTACGTTAAAGTTTTTGGGTTACGACAGTTCCTCTGTAACTACGCATGGTAGGATGACAATATTTGGTGTATAGGTTGCTGATGACTAGTACATGACTGTCTGGTAGGTGTCACCTGACCTTGACCTCAATTTCATGGTCCAGTGACTACGTTAAAGTTTTTGGGTTGCGACAGTTCCTCTGTAACCACGCATGGTAGGATGACAATATTTGGTGCATAGGTTGCTGATGACTAGTACAGTCTGTCTGGTAGGTGTCACCTGACCTTGACCTCAATTTCACGGTCCAGCGACTACGTTAAAGTTTTTGGGTTATGACAGTTCCTCTGTAACTACGCATGGTAGGATGACAATATTTGGTGTATAGGTTGCTGATGACTAGTACATGACTGTCTGGTGGGTGTCACCCGACCTTGACCTCAATTTCACGATCCAGCGACTACGTTAAAGTTTTTGGGTTGCGACAGTTCCTCTGTAACCACGCATGGTAGGATGACAATATTTGGTGTATAGGTTGCTGATGACTAGTACAGTCTGTCTGGTAGGTGTCACCTGACCTTGACCTCAATTTCACGGTCCAGCGACTACGTTAAAGTTTTTGGGTTATGACAGTTCCTCTGTAACTACGCATGGTAGGATGACACTATTTGGTGTATAGGTTGCTGATGACTAGTACATGACTGTCTGGTGGGTGTCACCCGACCTTGACCTCAATTTCACGATCCAGCGACTACGTTAAAGTTTTTGGGTTACGACAGTTCCTCTGTAACTACGCATGGTAGGATGACAATATTTGGTGTATAGGTTGCTGATGACTAGTACATGACTGTCTGGTAGGTTCCACCTGACCTTGACCTCAATTTCACGATCCAGCGACTACGTTAAAGTTTTTGGGTTACGACAGTTCCTCTATAACCACACATGGTAGGATGACAATATTTGGTATATAGGTTGCTAATGACTAGTACATTACTGTCTGGTAGGTGCAACTTGACCTTGACCTCAATTTCATGGTCCAGCGACTACATTAAAGTTTTTTGGGTTACGGCTGTTCCCCTGTAACTATGCATGGTATTTTGACAATATTTGGTATACAGGCTGCTGCTGATAACTAATGCTATTTACGTAATGCTTATGACGAAATTTATTTTCGGTTACTGATGCGGAATGCAGGCGAGACATTTTTCTGTGTCCACACTTGTTATCTTTTGAGATAAGCTTTTGATATTTGGAATGTAGGTAGATAATATCAAGACGATGTGTCGCATACCATGGTTGATGACCTTTGACCTTGACCTCAAGGTCGGCGGGTCCCACAGAGATGGGTACCATCTCACTCTTGTTCTTTTTGTTTTCTATTTATTAAAAAATGGACAAAATATTCTATGATTAATGGAATAAAGTTAATTTACAAAAAGTATCAGAATATAATAATCCTGTAAAATATTTATGTGAAAAAAGAATTCTATTGGAAAATTGAAATCAAGTGAATTGTGTTCAATTTTAAAGCTAATTATTAATTTTAATGTTAGTATATGAATTATAACATTGTAAATGTTATTACACTAGAATGTCACTATTTGTTTGTTTGTTTGAATGTTGTTTTAAGCAATTTCCAGCAATTTTTCAGCTATCATGGCATCCAGTTCTAATTGGGGGAGGAAGCTGGAGTACCCATGAAAACTGGTAATCCTTGTCAATAAAGATTGGAGTTGAAGGCGACCTGCCCGCATTGAGGATTGAACCCACAATCCCAGTGTTGACAGACCACTTTATCAATAGTAGATGAACTACCTTAACCACTATGCCACCATTTGAGTTTAGCCAAAAATACTTGAAGGCAATTGTGAGTCATTTTTATTGAAAAATATTATGAATATTGTATGTGTTCTAAAATTATTTTTAAGCATTAATATGTTCCATAATCTTAACATGTATGTATACAATAATTACTTTTGAACACATGCTTTTGATGTTAAATTATGTCAAAAACAAACATAAAAAAGCTTCATAGTGTCCATGTTTTGTTTAAAATGGCCAAATAAATTTTAAGATGTAATTATAATATACATGTTAATACCTTTAAAACTGCATACAAGTTATATTTATTGTAAGAAAGACTACATGTGTAGATTATTAAACCAAGACAAATTTTGAACAATTATTAGTTTATATTAATATTGTTATTATTTAATAATTTTTGTTTTAGAGGGCCAAAAAAGGACTTTATCCTCCTGTATGCAAGTTGTGAACTTTTAGCAGAAAAAGATCTTATATGTCAAATTGCATGAGATGTTATTGGGAGATTTTTATTTTGATTACAGTCTCCTTTCACTTTTGTTTTTCTTCTAATTACCTTCTTGTATTAATGACTACAATATAATAATTCTGCTTGCAGGTAGCCCCATACATATCCTCCTTAGGTTTAAATGAACAGGAGTTGTCATTTTCTTCACATGCTGTTGGTGGACCACACAAGGAAGACTTTGAGGAGAGAGATGGCCAGCCAGAAATTCATAAAAGTACTGACATGATATTATGGATCTTAAAGACGTATGGTTATTCATTGGAGAATCCAGATAACAAATTAACACGAGTCCATTTTCATTCTTTAACATTCCATATAATTGGAACTGTTAAGGGGGCGTGGCATAATAACAAGGCGGCAGTGGCTGCTGGAACAAGAACAGCTGGACAACAGGCATGTGACACACCCACTATTGATCCTGATAAAGTCAGATTGAGAATACCTAGAACATTCAGACTATTTACAGGGGATAAAGAAAGAGAATTTAATGAAACTAACCCAGTGACATCATGGGAATTAGAGGGTTATAATTTTGAATTTAGTCCAGTTTTAGTGTGTGCTGAGCCTTTAAAAACAGTAGGTTTAGGAGATGCAATTTCATCTACAGGTCTAATGTTTTCAGAATATAATCCAGACTTCAGTAGTTGATGTAATTGAATTCTAGAATCTTCAAAATAGAATGTCATTCCATCAATTTCTAAAATCAAACTTTAATGGTTTTTTTCATAGTTTTTAATTTAAAGAAAAATTAGCAGGTTCAGGGTTTGTACAATTTTTTTTCTGATTAATTTAATTGCATCTCATTTTTTCAACAATGATTAAAAGTTAAAAAATATTTAGTTGCTTCTTTAAGAAGGTGTAATGCAATATTGGTTATACTGTGATGACAAAATTATGAGTGAAAAAATACAATAGCAGTATTGTCTATAATTTAATACTAAAAAAATTAATTTGTGATTGTTTAAAATAAGTTTAGATGTAGATACATGTATTTTATCCCAATTGTTGTGTGATTAATTATTTTAATTTCTTAGTGGTATCAAAGGTATTTACATGTCAAAATTACTATATTTTTTACATGGCTATCACAAAAAATACATTTACCTAAAAATAAATGACTTTTCAACTTTTTTGAATATTTAATGTACATTTAACTGGTTGCAATTGCCATCTAAAAGGCCATTTGCATTTAATAATAATGTTTATCATATACTTACAGCTAAATAGTAAGATTTTTGCATATGGTATATGACCAGAAATGACCGACTCGTATTTCAACACCCGGTCTGATAACCTTGTATTAGGTGCATCTGGTGCAAAAATCTCACATAATGCTTTTGTGTGCACTTTACTTCCTGTACATCTGCATCAATATATGCATTGCCAAAGGCTGAGCCTTAATGGTTTGTTGATGTTGGAAACACAAATGAATTCGTTTAAAATCTTATAATTTAATTATTTGTTGCAAAATAAGAAAATTGTTAATTTAAGTCTGTTATCCTAATTGCCTAAATGATATAAGGGGGTCTTAGGATGATACCTAAGACGATATGGATTAGCCCATATATTAATCTATAAATATTTCTTGATATTCGAGTCTAAAGCACATTTTTGATAAGTTTGACCCAATTTACAACAATACATGTTTTAATGTATTATTCTGGGCTTTTGAGAAGCACTATAAATAGTTTTTATTATGTTTATAGTATTTTTATCATATAATCAGGTTAATTTATGAAATCCAGACCATATGGTCTCAAATAGAGTATTCTGCAGCTATAGCTATTTAAAATGCATGCTATATTTCAATCAAAACTTTGGTATGAAAAGTGCCCCTTTCCCAGAAATCTTCTTAAATTGAAGAAAATCAATATGATGACTTTAAAATGAATAGTGACAGACATACACTATTCCTGAACAATTTTTCTATGTAATTTTCTTTTTCCATATTGTGTCATTAGTATTTTAGTAAGGGTCCAATAGTTATTTGATTCAGTATGTTACCATTGCATGATTGTTAAGTTATAATTGTTGTTTTTCAGTTTGAGATGAATGTCTTCCATGTTTTTGCTAACCCCTAATTTTATGTGTGAAAAAGTAATAACAAGTTCTAGAACTGCTGCTAGATGAATAGAAAACAAATATTCAATTTAAATTAAAACTGCATGGATGAATGGTCTATCAATAAACTGCTGATTATAATACCGGTAAACATATTTTACAAAATTATAATGCTGATTTTTATACCCCCCGCAGACTTGTTTGGGGGTATATAGGAATCACCCTGTCTGTCCATCTGTCCACATCCCTTGTAAGTGCAACTCCTCCTAAACTGCTTGATGAAATTTAATGAAACTTAGCATAAAGGAAGTACATTATATGTAGATGGGCATGAAGGATTTTTATTGACCTTGGTTATCATTAAGGGGAGATAATTGGACTTGAAAGCGAACGGATGTATCCCTTTTTGAGTGTGCTCACAGTCCACACTTGTTTCAAATGTATTCTTCCTTGTGTTTTTTATCACTTAAAATTAATCTTGTAAATTAATTATTAGTGGACTATTGGTCGTTTACATAATCTTTTGGTTGTTTTTAAGTGATACATGTAATTTTCCAATTGAAAACCTAACATTTTGGATGAAATAGTACATGCTGGTTTGATCTTTGTCTTATAAGCTTTACTTTTCACTATTTGTTCATTAAGATGAATTATACTAGTGTGTGTATAATATCTTGATATGCAGGTTTTGATTTGATGCCATGTCTCTTTCATTTTGCTGTTTTTGTTATTAACTTTTATTATTACTGAGGTTTCACAAAAGTATGGTTATATGAATTGTTATTTCAATGTCATCATGAATAAAATGTGAGCGAATGTATAAATATTGATTTGAAAGTTAAATTTTGTGACTGATTTCAGTTGACAATCTGTTTTGCTCATTCTAATTCATTGTAATGTTATTAGTTTTTAACTAGTCATGAACATGTATTATTGAACATTTTAGGCAGTGATTTACATTGATAGAAACAACACCCAATAATAAAACAATGCA
The DNA here is from genome assembly GCA_944474755.1 of Limnoperna fortunei. Classification (NCBI taxonomy): domain Eukaryota; kingdom Metazoa; phylum Mollusca; class Bivalvia; order Mytilida; family Modiolidae; genus Limnoperna; species Limnoperna fortunei. The sequence continues at coordinate 60,608,328 of OX104116.1, forward strand.
ATATACTATTATACATTTTCACATTTATGAATTTTAGCAGCATAAGAATATTGCACGTGACCAACGCAAGTTATATGGTATAATATGGGTTTCTACATTTGAATTGGTTAATCATATACCAGCATACAAAGCAAGTTAAATTATTTGGGTCTATTTTAAGCAATTTTAATTATTGATGATGAGTATCAAAAAGAGACCAGAACAAACAGTTTGATTTCCTTATCAGTCTTCTTGTACTAGCAGCATCATATTTACAAGTTCTGGCACCAAGTTCATATCCACTTCAGAAATTCTCAGATATCTTTTGCTTTGCTCTGACTCGAGGTGACATAAGGTCAGCGAGATTCCAGGTCAAGGGGTCCATTTCCATTATTTCCTACTATTGACCACTGAAGCAGTAACCAATGGTTTCATTATTTTGAGTAAAATTATTTTTATTATATTGGTAAGTTCATTTGTAGGCAATTTTTTTTCAAACAATTAAGAGCACAAATTTAATTATTTTAACGTGCCTGAAAATATTATCTATTTCTGCACAATTAGTTGTGGTCGTGTAAATGTGCTTCTCCTCCAAATGTCAACATATGTTATGTGTCAAATACAAAGTCAATATTTTGTTACATTATAAATGTTGACTGTCAGTATTTGTCACATGACATATGTTGACTTTTGGAGCAGAGTTAGTGGACATTTAGTGAAAATGAATTGAAATCACATGTTCAGATATAACCAATAGAAACTGACAATGCTGCGGTAGATTTTCATGAGGTATAATAATTATTTATAATATTTATTTCAATAAAATGAACATGTGTAGTGAAATCATTTAATTTAAATAATTTTTTTTTTGCATTTAATCCCTTGAGGGTAATAAAGGTTACTGATTATTTGATGATTTAAACTTGATACTTTTTAATATTAAGTTATATGTAACAGGGTACCCTTAATATTCTAAATCAACATCTTTATTGTAGGATAAATAAATACAGTATTATTTTTAGAGACGTCTGATAGGCAGTTAACATCACTGCCTTTTTTGTTTGTCACACCAACATTTGTCGTAACTTTCAATTCACGAAGACTTAAGTGGTAAACTAAAACTTTATGTTTAGCCTTTCAGAATTTAAGTCAGTCAAAGCAAAACTTTACCACATTTGAAGTCTTCTACAAAGATTCCATATTTTAAAATTTTGATTAGGAGACTACCATAAACTCCAATACTCATTTTTGCTTCCAATTGTCTGAAACTTAAATGTCTTCTGCATGGAAATTACTTGTTTGCAACTTGTTAACAATTATACATGTGCAGACCTCTTCAATGGATCCTCATCTTTTTCATATAAAGAGTATTATCACCATTAGGAAATTCTTGTTTCTGATGCAATGAATTGGTAAATACCTGTTGTAAAACTTTCCAAATGTTTTGTAGTACAAACAATGTCTGTAGGGTCATTTACATATGTCTTCATTGGGTCAAAAATATCAGTTCTGGAAAGTCCCTGTTTTAGATTGGCTAAAATTTCAAGTTCTGTCAAATCCAAATGTCATATTACTTTTTACAAATGATATAAGGTACTTAACAAAAATCCCTCATTTCGTTTTTGTCAGACAAAAAACATGGTCATTATGGAAAGTCTTTTTTTCTGAATAGGTAAATTTTTAAACATCTGTAAAAATCTGACAAGGCATAATACCAGTGCAGGATTGAAGTATGAGTGTTCCTCATCTAATACTTATTATACCCCTCATAGATTTAAGTAACATAGCATATAGCTTCTCCAGTTTAAAACTCTCATGAGAGTGGTGCTTGAGGTCCGGCTTGGTGGGGTGTGGTGATCCGGGTACTTCTGCTTTATTCTGCAATAACGCCATGATACAGCTGGAAAATTGCTAAAGCAGCATTAAACATTATTCAAACAAAAACTAACATATGTGTTTTTTGTAATGTACATATATGCTGCTGATATGGACACTTGAATCCTTGTTTGGAGAGTGTCATGATGATTAAATAGCAGGTCTCGTGCAGCAATCGCAGTACAAGTGTTACATTAATGGCCATTTGCAATGCTTATTCTGTATACAATGGAGTTATTGATGTTTGATGTAAGATCAATCATGATTGATATAAAAGGATCCCTTTCTTTTCAGGTTCGTTGATGCTTTATTCTTTTCTAACCCAGTGTTTAATATACGTTCTCCACCGCCATAATTAATTGTAATGTAGACAATATGGTTGGATGTTTATTGATATGGTCTAAACAAGAAATAATTCCTTGATCATCAGATCACCGTAGAAGTATTACCTTATTATTCTATTCTAACGGCCTACTTTATGTATTTTCGTAGTGGACTTAGTAAAGTTAATACCTTAAACAAGACACGTTGATTTTATGCATTCAGCAAATTGTCATTTTATAACACTTTGTCAATGCTCAAATTCGGATATCAAGTCATACAAACGTCGTGAACAAAGAAATTCATGAAGTTTTTGGTTTCATTGATAGAATGAGGATTGACATAAAATATTAATGTTTAACACTTCTAAAAATACATATGCTCAAGTAATGTTAACCTTTATGGCAAGTTTGAAGAGAATTCATTATTTTCTGTGTGTGTCATATACCTCCTTTATATTGGATAGAAAATTAATAGTAATTTTTTTCCAAAAGGGGAAGCATATAGTTGCAGCTTGCATCCTATGGCATATCTTCAGTTTATTTTCTTGTTTGCAAAAATGGATTGACTCAAATAAATGTCATCAAAGAAACCATAAACTTGGTATAAAGATATCTAGTGATAAGTAGAACTGCACTGCACAGGAACAATGAATCTAGTTATTAGATTATGTAAAGTTAAGTGCTTGAGGACTATAATCTACATACGTTATTGTAAAAATATTTTATTTATATCGATAATTAGTATGCACTATTTGAATGCACAATTCATCTACATTTATCAAGCGTCATATGTTCTACCAGTTCAGGGCGTAACTAGCCCAAAATAAAATGTATGCAAAATACTATGATCGACATTAACGGGTCGTGCTCGTAAGTGGTGGTTTTACGGCAATGGAGCTGAAGTTACTATAGACCTTCGACCGATCAGAAAATCTTGTTTGCCAGTTGGTTTCCTTGCTATCTTATAATACTTACACTAGGTAGTAGATGTGATACTATTTAAATAACTCAAAGTTTTCATTCTTGCACATATTTTGTGACCAAGATGTGTATGCAGCTGCGTTGTTTTGCGTACGGATTGCTACGTCCCTGCACATTCTTGTTGATAATTTCTCCTTTGTATATTTCAATGCTACAAATATGGTAGTTTAATTGAAAGACTAATTACAATTGATTCTTTACTTTTTAAGAAATACTGATGGATTTAAAATGTGCAAAACAAAGAACAAAGGTGCATTCACCACAGAACAAGCCAAAGGTAGACAAAAACATGGTTAATAAAATAGGGCAAAACAAAAAAAACGCACCAAAACCAACAAAAACTGAGCGACACATGAATCGGGGGAAAACCCAACGGTTCCGAAAGAGTAAACAACTCCTGCTCCACACGTGGCTCCCGTCCGGTAATTTGTCACATGCGGGCCTGTCACGATCCCAGGAGGAAAGTGGTTTTGATAAGCAGGACAAATCAAATTTTATTTGTGACAAAGATATTCTGTAACGCCCAACCAAGTAATGATGACGACTGTAAAATTTTATAAGTAATGACTTCAATGTTGCCCATGATTAAGTAGCTTTTCTGTCATCAAGAAAATCAGGATAGGGAATACAGGATCTTGAGTACCTGATCATTTTGCAGATGGATACTCCATATTCAGGTTCTGCTTGAATGTTGCCACATAAAAATTGAAATTTTCACAATAGACAAATTAAATTCATCCCTTTTGTCGTAAATTTTGGTTCATAACCGACCTTCATTGTCAGTTGATAGAAATAGTTCAAGGTATGAGGCAGACCCAGTTGTCTCTGTGGTATCAGGTTTAGAGGTGTACATTCAATTAATAGTCACCGAATTTTGGATTATTCTATGAAATCAATATAGCGGAACATGAAATTTTAGGAAAGGGCTAACCAATTTGTTTTTGTTTTTAAGAATCACTTGTATAAAATCGGCCTCAAACGTACATATGGACAAATCAGCAAGATAGTCAGCACAATAGAAATGCCGCGGGTATGTTGAAAAACACGTCCACTAAAGCAAATATATTATTGCATTCTGATGATTTTAGTAACGGGGAACGGTTTGTTAAAGTGGTCAATTACGAACTACGATTTGTCTGGACTTGAAATCAGACATATGATACAATCGGAAATAGTAGTATAAAGAGTTAAAACGTTAAATTCTCTAATACTATTCATGAAGAGACTGATCTAGACTGCATGTTATCTAACATATCTTTAAAATTGTTCAATATCCACATCCGATTCCCGCCACCTTTAGAGTTGCTTTTCTCAAAGTCGCTTTCATCTGCTGACGAAATAGAATAATGTTTAAATTTAGAAAGAGGTTTAGTGGAGCAATTAGCAGACCCAGAAATATAAAGTTTTTTCATAAAGAAACCTGTGTAACTTAGAAATCAAGTAAAGAGCAATTGAAGATCTAGTTCCACATCTTTGGTCGAAATGGCAAAAGAGTTCAAAACGGATCTATGATTTTCCAGGATTTCCTGTTTTGTAAGTGTCATGGATTTGTTGGGTTGCCATAAATTGTCCATTCATGTAATTCCTTTATCAAGATGCGTGTTGTATACAAATACAATATTATTAGGGGCCTTGTTAGCCGCTATAACAACATATTTGTCATGAAGTTTAGACATGTGCTCTACCACAAGAGGGTCTCTGAGGTTTAGCACGATTATAGATCCGCCAAGTGTATAAATTCTTCTCTGTATTAAACATTTACATTGCTGCAAAGACTTCTGAACGGTAGAAGTACATTTTTGTTTAAGCTTATCTTACGAAAAGTTGTGGTAAGGTATTGCGTTAACATGTTACAATTTATCTTCTACACTGAAACCACTCGGAAAGTTTAAAACTAACTAAATAAGTGATCTGTAGAAAGTCCCTTACCAAATGATATTGGATTACTCTTATATCCAACTATAACCTAAAAAAAGTTTCAAAGCCCCTTTTAGCAAAAACATCAATGTACTCTTACAAAGAGTAGCACTTTTAACACCTTATTTGATGTAAGGAAAATTAATAGTTTTGCCGACGTAGACATTTGATATTTGACCAAAAGCTATAAACGTCTCCCATGAAATAAGCAAAGTTACAATAAAAATATTGCTGCATTAAATTATGTCTCTAAGTCAGCTTTTTTCTATGATATCATGTGTGTTACTTGATATTTAGTGTTTTAGGTTTCAAATTCAGTTAGTATCGTTAGAGTGTACATAGTTTAATAATTATATTTAGGAATGTCTGCATCTACGACTATTAGTTGTCAACTTAATACTATTAGTCTCTGGTGCATTGCTGTTAACTTCCTTTAGCCATTTTGACATCTCTTTGTTTTTAGATTGATGACTTCTTGTTATTCCCATTTAAACTTAGAAAACAGCTACTGCTAAATGAAAGTTTAACAGCTTTTTAGAGACACGTGTTATGCTTTTTGTAGCATTTCTTCTCATTGTCACGTCTGGTATATTTGATGCCTTTCTTAAACCAATTTGTACATCATAACTAAACAATTTTTAAAACAATTTTAATTAAAACATCCATTAAATTTGGTATAACATGCAAATATTCCACAAATAACACATTATCAACAATCAAAGAATAAAATATAAGCAGATTGTTTTAAATACTGACATAGTTCACACTGCAGCATTAGTATGGTCTGTATTAAAACTAACGGGGATAAATTGTGACCTTTTAATAGCCAAGCAATACACAACGTGCATTCTATTAAGCAATAATCACAATTTGGTAAGTCTTACAGTAAGTGTTGCGTCAGGACTATTCCTTTAAACTGTTAGAATTTTGTTTCTAATGTATCTTTTTAATATTCGAGGGAAAACTTTTTCACATAACTGACAAGTTATTTACATCGAGAACCATGAGTTGTATAATAAATAATAAATTGTGGTCTGTTATCTCAATGTAAATCAAAGTTGTCCCTCTTTTATCAGACTACCAATTTTGCACTGAATATGTGACTTATAACAGGTCTTTAGTACTTTTAGTTAAGACGTAGTAAACACTTATTGTGTGCTTTAACCTCTGGTGAGAAAGGAACTAAATGTACTCTGTTGCAAAGCGTGCAACTTGAAATTATTTTTCCAAAACACTTGCCATTAAGAAATATATTTGAACTAAAGTATTGAGAACGACATCAGGTTTTCCTCTTACCCAATAAAAAGTTTCTCAATCTGCATGAAGAACATGTTGGAAAATAGACGGATGAATATGTAAATTACTTATTGAATCAATTAATAAATACATTAAAAGAATTTTATGACTTGAATACAACACAACAGCCCGCTGCTTGTGTATTCCGATAAAAATATGATTATGCTTTATAATGTAGTTGTAAATGCATATATTTTTTTTAAAGTATTAAGAAAGACATTATATCTTCACACATCTGAATTGGTACTATAAATATAGGCTTTTTTAGACCCTTGGGTACAGTTTGTTAAAACTAAATGCTAGCATAATACTAGATATGTCAACTGTTATTTTGTATGAATTAATCTTGATAAAAATTGAATTTGTTTGTTTTTTCATCTTGAACCTTTTTACCCCAATACATGCATATTTTTTAAAAGTTTTTTGGAGTGTATTCTATCCCTCTTATTCAAGATGGTTTAGCTGGTGACATAGATTGACAGATGATAAAATGAAGAAATTTAATTTACTACCCTAAAACTGTTTCCTATTCATACTGAAGTAAAGAAACAAAAATGTCAAATGTAAATTCTCGTAGGCTATACTCCAAGTAGACAAAAAAAAATATATTGCACATGTGTCGACACTTTTTTTTTTGCCAAATTGTGTATATGTGTAATGGCAGAATAATGGATACATCTCTATCTGTCTGTTGATGACATAAAAATTGTTTACATTACATTGGAAATTATCTAAACGTTAATACTATTTGTACAATTATAATCCTACTATCATCATTTTTTTTAATTTTAAACAGTTATCTCCAAAAATAAATTTAAATAAGTTGAAGCAATATCATCCTTCCTAGCCAGACAGTTAAGGTCTTTAGCTAGCGAAACTAAAACAAATGGAACTTCAGCTTCTTCATAAGTCAGTTAAGGGCACTCCTTCCTAAAAATTACAAATATATTGCAAGTTGAAAATTTAAATGATTATATAATCAGTCAAGATATAAATACAATTGGATATCATACAACAGTTCAGATATAAATATTCAGACTTCAAACTGCAATGATAAAAATGAAAAGAAATTGCATGTAAATGTAGTATTGTTTTACTAAAATATTTTTCGTCTTATATAGTGAAGCCATGTTCTTTTGATTGTTTAGTGTATGCTTTCTTTCAAATCTGTTTCAGACTAATTAATCATGTAAAACTTAAACTGGCCAAACTATTTTATTTCATTGTTATTCTAACATACTGCTGATTTTAAAAGGAAACTTGTCTGGCATCAACAAAAAGAGAAATATATACAGATATTAATTAAAAATAGTTGTATGCTTGTTTGCAACTTACAGCACTTCTGTAGGTTCTAGTTCCTCCATATTCAGCCATAACGGGTAAATTTCGTTTTACTACTTCTTCATCACATTCAAAAGAACCATTTACACAACCGGAATCTGTGTCTAGAAATAACAATATAGAATATTTAATAGTATTTACAAATACAGCTACAGAGTATCTAGGATAATCATAGATGGGTGACAATGCAGTCAGTTCCTGTCGTGTTCAGTACTATACAAATCCTATAAATAGTGGTGGTTTAATTCAAAGCAGATGCATTTACAGGATATGAAATCATCATCATGAAAAGACATACAAGTTATTTCTGTGATGTAACTCAATTCGAATTTATCATAAATTAATCTTTAGTCGTACCATCAGGCTCTGTCATGCTTTTGTCCGTTTAAAATACAATCTATTGGTAATTCTAATTATGTATTTTAAGTTAGTGTCATATTTACATGGCTGCCTTCCTAAGCTTTTGTGTTGGTGTTTTTTGTAATATGTACATGTACCAGTATTTAATATATGAAACATGTATGAATTAATAAACAAGTAGGAATATGTAATGGAAAAGTGATGTAATGTTAATCTCAAAAAGCTATATACGTTTTAATATAAACATATGGTACCTATAAATCTGATGTTATAAAAGATTCGACTAAACTGGCAGAACCATGTGTATAAATTAGGTATTCTTCATATAATGCTGAGCATATCAATATCACCTACTAGGTGTTTACAATGTTTCAATAAATTATAGTTAAGTTATCGTATTTAATTTACCTTGCAGTTTGGTATTGTCCAAATCGCTCAATTTATGTGATGGTGTACGTGATACACTTTGTCCGCCAGGAGAGGTTTCGATTGGGTTTGCACTATTTTCCAGCATAGCTATTGCTTTTTTAATTGCTTCTCCTTTGATACCCTTTGCACTTTTAGATCTATGGATCAAATTCTTAGTGTCTGCGTCACTTTCAATATTAATCCTTGAGCTAACTTCACTACTTGTCCGTTTTACTTCAAGTGAAGGGCTTTTGACATGACAAACGTTTTTGTAAATTGTCTTATTTTCAATAGATACTTTCCTTTTCATTTTATCTGAATCTTGATTTTCTAACTCAGATTGTAAAACACTTTCACTACGACCACTAGCAATTGTCATAGAAACAATATGGCTGTCAGTTTTTATTGTTGAGACATATTTCGGCGATTGTTCAAGCTGTGCTGTAACAACTTCAGTTGGAAGATGTCCATTACTGATCACAGATGAATCTAATACATTTATAAATAAATTTGTTACTCATGATCAGTATTAAATTTAACAACTAAGCTGGTCTGTATCACACTTAAAATTTTAAATCACAAACTGCAATAGCTACGGTTAGGCAGCGAAAACGGGAAATGTTAATTTAGTTAAACTTAAAAATACAAACGAATATCTGATCCTTCTCATAAATACTGTTTAGTATGTTTCTGAGGTCAATGAATGTTAGAGCTGTTTTTTCTTGGCATGATATTGTATTATGATTGATTTTTACACTACATTTTACAGTGTAAGAAAACAGTTAAAAAAAGATTTTTCGGATGTTTATGAATTGGTGTTAAAAATAATCAAACCTGGATCATCAGGTTCCCTTGGATGTACTAAGATATCATTTTCATACATAGATCCTGATTCTAACCGCTTACGTAAACTGTCTATTTCTTTCTGTAAAGAAATAAACTCATTTAAAAGGCAAAAAAAAATTATCTGCATCGTTTCAATACTTAACAGGTAAAATTATATACAATTACAAGAACCAACTTATTTTGCATGTCAATTAACAAATTCAAATATTCAGAAATTATTACATCACTGTTGCTTAGATTTATGCGTGTGTATAAACAAAACATTCTAAAAACTTTTAATGACAAGAAATGCGAACTTTAGTTGTAGTTTTGCTATAAACCGTATTTTTAAAATTTGTCTTTGTGTCTGCACCAAAATTATGGCGTTAATGCTCATTCAATATCTTGATTTTGGACCAAAGATATTATTTATAATATCAATTAAGTTAGCTAGATAATCATTATGGTTTTGGGTTCTAAAAATCTGCTCGATACTGTCATCGTCAGTAGCATTCAACTGTGGGTTACCAATGATATGATATTTTGTATCTTGCACATCAGTTTTTTATATATATTGGTGACAATTCTATTGTTCTTAGTATAATTTCACTATAAGCCGTTTTCGACACTTTTAGATGATAATTCAAATCTAAATAAAACATTAAAACAAATATAACACCTGTTGTTTAACTAACGTATTGGCCAGCTCTTTCGATCGTTCCTCTGCTTTAGATTTCGCTTTACTTAGATAGTGCACTTCCAAATCCATTTTCTCGGCATATTCTTCTTTTAAAACTGAAATGTTAATTAATAGTCATTCATTGATTACTCCCTTTATATATACCAGACACAAGCAAACGCAAATTAAGTTTATAACAAGCGAACATTTATTTAACCGATCAACATTCCAGTAAACAGTTCGACAAATTTTCTAATGGCCAAATAGTTGGCCCCTACTTCACTTTTTTGCACCAAATGTTTGAAGAAATGCAATCATTGAAAAATATGTACATATATATACTTATTCCGGGACGTATATAAAATTTGCGCTAAATATCTCCCTGTTTAATTTTAATGTAGATTTTGAATAGAGCAGTTGATAAAAACTTGATGGATTAACATAATTTCCATTAGCAAATCACTATATATACAAGTCATTTCACGGATTTGTTTGTAAATGTTAACATTTTAATATACGTTTCTATCCGAGAAATGACTGACTTACCGTTGCAGGCTTTATAAATACGTATTAACCTTAAAGCTACAATATATGTGATGGCTTCAATGGCCAGATGAAAACACAAAGATTGCTCCCAAAATACTGTAAACATCACTTCCACAGCAGCAAGGTTAAATATTGTAAATGCATCTATAATCTGTAATTAAAATTAGCTTTTGTGAAAACAGTCCATGCAACGGAATAACAAACTAATTAGTATTATGAACATTTTAGAAATATCCATTGATTTATGCTACCATACTATAATGCATTTTTTCATTCTGTCATAGCTGTATGGTGTATAATATTTGCACATATCTGTCTTGTCATAATTAGTTGTAACGAAGTTGACAGATGTTTGTGATCTATATTAAAATTGTGTTTGGTTGTGTTTGTGAATTACACCATGGCTGAAAGAGCATACTTATTGACGGAAATTTAAAAAACTTTTTACAATACAAATATTGTTTGTTTTTTCATGTTCAGCTCTCAACAAGTTTTTTTTATAAGAATTCATTAACAGACACTCTTTGAAAATGTGTTTTACAAAATTTGATTTATTCACAAACAATCTTAAAATTGTTCTTGAATTTGGTATCGAACCAGATAAATTTTTGCCTTTGACACCGGTCAAGTTTAGCATCAGGGTCTTATTTGAAATAATGAACGCAACGTATTCAATCCGATTTTAATTCGGGGATGTAAGTGTCTTTAAAAAGGTTTTGGTTTTCATTTTATCTAAAATACAAGATGTCACCATTGCCAGAAATAGAAAATCTCTAACACTAGAGGTAATTCTTTTTCCTTGCCAATAAAAATGTGACGCGGAGAAGTAGCACAAGAAATTAGTAAAAATCGCACAATGATTCTTAACAGCAAATGGCGCTTTTGGGCAGACATATACACATCATTTCCGAACCTTTACAGTATGATTTAATATGATGCATCTGCATCTACTTTTGACTTCTAAACATCAATATGCTGTTAATTACTAAAAGACGTCTGACAGTAACATTTAAAACAAAACTAACTGAACATATATATAAAAAGATTTTTTTAATACAATCAACGCATTAAACTAATTCCAATGCAGGTTTAAAAGAAATTCGACCCAGATTTAAATTGATTTACGTCTGGGCTTGTTGCAACGTCGTATACATTATTTAAAACATGACAACCTGATATTAACCGAGGACAAAATGAAAATTGGTGGAAGTTTGTAGAACAGAATGCTCAATGTGATACCCAGTAGGAGACAGTGTCAAAACAAATCTGATATACATACTAACATTTTTTCATAAACTGTTTGCATCTGACCCAAGAACCTACATGTACATGGTACAGGAATTTTTGTCAGCTAAAATTATCCTAACGATTCCCGCCACAATGGGGCATAGTTAACATGGAATTGTGTCTCTAGGAACTGGGATTCTGATGCAAAATGATGACATCTGATTTACTAAATATGTATTAAATTCTGCTCCACAACCGTACTTATTTCCTGGTGCCGATCTGATACAAAAATCGTGGTAAATGAAGGGCTTAAAGAAAATTACCCGAGAATAAATTGTTTAAGCAGAATTGGACTAAATGTTGGGTTTCTGTTAATACATTTTAATATACCGGCATACGACTAAACGTGAAATATGTACAAACAAACAGATTGGATTATGGTTAATAACAATGGTTTTGTTTCAGAAAACGCTTACAACTTTCTTGCTTATGCTGTCAGAGTGTCCTTTTTGCTTCTTTGTTTGTTTGTTTTTCATTTTTATGAAGGTTTTTATAAGCACCGTCAGTATCGCTGATAACGTTTTTACAACATCCCCTTAGTGGGTCTATAAAATTGTCCAACAAAGACGAATACTTTGACGTTGTTTCCTTTTATTTCAAAACATTACGCAACTGAAACTGCTGCATCTACATAGGTATACAACCATCATATACGTACCTGTACAACATCCTTACACATCTTTGAGCAGCCCGTTGCCAGGCGAAACAAAAGCTGAAAATAGAAGGACAGAAAATTTCCAATACAAACTAACAAATGAAGATTTTTTTCAAGTGACAAACCATTTGTTTGGGTTTATCACATGAAAATCCATCATCACAAGTCACGGTAATGTTTTGTGGATGTGGACATACACCCTTACCTATAATGATGATGACGATGACAAAAATATTGAATGTCGTTCATATTACCTGGTTGTCATGGTAAAATGTCTCTTTCAACTTAAAGGACAGAAACAAAATTAAACAAATATTTCAGAAAATAGACGTTTTGGGGTTTAGAAACGGATGTTCGTCCATCTGTTGTGAGTAATGAATGACGTCTTATACGGCAGTAACTTCCGATTTTTATATCTAATACGGCAGCAGCATCCGACTTTTATACACAAAAACCTCTTAAGAATGTTTATATAGCGAAACGATTAAGGATCGACACAGAACATTTTCTGTTTGATAATTTCATTAAGTAATGTAGGCTTTTGTTCTTATTATAGCCAATATTAAACAAAAGCCCCCATTGATGTAATACACGTAATAATGATCATTTTAATTAAGGAGCGATCATGACATAACATTGAGATAAAGTAAAAAGAAAAGGAAAAAGATTATAAACCATTTTAAAGAAATTAAATGAAATTTATTTTTGTCTTTGATATTATTTTGGCATGAAAAATAAATTACATTCAATTTTTTCTTGGCTTATAATCGTTGACTACGTATAAATTGAACCCTTACCAAACACCTCAATCCTAACCATACAAATCTAATTTAAGACAACTAAGTATTTTCCGAATTTTTGATCGTGTTGGACTATGACTATTTTATCCCAAAGAGCAATGACTGTTACTGACTGTGTCACTTAGTACTAAATAATAATAGGAATAGGTATTTTCAAAAATAGACTAGTAGTAGTAGTCCAATATTTCTAAAGATAAACTTACCTCTATAAAGAATATTATAGCAATAACAAAACTTATGTAATGTGCAACACAATAAACAGCCCCAAGTGGCGTGAGGAGTTCACATTTGCGACAAGCTCCGCCTGTGTCATTTTCATATTTAGATGTGGTGTTGTGCATTTGACTGGCGACATCATTTAATACAGTTTTATCACGTGGATCTAAAAAGACAATGATTTTTCTTATTTGCTGCAAGATATCAAGCAAATAATTTTATAAACAGTCTATAATGTATCACTAGAAGCCACATTTGACTTGATGTGTCCCTCGTACGTTCAGTGGTATTATAACGACTCTTGGAATGGGAAAGTACTGTGTGTCACCGGACACATGATGCTGACTATAAACTCAAAACAACAAAGCGGACAAAGACAAGCAAACTAAAGACTGAGGCTAACACTACAGCTTCACAATATCGTTTACGGCAGACTTCTGTCGATATCAATTTTTCCATTAATTTGATGAACGGTCAATGTCATATACCAGTTCAAAAATTATACAATACCAAACACGCTGTGCCGTTTTTCATAAAGCGTTAATGTTAATTGTTCATTATGATCTGAAATGGTACTGTTACTGTAGAAATCTAATTAGATACAAATGAATGTAACTAATTGCATTTGTAGAACAGTTTTCCACTCAATAATTTATTAATAACGTTGATTGAATAAACGGACAAACATATCAATCGGTAGCAATTATGAAATTTGTCGATCGTTTTCCAGAAATTGTGTAATCTCTAGGTGTTTGCACTAGATTGTTTACCAGTTGATATCAAGTGTGCTGAGGTTGTTAAAACGACCTGAAGTTTTTGAAAAATCTTACAAGCTCAAACTTAATGGACTCTGAATCTTTTTATCTGTGATAAGTTTTATACATAGGTGTTTAATGTTAATTTATATTTATTAGTAAATACATTTACAACCTGTTAAATTCGTTGAGATATATTGCGTGTGAATTCCATAACTAATTTCTGATGCTGTACATAATCATCGATTTTTTTAAGTCTAATATTCAAGCCGTATAATTGGGTTTAACTTATAAGCATTGTTATATTTTTTGTTAATTTAAATAGAAAAACACCCAGATTTTAGCATGATAAAATAATAATCAGGGAAGGTAAAAGAAAGGCAAAGACATTTAAAACAACAATCAAAGAAGTTCGCGTGTTGCCTTACCTCGTAACGACACCCTAACACAGAACTGTGTAATTTATTATTTGAAAATGTGCTTAAAACGAGCAGCGAGCGCTATTTCAGCCACACCCGGGACTAGAACGGTTAACAAATAATGAATCTAAAGATAAGACTAAAGATCAGATATTTTGACTGCCACTGAAAAAGTATGGAGGGTTGGGTCGGAAAAAAGAGAGAGGTTATTTTTAATTGCGGCTACTATGACACGGTTTTACCTTTTCGATATTTTAGGTACTACCGTTGCCTTACTTGTTCAGACAGAGTTAAAGTTCCTTTTTGTTCTTAAGAAGACGCGTAATGCTATTTTTCAAAATTAACATAGAGCAAAAATTTTAAAAAAAAACAACAGTCATTATGGTAATGACTTTAAAATACAAAACAATATTAAAATATGCGAGTCTTTTTCTGACCATAAAATCCTTTTCTGCACGGGTGATTTTAAGAAAAGCCGGTGGACAATTATCTGCAGTTGTCCGTAATGTCCAAGAGAATAAGACACATTTTATGTTTAACTATAACCAGAACATGGTAGATCATTAAGTGTTGGATTACACAACAAACTGAAGTACTCCACAATCGTTAAAACAATAGTATGTACACGACTTGCTTAGGAGGCTATAGATATATGGAGGTATATGGCTTCTAACTAGAAAATTATTCACTTGATAATTGTATCAATCGGACCTCGTAACGGCTTAGAAAAATAACTTTTTGTGCTTTTTAGAGCTTTTTGTTAATGAAAACTAAGTAGAATAGATTACAACGCGACTTAAAGACATAACAATATTTTAATCAAAAATAATATTACATAAACAGAAAATCTTACAAGTTCAAATTTAATGGTTAATGTTTTTGCTTGGTTACATATTGACGTTTTAGCACTGATTACGTCATCTATGGTTTTACATGTAGTAGGATCATTATTTAATCACTTAAATTAAATCGAATCATAAAAAAATACTTAAAAACAGTCCTCCACTTCCAACCATTGAAACAACTTTTAATCATTCTTACCTTGCAAAACTTCTGCTCGAATCAATAATTCTACTGTGATGCATAATATGTCAACAATGGTTAAGGTAATGACTATACTCTCTATACATAATCCTCTAAGGAATGTCTTCAAGCATCTGCAATACCTGCAGGACATAAACGACAATATTTATTACTGTGTATATTACTCTACATTTTACTCTCATATAATGAAATCTGATTGGAATCAATATTTAAGTCATTAATAAAACTTGGGGCTCTGCCTAAGGGGCACTTGATACGACCGCGCAAGTCAACAATGGAAATATATTTAAGAAATTACTCGATACCTTTTGGGTGATCATAATTATATATATCTTTATTTCTCATACAGCCAACAGTACATTGGTACAGAGAAAAAACAAAACAACAAAACAACCAACAACAACATCACATATCACACACTGACTATGTACACTATATACATAAAAGGGTTCAAAGTTTTTAGCCAGGAGGCATAGTATGCTGTTATTTATACATTTTATAAATTTGCATAGTTTTCTTAGCAGCGTTTGTTTAGTTGATGACATTAGTTTTGAAAATTGAACTGTATTGTGATTATATAATCCTCAAAGCAGATTATACTAGGCGAGAACAGTAAACAATGTATTTGACAACCCAAAACAAAATAAAGAGAAGTAAACTGAAGCAATTTAAAGGGAAACTTCTCGAAAAAATGAAAATTTGATATGTTATTCTTCAACCAAAAAGAAACACATTTGCCTCTTGATGTTTTATTATAATTTCAGTGGTTAAGTTTCTGCATGGAATTTATCGTGTAAAAAATGCACTTATGGAGGTCCGCCATCTTGTCACCATCTCGTCACTAGATGGCGATACTAGACATCCAAGTACCTTAAAAGTCGTCGAATGATAATAACGCGAAACGGTCAATAACAGAAGGATGTACTATAAGACAAGGTTGTGGAAAGATTACGTTTCGTATTTCTGATCTATATATAAGCAAAAAACCCACTTTTTTAACAAGTAGTTTAAGCTTCTCCTTAAGATTATTTTCATTTTAGCAACAACGGTAAACGGAAAGAAAGTCACAGGAAAAAAGTCACAGTTTTGATAGGAAAAAAAGTCCATAAATATTAATTAAATTGAAAATTATTCGTATTATTATTTTCAACTTAATCAAATTAAGCAACTTATTGAACGAAACTTTTGCGAAGTTGACTATTTAAGAAATAGCGGTCATTAAATTAAATATTTTTAAATACTCTGGTTTTCGCGCATCAAAATTTCACTTCACGTTTAGTACATTTATAATTATAATTATTGTTATTATTATAATTATTATTACAGGTAACATTTATTGTGCGTGTGCGTAACACAGTTTCCAAAATTTTACATGTTGTGTATATTTAACGTGTAAGTTTTACGTTTCCTCTGACATCTAAAGGTATTCAAAATCTTATATACATCCTGTGTTCTGACACCGGTGTATTCAAATCATACCTGTCTTGGCAGGAGGGGGTGTGCCTTTCTCGAATTACATGATTAACCTTTAATCTGGTTAGCTTTTGAAAAAGTCCGAATATTCATACTTCAAAGTCGGCGTTAAATGATCTAGTGATTGCAATAAACATCCTGTTTTTTACCTGCTAATTCTGTTAATTACCCTTCATAAACTAGTAATGATTTACCTGTAACATTTTCACGTCCAGGTACAACTGCCGTTTCAAGACGTGCAAAATTATCCACGGAATTTAATTATATATATATAAATAATCATATAAATATATCTTTTATTACAATTATTATTTAGGTAAATTATATCTGAGTTAAATAAAGACAGGTTAAAATTTGTGTCTAAAAATACTTTTATTAAAACAAAGATCATTAAAACGTTTAAACGTATTTGGTAATCTTATGTTGTCAGCCGGTCATTAGTCATCGCCACAGTTTATATATTCTTCAAAGAGCTAATGCAGAAAAACGTATTTTTCAACTGGATTATTTATCATATTTACTGGATAATTACATTTACACGTCACAGACGCAGTCACGTGTTAAAATTCTGTCAATATGGCGACCCCCATACACAAAATTTTATCATCTTTAATCCACTCTAGAAGCGTAACGGTAAAGAATACAATAAAACATCAAAAGGCAATTATATTTCTTTTTATTTGAAGAGTAACATATCAAATTTTCATTTTTTCGCGAAGTTTCCCTTTAATAAATAAAACAATTAACGCGATGGAACAAACGTAACTCAAGTTGGTTTCCTTTTCGTTTTTTTTTTATTTTCGATTTTCAAAAAGGAAAATGCTATGCGTTTTTCGTTTTAGTCATTCACCTGTCTTTTCGTAATTTGAATAGGAAAGTACACCATTATCCTTTGTGACGTGCATTTACTTTTCGCTATGCTGTTTCCTATTCGTTATCCGAATGGGAAAATGACCCATTTTTTCTTTTCGCCATTCATTTTCCTTTTCGATATTCATTTTTCTTTTCGGAAAAGGAATAGGAAACTGAATAACGAAATGAAAAATTAATGTTGAAAAGGAAAATGGTTCATTTTCCCATTCGGATAACGATTAGAAAACTGAATAACGAAAATGAAAATGAATGTCGAAAAGGAAAATGGTTCATTTTCCCATTCGGATAACGATTAGGAAACTGAATAACGAAAAGGAAAATGAATGTCGAAAAAGAAAATGAATGTCGATAAGGAAAATGAATGTCGAAAAGGAAAATGAACATCAAAAAGGATAGTGGTGCATTACGAAAAGAAAAGCGAATGGCTAAAACGACACATACCATTTTCCTTTTCGAATATCGAAAATGCGAAACAAAAAACAATGAAAACACAAAGAAAAATACATATGCTAATTGATTGGAATGATTAATTTATAACTTTATACATCGATAAATTCTGGAAAAATAATGTCAACCAGATCCAACTTAATCGATGATATCACATATCGAAATAAACTATCGGACTTTAAGTTTGTGAGTGAATTTTACACATCCATAAAATCTGGATTTAATTGTACATATTTGTAAAAATGTGGAATGCAAAGTCTGTAGGAGTTAAACAGCCAATCAAAACACAGAAAAAATAAATACGTTATAAGATTGGAATTATTCCCAATCAAAAAACACTATTTCATCAACATAAATTATATAAATAATAAAACGGGGAAATATGTTTAGATATATTTACAAAGCATATCAAAACTATATTTAAATAACAATGAACTATAATGTTGAAAAAATGTCCATTTTACCGCTTTGTAAAAGATATCAATCCTTTCAAAGTTTTTCTTTCATTTGTAGATATGTAGAGATATGAAATAGTGATTTCATTCGTGCACAGTTCTCTGCACTATAATTTGGTATATAGTTTTAGTAAATATATGTTGTCGTTTTGTTGAAAAGGTCATATAAGGAAGTAAGTCCTATCAAAAGCGAGTAAAAAACTAAGCTGCTACGTCAATGGCGAGAACAAAACCTTGCTTATTTTGACTCCTTATTATATATCTCGCAGACTGTAAAAAGATAGTAATAATCCGGTGATATTAATGAAATGTGGAATCTTTCAAAGTGGCTCATTTGGTCCTTTGTATTGCAAAATCTAAAGTAGGTTTAAATATATTAGAATGCATGTTGATGGATCAAGAGAAAACGAAATCCCCATTATGATAAATATGTCGGATTTGGCCCTTTTAACGCCTTTGACGACAATAAAACGTCAAAACGCCATAGGAGAGAGACATTCTGGTGGCATACTCCCGACAGCATACTAGTATATGCAATATGAACATTATGAAAAACTGTAATTTAATCGGATCAAGTACAAAAAAGATTTTTTTGCTAATATTAAAAAAAAATGTGTCCCTACGTGAACCCTTTCTATGACATTACTAAGAATCAACAAACTTGAAAGCATCATTTTCAAACGTGAATTGTATTTATAATTAGCAGAACAACAAATAAACGTTTACAAAATAGACTATTTTCAATTTACCATTGAAACGGGTCTCTGCTGTTTAAGTCAAAAGGGGTTAAATTGAACGTAGTGGGAATTTTTAAAATGTTCAAGTTATTTATTTGTTATGAATAAATTATGTAATTAACTGGTCTTAGAGTATAATTTCGATAACATTTATAATTTAACTGTTGTTTCGCCAAGGAAATAAATTATATGCAATATGAACATTATGAAAAACTGTAATTTAATCGGATCAAGTACAAAAAAGATTTTTTTTGCTAATATTAAAAAAAATGTGTCCCTACGTGAACTCTTTCTATGACATTACTAAGAATCAACAAACTTGAAAGCATCATTTTCAAACGTGAATTGTATTTATAATTAGCAGAACAACAAATAAACGTTTACAAAATAGACTATTTTCAATTTACCATTGAAACGGGTCTCTGCTGTTTAAGTCAAAAGGGGTTAAATTGAACGTAGTGGGAATTTTTAAAATGTTCAAGTTATTTATTTGTTATGAATAAATTATGTAATTAACTGGTCTTAGAGTATAATTTCGTTAACATTTATAATTTAACTGTTGTTTCGCCAAGGAAATAAATTATCAGTTTTTGTTAATTGTACATACATGTATAATTACAAACTGAAATCGATCAAATTCAAACTTATCATCAATCTCAACTTTTTTTCCTAGAGACCATATCAGTAATTGAAAATGGTGAGATAAACGATCGGTCAGGCCATAAAAAAATAATATATAATAACAAAAATATAAATACGAAAAACATGAGTTAAACTAGATCAAAATGTAGGGCCAGAAAACTCAGTTGTCCACAGATAGACTACGCTGTTCGTATAAAAAGTGAACCATTTACCATGTCAGCGTTATAAGCTATACGTTGCTTTGAACGATTCTACACTTGTGAGAGTTATACCCATTTTATTTTCCGCGAATTACTCTAACTATTTCCTGGAGCATTACCGATAGTAACAGAAGAACAGAAGAAATCGGGAGGAGGGGTGGGCACCACACTGACTATCGCTCGAATAGTCGAGCCTTTCATTATAATGACCAATCGAACACTCACAAAATTTGACTCAAAAATTGATTAATAATATATTTTTACGGTTCTTACAAAAAGTCATATAAAAATTAGATCTCCCCACTAAATAAAAAAATGGTTGCTCCCTTATCGCACCCCATAATAATCTTTTTTTAGAATTATTGGTCCCTTCCAGAAAAAGAAGCGACGGACATGTTACATGTACCTACTGGTAAAAAGGCAAAGAGAAAGTACATTTTACACTAGGGGCCTCGGTGGCAGAGTGGTTCAAGTAGTTTGTCTACATCTAATCACTTGAGATTGTGGGCAGGGTGCGCTTAACTCCAATCTTAATTGACAATGATTGCTACCGAAGGTCAGGGGTTTTCTCCCCGAATAAAAACTGGACGCCACGATATAGCTGAAAAATTGCTGAAAGTGGCGTGAAACTACAATCCAGAAATAACCAAACAGTTTTACTTACAATAATTACAATTAAGAAGTTCACGAATACGAAATGCAAAACAAATGTGATACAAAGGGATAGATTTGTTTTTGTTTGAATGGTGTTTTAACGCCACTTTCAGCAATTTTTCAGCTATTTCATGGCGTCCAGTTTTTATTGGGGGAGGAAGCCGGAGTACCCGGAGAGAACCCCCGACCTGCGGTAGGAAAACTGGCAATCCTTGTCAATTAAGATTGGAGTCGAGTACACCCTGCCTGCAGTGAGAATCGAACCCGCAATCTCAGTGTTGACAGACCACGTGATCAATAGTAAACGAACTACCTTGACCATTCGGCCACCGAGGCCCCCAAAGGGATAGAAAATGGTATGTCTGTTTATATGAATAGAATACGCTTTTTTTGTTAAAAACACTGTTTTAATAAATAAGAAAAAAATTTTAATATCGTATTATATTCACCTCGCCATGAGTTAAGCAACACCTACAATTTTATTAAAGTCAAAAATCTAAATGAATATTAACTTTGTGTTATGTATGTACTAAAGCCATCATTCGAGCACGGGAAAGTTACTTTAATTAACTTCTCCGGTATACCTTTAGAAAGCAAAACCCGTTTGTCATACGATAGTCGAGCACGCCTAAAAGCCTTTGTTTTCCTTAACGATTTAGTGTTCATCTCCTGGTCTTTTCGACTTGATCTTACATTTTTACAATGCCTAGACGGAAATTAAGTGAAGCTGAGAAGTGGCAGATCGTTGGAATGCGTTGGAATGAAATGATTGTTGCAATGCGTAATAGTGGACAGAGCTTTCGTCAGATAGCACAACACTTTGGCATTCAATTTATTTATGTATCCCGGCTACTGAAACGTAATCGAGATGATGGAACTATCCAGGATCGTCCTAGGTCAGGTCGACCACCAAAAAAATCTGAAAGGGAGGATAGAGCCCTCGTTCGTGTAGTCAAACGCCAACCGTTTGCCACTGCAAGATATCTTCGTGACGATTGGAATATTGCAACCAGAGTCGCCGTTCGAACAGTTAACAGGCGCCTAAACAATACAAGATTGAGAGCTCGTCGTCCCTTGAAACGTCCACTGTTGACACAGAGACATTGCCAAGCACGTTGGGAGTGGGCACGATATCACCGCCATTGGAATATTTGAAGCTGGCGACGAGTACAATGGACCGACGAAAGCAGGTTCCTTCTTCGTCATATTGGAGACAACGAGGCACTGCTTACAACCAGAACAACATCTTAGGCACTACAGCGTTCGGCGGTGGGAGTGTTACAGTGTGGGAGGCTTTTCATACGACTGTAAACTGAATCTGTATGTGGTTGATTGGATAATGACAGGGCAGAAATATCGAAATGACGTCATTAACGCTATTATTGTGCCACATTTTGACAATCATGCACTTGGTAACAGACCCATCTTTATGGATGACAACGCAAGACCTCACCGAGCTACAAATGTGGGTGATTTTATCGAAAGGGAAGCTATTGAGCATCTTCCATGGCCGTCCATTTAACCAGATATGAATCCAATGTGCCATTTGTGGGATATCATTGGCCGTAAAATCAATAACAGAGTACCTGCTAGCTCAAAATGTCCAAGAAATATGTACGTGTTGCCATTCAAAATGAATGGCAGAATTTACCACATGCTACACTTTGTCGTTTAGTCAACAACATGAGGAGTAACTGTACCGGAAGCGTGGTTGTTACACGACTTTATAATACTGAGTATTTTGGCCTTTAACACATTTCAAAGTGACTTTTCTTTCCCTGAACGTTGACCTGTGATGATGTGTTTACTTTAAGTTCATGAAATTGAAGTATGCAATTAAACTTATTTTTTGAATTTGCACTGGTTTTTTAATGTCTTTACTTTGAACATTTTTTCATCTAACAATAAGTAAAGCGACTGTAAACATGTTGTTTGTATGATTCATTTGTCATTGATGTTCAACAAATATATATTAATAATATATAAAATCTTAAATGAATCCCTGGAAATTAATAGGGTGTTGCTTAACTTATGACGAGGTGTATAATTAAAAAATCCAAAGTATCGTGAATATATATTCAATTTTAAGATATAGTTTGAAAGCTGTATTTTAATTGAAATCCCTACTAAATTGTCTTCTTTATATCTGAACTATTTTGTATGTATAATGTGTTTGGATTACATGTTCTCTGCATCTAGGCGTTAGTAGTTTTAACTCCACAAGTACACATAGATAAAGCTCAATAAGTAAACTAAATACTAAGCAAGGATTGATTGAAACGCTCCCAATTTACACATTTAATGGCTATAAGATGTGCATCTTAGATGTGTAAAGTGT
Source organism: Limnoperna fortunei (assembly GCA_944474755.1). Lineage (NCBI taxonomy): Eukaryota > Metazoa > Mollusca > Bivalvia > Mytilida > Modiolidae > Limnoperna > Limnoperna fortunei. The sequence continues at coordinate 60,631,853 of OX104116.1, forward strand.
GATGACGAACGATAAAAACATCAATATATATTTAATACATATTTAAACCAAAAACTTTATTTTTTAAAATTTAAAAAGGTCTTTCAAGAGATGCATGTGTACCGTTTCGAAAGATATTAACACAACTTGTTACTATTTAAAAGTTTGTGATTTTTCATGATATTATTAGACAATTCGACATATTATTCAAGCTGGCCATGAGTGTCCAGAACGAACAAAGAGAATTGTAAACAGATAGTGTTTTACAATAGTCAGTCACGTAAGTATGCTGTAAAAAGGAATCACACCAAGAACACTTCGCATTGTCTTTTTCACAATCATTGTCTGCCATAACTATATGTTAATTACTTTTTTTTTCACATAGATGTTAAAATGCTGACAGTTTTCCATGGCAGTACTTGTAAACAATGTCGATGACTATCTGTCACCATCATCGTTATTGTCAGTGTCCCATTACACCTGTCAAACTACAGATAAAAAGGCTACAAAGTGATTACGACCTCTGTTACCTGTTACCACATTCCAGGTGTAAACTACCAAATTAATGATAATTTCTTAATCGTTGGTAATGAATATTGCATGAGAATGTTTGTTTATGTCTACTGAAGAATGATAGTTCCCAGGGAAATAAATAACGGAATTTACATATAACGAAAAACAAGTACTTTTATTGGTATTCTATTCGGGTATATAACAAGGTTTTGAGGACAAAATGTGAAAGTCTTTTGTTGCCCAATTGTATTAGTAATCGTAGTTAATTTTTAAACTTTGCGTCTTTGACTCCCAAATTACACAATTTCTGACTTGATAAACAAAATAGATTGGTAGTCTGTTTGATATATACGATTTAATACAACTCAATCCATTTTCCCATTTTTCGTTTGGGTCTTTGGTCTATCCCGAGTGTAATTTGGTTCTTTAGTGTGTGATATTTGCGTGGCCAGAAGACCGACTACCTTATACTTTTGTTTTAGTGAGTAATTTTATAGAATGGATTGTATTTTACCGTTTGACAGTGATATCATATCTGTAATAAAACATTGTACATAAACATGAACTGCAACGATCAGAAAATGTAAATATTTAATGTGATTGCTGTTATGTCGTCTAATTTACACGAATTGTCACGTTTTTATTGACAGGCGTTAAAATGACCACAGTATTGTTAGTTACTTTAAAACACATGTTCATCTTCAGATTGTTATGTTTTATATAGGCGTAATGTAATAAATGTTAATGTTACTTTGTCCCAAATTATTGGTTAACAAAGCATTGAAAACCGATTCCCGTTGGCAATACCTTAATACTGATTGGTCTAGAACAGAAAACACCAATTTATCCTGGAAGTCTGCTCCAGTAATGAAGGCTGCAAATGTTTGTTTGCTAAAATAATAATTTGCATGAAACTTTAATTCAAAGTCACGAAAATACAGTCGGTAAATGAAACTTTGCTTGTTACGCAAACTGCACAGAGACAGTTCTTATAAAATAGACTAGTTTATTTGAGTAAATTTACAGTAACAACAATCTCAAAATGCCTCACAATGTTTGTTTTAAAAATTAAGTTTTCGACTAATTCAGATTGGTCTTTCCAGATATTGTACAATAATGCTCCGATTTTAAAACTGAGTGTACCATAGGGACAGCGATTCGAAGAGACCTGCAATTACAGACGATAATGTGTGCAGAATGAATTGGGAGTCAAGAGGAAAAAGACAATGTGAATGGTTACATCGCCATATTTTTATCCGATAAATTAGTGGACCTTGCACAAGAAGCCCCGACATTCGAGCAATTAGCTGATATTGATGAGAATTCAATCAAATGTAAATTCTTATACACGGTTTCAGAATGAACAAAATTGCGTTAAAGAAATTACAGTCTTAGATATCTGTTCTTGAAAGATATAAGGATGGTGTTGGGTCACAATTTAAACTGCTTTTATCTCAATAACAAATCGAGATTTCAATATAACAACTTTACTTCCTTAATATATTTATATGACCTGCTTTAAACAATTAAATTTTAACAGGAAGTCTGAGAAACAAAGAGGGTTGGAGGAAGCTGGTTGTCATGTCATCAGTGGTGTCCTGACGAAAGTCAAGACTATTGGAAAGATATATATTTCTATTTTAACAAATGTATTGCGTTACAAGACACTAGAGCAAATTCATAACAATAATAACTTAATCGTTATCTTGTATTCCTACAACCAATTGAGAGGACATATATTTTCGCCTATTATTCTTGATGATTCTACTTCCAAACGATTTTTCAATACAAATATGTATGCCATTGTTGTTTTAGAAGTAAAATGCTTGTATCGCATTCTGTTTGAGTTCGTGATGATGGTCTGTGTATGATTTTCAGGCTCGTATTGCAATTATTTGCATTATTAGACTGACATGGGTCCATACTATTTATATATAAAAGCGTTATGGAAGACTCAATTACAATCCATATCATACAGTTGTCAAACATGCTATTAATTGACCACCACGACAGTTCCGGTCATATGCACGGTGACCGAGTTATATTTTATTGATATTGAGCAATACTTGTAATTGATCACTTTGTTGATATTATAATATAGAAATGTCCAGAGGGAACGGTAGTAAATATGGCAAAATATATAATTTTACGAAAACGAATTCAGAGTATTTTTTAAGCGTTTAAGGCACTGAATTAAAGTCTCCATGTTTTTACAACGAATTGTTTATATAACTTTTATTTAAACTGGAAAATTATCGTACCGGCAAATTTAAAATGTCGTTTTTTTTTTGGGGGGGGGGACACGAGTACCAAGTACTTGTATAGTTGGTAATCCACACCCGCTAATCCCCCCTCCTAAAAAAAAACTCCGCTAATCCAAGCAAACTATAATAAAATGACCAAGAATTATTACTAAAATTAGTCAATTTTATGACTAAATTTCAGAAGTATATATAAATCTAAACCAATGATATTTGTTTCACAAGATGTCTTCAAATCGATCCTCCAATATTGAATTTATTTTTACTATACCATGTGAAATCTGTTGAATTATAGAGATTTGGTGATGGGCGTTAGAAATATGTTGAAAATTAGAGCAGTATACATTTTAAATCAGAACTAAAATTTTTAACAAATACAACTGCTGTATTCAAAGATTTTTAAAATCACTAATTAACGTCTATTTACATCATTCTCACTGAAATAACGACTTACCTGTCTTGTTTCGCCATGTTGATATCGACATCACTTCAATTATCGACAGCGATGACCTATAACCTTGTGATCAAATTACCTGGTGAATTTTGTGCATCAACGCCCAAGTTAATCAACTGAATTTTATCACTAATCTATTTCATATTTGTATCAGAAAATTGATATATTTCATGACATAAACAATTGGGTTTTTTTAAATCTGCAGTTTACCTGTAAATTTATTATTGATTTTGCAAGACGACCGCACTTTCGTTTTACGAATTTTTGAAGATGCTGGGCAACTGTAGTATTGTAATATTCGAGTTTGAATGAAATAATTCGAGTTATAAGATTAATATACTTTAGCGCATAAAATTCAAAATAACAAATTTGACTTGTGTATCGTTTTTGAAGGCGCGGCGAGTTAAAAAAAATCAATTGCTTAACTTGTTGCGGGATGTGTTTAATCCACAAACAAATCTCTTTCGTGAGAATTTACACTGTCGACACAAATTTTCTCTGTAGGATCTATAATGAAATATGCCTTAAGAAAAGTTACCAACAGGTGGGACAGGTGTTCTTTTCTACTGACTTCCGTATAAGTTTACAAAGAAGTGATGTTTACATCTTTCATTGCGGTATAATTTCTTTTACATTATTTAGTAAGGGGTCGACCATTTAACTTGCAAAGGGGGGGGGGGGGCCTTGGTTTTTTTCCTAAAAAAAAATATTTTGAAAATGATTTTTGATGAAAAAAATATTTTGGAAGCAGAGGGTAAGAAAAAAATATTCTGAAGAAGGATTTCTGCTATATAAAATAATGCTAATAATGAAAAAATATTCTGTCGCGACGCCTTAAAAAAAAAATTTCTGACCAAAATACAAAACACAGCCCCCCCCCCCCCCTTTCAAGTTTAATGGTCTGTCCCTTAAGGACGTGAAATACTAGCTACAATAATGTAGCTCCTTTTTTATGGACGTCCATAACAACATAAATATCATGTTTGCACACATGCATCAAATCCAGATGTTTCAAAATTTTCTAGAGTTCTATGTTACTAAACTTAAAAAGGGTAAAAATTAAAAACCAATAATAGACCGATATGTTAAGCTGAGAAAATGTAAATTTAGATTGCTTATACTTGTACGAAATTTTGATGTTAAAAACAGGTATGTTATAAATAAACATATCTAAATCGGTTAAAAACGCAATAGAAAGTAGGAAGAAAATTTAAAGAAAGTCAGCAAAGACATGGATTTTGATTTAATGCAAGTTTAAACATTTTGATGTTAAAATTAAAACCATGCAAGTTATATTTAGATACCCAAAGAATGAGATTAAACATAAGAAGTCCTTAAAATTAACATAAACAGTAAATGAAATTTTGAAAAATGTATATATAATAATACAATAAAAAATCCAATTACATTAGAATAAATGTCATTAACGGTAAACACATCCTCCCATGTCAGGGGTTCCGAGTCCGCGTTCGCTCATGCTCCCAAGTCAAGGGTTCTAAGTCCGCGTTAGCTCATGCTCCCAAGTCAGAGGTTCTGAGTCCGCGTTCGCTCCATCATGAGCGAACGCGGACTCAGAACCCCCAACTTGGGAGGATGCGATATACATAGTTTAACAAAAAAGTTACGAAATGAATTAAATTGTTTTGCCAAAATACGGCTCTTCTTACTACATTTTTTTTTAATTCTGAAAATATTATTTATATCTTGACCATTTTTATGGACATGAATGTTAGTTTCACGTTTGTTTGGAATACATGTAATTGCAAATCTTGTGGAACAATTTTAACACTACAGTGGAGATTGAAGTTTCTCGGCATATATTTTTATCTTTCGTCGATGCTTGACTGATAAACACGAAAACTGCCGATCGTACACACCCCTCCCCCCCCCCAAAAAAAAAAAAAAACAAACAAACAAACAAACAAAAACAAAAAAAACTTTAAAAAAAGAACAAACAAACAAACAAAACATAACACAAAACACACACAGAACCACGTGACTATACGAACTAGGTTCTTTATAATTCTTTAGCAGTGGGTGTGAAATTTTCAGCTTTATTTCTTTGGCAAATATAAAACGGAGAAGATTGTATAATTTTGGAAATTTTATTGCAAAGTATAGTTTTATCAACCAGTGAGACATTTAATTAAGGATAATTAAAATTCCTTTCAGACACCCACTTTCTTACAATTTGTCATTAGCCTCATTTTTATAATTTTTTATAGTTCTTCGTCAGTACTTCATGGACGTATTAATGTATAGGGTTGACGAAACCAAAGTTTCTGTTAAGATGTCACTAAAAATCACTAAGTTTGTGAAAAGGACCCCTTTGTTGTTACTTATGCATATCTTTTAATTACGGGCTTTGGTGGACAAGTAGTGATCTATACTTACTACTCAACACTGAGGTTGATGGTTCGAGCTTACTGTAGGTATGATGTGCTTGAATTGAACTTTACGGAGGTCAGTTTTTTATCGGTATTCAGGTTGCCTCCAGCAATAATAACTGGACGCAATGAATACAGTTAAAACTGATGAAAATGGCGTTAAACCCCGTTTAAAGAATTTGTTGTCTTTAAATTCTTTTACTTCTATAGCTGTTGTGGTAGTTGTTTCTATAACATGCAGTTTCAGTCGGTTTTCTTCACCGGAAAATAGTAGCAGCGTAGAAAATTGTATTTATTGAAGACAATATTTAAATTAAATTCCTTTATTTCTCCAAACTTAAAACCTTCACTTTTGTTGAGTAAACAATTGATCCGTAATTGAAATGATATTTCAAGTTTAAAATGTAGATAATGCAATACTTTCAACCTTTTGTTAATTAAATATCCGGAACAATGATCTCCTATTAAAAATCGTCTTTAATGATATTTTTATTTTAAAACTGGGCACCATGGTGTCGTAAATGATACAAACCATAAGAATTCCAAACTGCTAACATTTGTACAGGCAAGGGCAACATACGCTGGACAATTTGTTACGAAGGACTGTAAATATGTGATGCTGTTTTTTCTGCAGCCTGTTGAAGCCATATAATCATGAGCAAATCTGCGAAAAGCCAGACAAAAGGTAATAAATCCAATCTGGACGATGCCGTTGTGAAATGTCCAATTTGTTCAGAAAAATTTACGGATCCAAAGAGCTTACCTTGCTTGCACACATTCTGCCAAAAGTGCTTGGCAACCTACATCGAACGGTACACCCAGGATAACGACAACCCGAGACCGAATTCCTTCCCATGTCCGCAATGCAGGGCGATCGCCATTCCCATCGATTCAACCGCTGCGCCTGCTGTATGGGCAGAACAGCTTCCAACCAATGGATTTATCTTGAACGTCATGGAAATTATGTCATTCGAAAACAAAGAGAAGACGTGTGAACCATGCAAAAAACAGAACAAAGAAAGTGTCCGTGCAGATGTTTGGTGTAAACAATGCCGCATATGTTTATGTAAAACCTGCATTAACTATCACAATGCCTTGTTCCTTGATCACGAAACCATGCCTGTTGACCAAGCTCTTCGTCAGCCATCAATTCTAACCGACGACGAACTTCGGTGTAGCCGCCATAACCAAAATATGGAGCTCTTCTGTTTAGACCATAACACTCTTGTCTGCTCCGTTTGCGTTGCACTAGAACACAGAAGATGCGTCCAGGTTCTTACAACAGAATTTTATGCCAAGGAATTGAAAAATACAAGAGAAGTCGAAAAATTAGTTGAACAATTTAACGAATGTCTTACGTCGCTGGAAGAAATTGTTAATGAAAACATTAAGCAGCATCAAAACCTCAACAACAAAAAGGATGATATCAAGAAAAAGATGAAAACGTTTAGAGGGTCTATATCCGGTCACCTCGACAAGCTTGAAGAAAGCTTTAGTCAACGCTTAACTAAAGTGCACAAAGAGGAAAAAGATAAGATTCAGGCGAGAATCCAGGACTGCAAGGTAACCCAATCAGCTGTCGAGCACTCTAGAAAGATGATTCAAGCTACAGCCAGCTACGGGAGCAACGCACAGTTTGTTGCCACAGTGGCCAAAGCTAGGGAAAACTATCTGGAGTTTAAACAAAAAGCCATGGAAAATTCGGCGAAACTGGAAAGTATAGACATCAAATTTAAATTTAATCCAAAGGCTAGAGATATACCTGCAACTATAATGGAATTGGGAGAAGTAAAAATCTCTCACGGAAGACCAGAAGCACCAAAGCCGATTGCAGAAATGAAACCTATGATGGATAAGCGTGCCGTGCTCATCCGAGATTTCCACATCCGCTTGCCTTCGGACACCAATGATTGTGTTATTACAGGCGGAATATATCTTCCTGATGGAAAAGTAATCCTCTGCGATTTTCATAATAAAACTGTCAAAATGTTTAAGGATACTGGAATTTTTGTCTCAAAAGTATTGCTGACCTCAGAACCGTTCGACATTTGCCAAGTTGACATGACCACCCTTGCGTGTACGCTGCCAAACAACCGAGAAATCGCGCTACTTAACATGACGGACGAAAGCCTTCTTTTGCAAAACACCGTTTTTGTTGGAAAAGTTTGCTATGGAATAGACGAGATTCGCGGAAATCTCGTTCTGTTGTTTCCCCTTGACAAACCTGTCCCTTCGATGAGCGTTATTGAAGTAGACGGCCATGTTCTAGATACTGTTCACAGAAGAAGTAGCGGAAAGGCCATGTTTGAAAATCGACCGTTCCATCTTGCGATAAACCAGCGTACTGCTGAAATTGTCGTCACACAGAAGACTGTAGGCATTGGTGAAAAACGAGCCATTGTGTTATATTCAGATTTGAATGTCCGCCTGTCGATTGAACATGACAGCATTCGTTGGGCTAGAGGAGTCAGTATTGACAGTCAGGACAATATTTACATTTGTGGACAGAATTCATCCAATGTTATGAAGATGTCGTCTGACGGATCAGACGCGCGCGTACTACTAGATGCAACCGATGGGTTGGAACATCCGGCAGCAATTCACATATGTGGAGATAGATTTTTCTTGTCTGATGTTGGATATACGAATAGAAATGTAGTGAAAATATATGAAATGGTTTAAAATGAATGCAAACATCAAGAACTGGTTTTTATTTTAGCTGCGATTTATTGCGAAAATTTCTATGACTACTACTTATGCAAAAAAGTTTTGAATACTAATACACATGTATATTAATACTAAGGATATCAAGAATATGAAAAATAATAAATGAAAAAAGTCCTTCAATTTAGCTTAAATATTTTACACAGAATTATGCTATTTCCCTATTGATGTATTATTTCTTATGTTTATAAGAAAATTTTGTTTGTATGGATTTTGTTATATTGATGTATATATATACACATTGGTTAGAGAACTCTATATAAGTGTGATTTCAAAATAGTGTAACAATTTTTTATTAGGTTAGGTTTCATATAATATATTGTAGTGTGATTTTTAAAAAAGTTCAGATCAAACAAGCTTTGGGTTTCGTTTGCTTTAGGTACCCTTGTTATTCATTTATATTTCGTAACGTAAAGTTAAATCTACCACAAATTACATTACGCCCTACCGAAACCTGATTTATTGTTTTATTTGGTCTCATGTTTTATTTATTGTTTGATTTTTAGTTAATTTTTATGTTACGTTCATTAAAATAATCAAAAATGTATGTAGTTATATTTCCTGAAATTTATTGATTGATTGATTGATTAATGGTGTTTAACGCCCGAGCAGCAATATTTCAGCTATATTCAGGCGATCCTGAAATTGACCCCGCAAATGCACATGCATTTTCCCGAATTCGTTCCAATATAACAGTAATCAATTCCGATTTTTAGATGTTTTAAATAATATCTTTATAAATTTTATGACGGTTAAAATGTTACAATTGGGTCTCAAAAACTTCGTGAAAAATGATTTTTGAGTGTGTGTACTGTATCTATAGTACAAGTTAACACGAAATTTGAACACTAAGTCGGCCAACCATTGTTTTATTTTTAATCTTTTGAAAAGTGTATTTAACAAAAACAATGAAAAGTCATTGGAGCAATGAGTCAAATAAAATTCAGAGTAACAGATAACGATATATGTATTGTATTACTTTTGTGTATTGCATTTGTTTTATTTAAAAGATTGAAACAATTCAACTGCGTGAAATCGCCACTTTTCAGATACAATAAAAACAAAATATAATTCTCACAATAGTACGCGAGTCCCGTTGATATGTCCTTTGAAGAATACTGTTTAATATTGTCTTGAATATAGATGAAATATTACTCACTGAACGTCAAGGAGAATTTCAATCAATCAATCTACTTCAATAAAAAAAAATGAGGCTCTCATGAGTTGCTTGCTTACCCAATGTAACAAAAACTGACTTAATTAGAGACTTAATTTATGGGTAAATTTTCTGCTTAAGTGGTTTCTAATGCGTTTTATAACATTTTCCCCGATAGAATCATGTTTGAAATGGTCTTTTATGATTGCCATATTGGTTTGCAAATTGACTCCGACTTAGTAAAGGACAGCATGGAATGTTTTGGTTAGATGTGAAAAACTGTTTTCGAGAAGAACCTGTGTTTTTGTATTTTCTATATTGTTCACAGTTCTCATAGATTTTGGTGTGTTTCTCCAACATTAAAGGGAAACTCTATTGTTATTATTTATTTTTTTAATTTCAATCAATTTAAATGTATTACTCGCAGAAGATCGGTGTATGTATTTTAAGTGAGGTCCTTAAGTCCACTGGGTTGTAGATCGGCATCATGTAGTTCCAGAAATATTGTTTTATATTAAAAATAGGTTAATTGTACACATGCATACTTGAAAAAAAAACATTAGACATAACAACAAGTGCCCAAAATAAGGTGGACAATTTTGGTAAATTGTTGAAAAGTTTGACAGAGAGGAAGGTACATGTATTAAAGAAAACCTAAAAACCTAAATGAATTTGGTAACTAGCCAATTGAATACCAAAGAATTATCGGGCATTTGCAGAGGTGTCAATGATATCAAAGGAGGCATGTACTACTATAATGGATTTGATAAACAGCCACAATAATAGTAAGTTACGTGGCATTTAAATCGTGGGAACCCTTATTACCATAATGAACTTGATAACCATCCAATTTTATACCTAAGACACCAATGATTCCACAAACATTTATGAAGATTAATGAACAGCTATTTCACTAAAAGCAAAGACCAATTTGGCATTTTTGTAAAAATTAGCCACAACTCTAAAGTGTGTAGGGCGATCTGTTTGGTTATCAAACTTGGTCGAGATATTATGCCCATAAACATTTTCCACACATTCCATTTAGATCGGATAACAACTGTTTGATTTAGAGAGAGGACAATGTGAATTTGCCATTTTGTGTATAAAGGGCCATAACCCTGAAGTGCCTGAAGCTATTTGGCCGGTAGTCAATTTTTGGTCGAGATATTATGTCCATAAAAATATTTCCACAGTTTCATGAAGATCTGATGACAACTGTTTGATTTAGAGAACAGACAAGTTGAATTTGCCATTTTTTTCATAAAGGGCCAAAACTCTGAGGTCGCTGGAGCGATTTGACTGATTATCGAACTTGGCCAAGATATTATGCCCATAAACATTTTCCCCAAGTTTCATGAAGATCGGGCAACAATTATTTGAGTTATAGAGCAGACATCATTGGGTTATACCCCGGCCAATTTGCTGAACCTAATCGACAATACACATGTATTATCATACATGTGTATTGTACCTTTTTCGTAAGGATATATTAAACTCGAAATACTAATAAGGGCTCCTAGAGCTCAACCAATAGAGGTGCTCAGCATGTTTCCTTGTGATCCTCTTGTTGGTGTGTTGTCAGGTTATATATATAAAGTCTAGTTAAAGACAATAGTGGGCAACATGTTGGTAGAGAAAATGCTACATGAACTTTGCACAGTAAAAACTTCTTATACAGATTTCAATAAAGTAAGTGTATTGTAGCCACTAAAAAGGCTAAATTGTCCGTCCCTACAATTTCTTTATATTTGTATGGTTGTTTCCTGTTATCTATCCTATTTTCCCCAGTTGATATGGTTTGTTTTCGTCCTTATTTTACCCGACATATTGTCCACTGGCATTAAGGAAATATAATACTGGTCTAAGGCTCTTGTTAAAGAAAATTAAAGAAACTATGATAACTTTAAATTTGTATATTAACATATTTACATATGTGACATAACATATTTAAGTAACTTAGTTAAGCATGTCTGTGAAGTGCATAATTAGAAATGATTGATTCTCATTTCTGATAACACATATCTTATAAAATAATTTCTCCATTTACAAATTACTGCTAATAATTCTTTTACACTATGTCACACTCACTTGCGTACAGTCGTCTTGGCACTGCCATACAAACGTTGTATACTTGATAATTCATGAAAATAAATATGATGAAAGGTAATATTGCACTCGTACCATCATTTAAAACAACTTGCATAGAACTTCTATCCTTTCAGCACAACTGATAAAATCCTAATGTCTTCTATGTTAAAATCACAGTACATGTACTGTTATCCAAGTAATAGCTTAAGTCCTATGACAACCACATTTATTGCAATCAATGGAACTGAAAAAGAATTATTATATAATACAGTATTGAAATAAAATATAAGTACATGTATTTTGTTGTCTTATTGCATTTGTAAAGTTAAGTATAATTATGTAATACAGCACAAATTCTTACTATTGATAGAGGAACAGAAATTTTGTAAATTGTTAAATTTATAAATAATCCATGTATAATGTCTTTGAGTTAATATTTGAGATTCATGTACATGTATATATGTCTAGATTTGATTTATTCATTTTATATTTGATAAAGTTCAGTGAAAGCAAATTAAAATTTTAAACTTGAAAATATTAGTGCAAGCTTTGTTTAAAGTTAAATATGCAACCAAAATAGTAGTGGAACCTGGAACCTTGTACATTTTTACCTGAAGACAGTGGCACATACATATAAACATAACAAAGATATTAAGAGCTTTTTATCTCAATCAGTATCCCATTTAGCAAACCTATTACTACTTAAACTAGAGGCTCTTAAGAGCCTGTATCGCTCACCTGACTGACAAAAAACTTTTTGAATTTCCAATCAGCAGCAATTTGTAGGACAGTTTCTGAGAAGAAGCAGTTTTTATGTTTTTTCATAGGTTAGTATGTTAAGTGATATTCCATGGTGGAAGCAATCTTTTATTTTGGATCAAAACAAAAAACTCAAAATTGGTAGAGGACTATTCAATATCATATATCCTTCGGCAAAGCGCTTTGTGAGAACAGTATTTTTAAAATTTCAGCCAATCAGAACGCATATGCAGTTCTGGCAGCCATGTTGAATTTCCTATAGGCTCGAAAAACTTAAAATAATAAGATTACTATCTAAGATTCACTTCTGCATTATTTGGTTTAATTGTGAGGAACAGTTTCAGAGAAGAAGCTGTTTGTATAGTTTTCCTGTAGGGTCCTATGTTAAGCTGTGTTCCACAGTGGTGGCCATCTTGGATTTGGGATCACCGCAAAGAACTCAAACTTTGTAGAGGACCATCTAAGGTGCATTAATGCAATATTTCAAATCAATCTGCCATGCAGTTTGTAAAAAGAAGATTTTTGAAATTTCAGCCAATCAGAACCCATTAGTGGCCCTGGAAGCCATGTTCAATTTGCAATTGGCTGGAAAAACAAACTCAAAATAATAAGATAAATATCCATCCATCATCTCTTCATAGTTTGGCTTCATTGTGTGGAACAGCTTCCAAAGAAGAATAGTTTGTATGTTTTTCTTGAGTCCTATGTTAAACTAAGTCCTGCGATGGCTGCCATCTTGGAGTTTAGATCGGCACAAAAAACTCAAACTTTGCAGAGGACCATCTAAGGTACATTTATGTAATATTTCAAATCAATCTGCCATGCGGTTTATGAGAAGACTAATTTTATAAAATTCAGCCAATCAGAACCCATTAATGGCCCTGGAAGCCATGTTGAATTTGCAATTGGCTGGAAAAACTCAAAATAATAAGATAATTATCCAACCTTCATTTCCTTATTAATTTGGCTTCATTGTGTGGAACAGTTTCTAAGAAGTTGTTTGTATGTTTTTCCCTTAGGGTCCTATGTTAAACTATGTCCTGCGATGGCGGCCATCTTGGATTTTGGATCTTCACAAAAAACTCAAACTTTCTAGAGAACCATCTAAGGTACATTAATTCAATATTTCAAATAAATCTGCCATGCGGTTTATGAAAAGACGAATTTTAAAATTCAGCCAATCAGAACCCATTTATGGCTCTGGGAGCCATGTTGAAGTTGCAATTGGCTCCAAAAAAACTCAAAATATTAAGATAACTATCCAACTTTCATTTCTTCATAATTTGGCTTCATTGTGTGGAACAGTTTCTGAAAAGAAGTTGTTTGTATGTTTTACCAATAGAGTCCTATGTTAAACTATGTCCTGCGATGTTGGCCATCTTGGATTTTGAATTGGCACAAAAAACTTGAACTTTGTAGAGGACCATCTAAGGTATATTTCTGCAATATTTCAAATCAATCTGACAAGCAGTTTATGAGAAGATTTTTGAAATTCAGCCAATCAGAATGCATTAATGGCTCTGGCAGCCATGTTTAATATTTGATCAGCACCAAAAACTCAAACTTTGTAAAGAACCACCCAATAAACATTCCTGCCAAGTTTGGTTCCAATTGGCCAATGGGTTTTGGAGAAGATTGAAAAGTTTACGGCCGACTGCGACTATGGACGCAAAATGATGAGAATAGATTACACTGACCCTTTGGGTCAGGTGAGCTAACAAAAAAAGTGACCACAATCTGTGTGATGTGATACCCAATATTCAAACAGCAATACACAAAATAAGACCAAAATAAGTACTACATGTAGATTTAATTCCTTAGGTGGAACAGCTTAATGGCCCTTATTTCATTTAAACACATTAATGCAATTTGTAAAGGATTAACATACTTCTCATAACTGTTCTTATAGATCTAATTAAATTTAATATTTGTGTTTTCATTCCAGGATCTTCACCAAAACCTCTCTGATCTGTTCCCCAACCAACTACAATGAAAAAAACCTCATATAATCATAAAATTACATTTTTCTTAAAACATATTTCTTAAAGGCATAACAAGAATAAGCATAAACTCTGCATTGACTTTGTTTTATAAGGATAAAGATTCTCCTTACTGCTGACATCATGTGATAGTGTACGGTCGGTTACGGTCAGCAGTTACCTAAGGGTGTAGCAGAATATAATAATTAAAAGAAAGTGGCATTAAAAACATTATGTACAAAATTGACACTTCACAAAATTTACAGGCATGCATAAAAAATGTACAATTAAGCTAATTGTAGGTCTTGATTATGCCACCATTATTTTTTATGTCAAGCAATGTATTAAGGTGTGGCTGTCATGAGAGTTACAATTTTTGACAAAACATTAAATAACGTATAAATGATTTTCTAGTCATCTGCAATCTTTAGTATGGTCACCTGTGGTACAGTTAAGAAAATAAACTTCAATTAAACATAATTTTATTATTATTTTTATCATTTATATATTGTTGTAAACTGTAGAACAATTTAAATAATTTTGATCGTTAACTGTAGGACAAATTGGACAGTATAATATAAATATGGTCCAAGTTGTCTGGCATTAAAACTGTATTGGATTGTAATTATAGCTACGGTTCCACAGCTAATTGTAAAGCTCCTTGAAGCCTTTTAATTACCAAATTTTTTTATTATTCAGCAGTTGATTTCACAAAAAGTCGTAAGTGTAAAATCAATCATAAGTGTTGGAAGATCCAAGCGAAATCCATTGTGACGTCAGCACTCAAGATGTATTTTACGCTTATGACTTTTTGTCAAAAGCACTGCTGATGAAATAGTTATTCTTGTTCATGTTGGATGAGATATTATATATGCAGTACACTCGAATTTCGGTTATTAACATGTCTTGAATATTATTATCCTGGTTTTTCTGGTTCTCGATAGCATAAGATATTATGGAATAAAATTTAGTTTTTATGCAATAGATATTATTTATTTATTTACCCATTTGTTTCATAGATAAAATCCTACACACTTGCAAAAAATTACAGGTAAGCATCCGATTATTGCAAAGTTCTTCTAATTTTGGGAAACGTTCTAATCTAATTTTTTATGTTTTGTATATGTGTACTACATCACCAGTTCTCAATAATCTATGTGTAATTGACCACAGCCTCTTAATTATTTGGGTAAAGGGGAAACTATTAACTTTTTTTGCTCTTACTTAGGCACCAAGTTTTGTTGAGTAATGAGACCCCTCAAAACAAGCGAAATAATTTCAACTATATCACATTAAATTTTCAAGGTGTCATGTCAGATAACATTTTTCGCAAATTTAGAAACCCCGAAGGGTACTCAAGGACACTCACAAACACCCATAAAATAGTCCAGAAATGGGCTTTGCACAATCAGCTGAAAAATAACCAATACATGTCCATTTCATAAAGTATATCAATAAATTTATTTATCAATTCTGTATGAAACTGCTTTTTAAATACAGCTCTAATATCAAAATTCCATTGAATAATAAATCCACTGTCCATGCTAAAGCTTGGCATAGCCAAATATCAAAATAAGAACTAATTTCCTCATCTCCCTCAGTCAAAGGTCATTTACAGAACTGTTGTCAATTAGCTTTGTAGGGCGATTCTGACAATAAAATACCATAAAATGATTAAAAATGTTATTCATACAAAATTTGTTTAAATTGAAGCATTGGTTTAAAAGATGGGATAAATCTATTGTACTATAAGTTGAAGAAATTTGTGGGATTAGGGAAAGGTAACAAAATATATTGTACTGTATATTTGGGACAATTTTACACATCTAAACGCGTAACTTGCTTATTTTTCCATCCTGAGGAGCAAAGTGGTGTTCTAATGGAAAATTGTGGACACACAGAAGACATGTGCAATTTAACCTGTGTTTTATGACAAAATAAGTTTGTGCATGACTATTTTAGGTTACTATCGAGAACAGGTTAAGGCACCATAGCTTTAACGGATGAAAATGTTGAAACACCTGTCATTATTATTGGGGAATCATTTGTTTAGAGCAATAACTGCAAGATATTTCAACCGTACACTTTGCTTCGTTTAATTGTGTACACTGCTGAATGAATGTTGCGGAAATCCTAGAGTGGACGAAACTTGACTATGTGAACGTGTACATACAGCCTTATAGTCGGCTGTTCAGAATATTAATGTAGTTCTAGCAGAGACATATAATTACATGTACATCTCTGGTTCTAGCTATAACATAAAACTTTCCCTTTTTACATGTCTATTTATCATTTTCATCTGTGTTTTACATTAAAAAAATATAATTGAAATAATGCTAGCATTTTACTATAAACGTAAAATATCAATATCCTATTAAAAAATGTCGAAAATAAACATGAAATGGGAGGTTTAATGAATGGAACTATTCACATTTTTTATAATGTTGTTCGTAGACGGAGAGGATAAATGACATTATCAAAGTTCATTCAAGTTAATCAAAGATAATTTTTTTTACTTTTGGCTAGAAATCGTTCTTCGTGTAAGATGCATACTGCATTTAAACACAATATCACAGCTTCAATTAAGGAATAAAGCCCAAATGCCATTTTGTATCGTTGGCATTAAGGGGAGATTACCCAATGAAACATATTCAATGTAAACTTGTAGCGTCGCAGACACGTCATTTTTTAAACCTTTTTAAACATCTAATAGACGCCAATGTAAAGCTAAATAAATTTCATATACATGATGGACAGCATTCCGGAATTCGTCGTAAATAATGAATAAGTTTTATTCATGCGAGACGGGATAAATAATATAAAACTTTTTGTTTAATAAAAGGGATCATGGGTTTGAAAGAAGTTGTTTATTTCTTTTATATAAGAAAAACCTATAAATCATTTAGTATTTTTGACACTTTTTCAATCGAATCCGGGTCGTTTCGCCCCGAGTCCCCTTCGCCCTGGGTCGTTTCGCCGTATAGGATATATAATGATAGATCATTGTCTATTACGTGTGCTTGTGCTATGGTTTCTGTAATAATTTACTTTTTTTTTGTTGAAGTGCGTGTTTTAAGTCTTTCGATCTTTGACATATCATGGATCTAAATTATTATAGATATACAGAAAAAAAAGTAATTTTAAATATATATATTTATTTTATTAAGTCAGTTTAACAAAAACAACAACAAAGCATACAAAGCATAAAAGCACACTGATACAGCACAAAGTTATTGTCACTCCTGATCATCAATGGTGTAGATGGAACCAACATTCTTTAGAAACTGGGTAGTTGTGACCTCGTTGTTCTGGTATTGTGACCACTGTTCTGTGAGTATGGTCTGGAGTTTGGTATATGTTCTGTTACATTCCCTGTTTTTTAAGTAAAGTTCATCAGCTCCAACACACAAAATACGCTTTATTGTTTAAAGATTGTTTACAGAATATTGTTTTTATTAAGAGGAGCGAAAAGACCCAGGGAGAAACGACTCACTCTATAGGTGCGAAACGATCCGAGCGAATCGACTCAGGGCGAACGGGTAGTCGGGGCGAAACGAAATCCATTTATTTTTAGATTTTGTCACTTGAAATATTTTGAAAGCTATAATGTATCAGGACCTGAAAGAATTATTTTTCATGTTTAATTTACCAAGTTCCACTCTGGAAGAAAGTTTGTTTTTTACAACGGACAACTATATCTCCTTAATAAATTTCATATGTAAATTTCAACAGTAAGTTATATCAGACGAGATGTCCACTCCCCAAATTTCAGAATTTCAGAACAATATAATAGTATTGGGGTTACGAAAGAGTCAAATATTTTTTCCAAAAGTTTACATAGATTATCTAGTCCAATAGACTTTTCTATTTTAAACCGAGCCTTTCTAGCTTTTTCGGCTAAAATTGACATGGATAAATTAAAATTACCATCGCATTTAAGAGTAATACCAAGATAATGTTCAGTATTTTTGACTGAACTGTTTGCACTATATTTCCATGTAAGGGAATCTATTTAAATGTGTTCTACCATTTGAATTAAATACTTAAACTTTTGACTTTTCTGTATTAACTTGTAATTTCCATTTCGAGCAGTATGTATTTCATGTATTGGGGCTAGACTGTAGGCCTTCCTCACTTTCGGATAATAAAACTATATCATCAGAGTAAAGTAGACAATTGACTGAAAGCCGTTGTCAATATTGACCGGGTTGCAGTTGCTCGATTTCAACTCAGAAACTATATCATTAATAAAAATGTTAAAAAGTGTAGGACTTAGGATGTCCCCTTGTTGACTCTACAGTTGGAAGACAATTGTTCACTTAATCGATCTGAAAATTTTATGACAAGCCATGACAAGTGTCTGAAAACCAGGGTTTTTAAAGGGTTTTCTTTTTCTTTTACCTGGATGCATTTTAACAAACTTTGCTGATTGCTTTTCACAATCAATCAGTATTGTACTGAAAGATTCAGTGATGGAATCACTATCTGAAAAATTTGTGTTAATAAAGTTAGAAAATTTTGCCTTGTATGTTTCATTTGTCCACACAAATTTCCCCGGTAATGGAAAAAGTGTAACCTTTATTCGTTTTGGTGCGAAAACCTGTACCAACTACATTGAGAACTGAAGAATGCTAATAAATACAGGCCAAAAATGTAATTATTAATAATGGCACAAGGGATCTTCAAAATCGGGATGGTATCAATTTTGACGAGTTTGCAGAATTATTAACTGTTGCAACCACATCCTGGGAAAACTGAAAAATTCACATTCTTCCAATTATTAACAGAAAAGACTTCCTCATTGAGGATTCTGAAAGGCAACTAATCTCATTCAACATGCTAGTCCGAGAATCCTCTGCCGTCCAACGCTTTTTTTTGCGTGGGACGCAAAAAAAAGCGTTGGACAGCAGAGGATTCTCGGACTATCAACATGCTTGCATTAGGATCCCGAACATTAATTACTTAGAGAAATTCCATGCTCATGTAAATTATGCCAATGGATTAGCAGCTGTCGTTCGTCACTTGAAAAGTGCACTTGGTATTACAAACATTCAAAACAGATATGGAAAATTGAGACAATCGCACCCAAAAGTTTATAACACGCAGCTCAGTGAACCTGTACATTCGTTCCAACTTTAACCAATTTTCAATCCTCAAAACTTGGGACCTTGGTTACCTCCACCAAACCTCCCGTACTACTTAATGCAATGGAGGTTCCCGTGGAATGGACCTACACCGCGTCCGCAGGGCCCAATGGTCCTACCAGTAACATCACGTGGTGGAACAAAGCGTAAGATAGGACCTTATAGAAAGCAATACAGCAGCTTCTTCTAAAAAATCGTTCCGCGCCGATTTTAACCAATCATGAAGAAATGAAGCCAGGATATTTCAGTTTTTCGAGCAAATTAGAAATCTAAATGCTGCTAGATTGGATGAAATTTCAAAATTTGTTTCCTGATGTCCACTTGGCATAAGGAGTGGTGATATTGAAGAAATGTAGCCAAATGTCCCCCGCCGCTGCAGTATCGATTTGCCTAAGAGGTGTTAGAAAATAAAATGGAAGAAAAAATTTTTATGATATATTTAGCTTTGGGACAAAATAATAAGCACGTAATATTAGAACTGTTTTGACAGGTATTTGGGTAGAGCTAAGCATGAAAAAACTTCATCAGAATGTAGTGCTTGATAAATTGTTCAATATTGCTAAAATGGTCAAAGTCCCATAACTCCTACACAATTTGACAAATAAAAATGTTGGCAATGCACATCTACACATCACAACAATTAATCCTATTAAATATCAAAGCAATCCATTGAACGGTTTCAGAGATGCATCCACAAGATCTACCATTGTATTATATTGCTGACATAGTCAGTTCCATAAACTCCTACAAAATTTGCTGAATCAAAACGGTGTTAGACTATGCACATCCATACATCATAACAATTGATCCTACCAAATATCAAAGCAATCTGTTTCAGAGGAGATGTGTCCACAAGATCTACAATTGTATTATATTGCTGCAACGGTCCAAGTTCCATAACTACAAAATCTGACAAATCAAATTGACGGTATAGTATGCACATCTACCCATCATAACAATTAATCCTAACAAAATATCAAAGTCATTCTTTAATTGGTTTCAGAGGAGATGCGTCCACAAGATCTAAGTATTATTTTGCTGAAACGGTCAAAGTCCCATAACGCCTACAAAATTTTACAAATCAAAATGACGGTATGGTATGCACATCTACGGTCCATCATAACAATTAATCCTACTAAATATCAAAGCAATCCGTCAAGCGGTTTCAAAGGAGTTTCATAAGTCTGACGGACGGAAGCACGGATGCACGGACACCGCTCCAAAAGTATTGGGTATGGGTAGGGGAGGAAAATTAGCCCGTTGTAGGGCCTATCTTATCGACATGTACAAAAGGGGTCTTTATAGTACAAGCAAGGAGCGTGGCACTCTCCAAACACGTTACACCCCTATGGGTATCCAACCCTAAAACCAATTGCATTAATAAAAATGAAAAATGTTGAAATTTAGAATATTTGTTGACGAAGAAGAAGTAAAGATTGAAACTGTGCCATAGCAGATGAGTGCGTTACACAAAATTACCCGTGGCCCAGCGCGATTAGCATCGGCGCACTTTCTCCAACTCGAAGACCAGTGCTCAATGGTGAGCCAATTTCGAAAAATATACTGATAGATACATATAAATCACTGCGTTTCAGGTAGCCCGTACACAATACAGTTCTAATGAAGGACTTTTAAAATATGCATTTTAACAGATTAAATGTTGATTTTTGTAAACGTTCATTTTTAATTTTTTAATTTTCATATACAGGAATCGTCATATTTTTACAACAGTGTTAAAAAATATACAGTTCGAGTTGTTATATATATTCTCAAGTTGGAGTGATCCTATCCGAGTTGTCAGACACTGTCGTGAGATGCTCTTAAAAAGTATGTTACCAATTAACACTAATTGTTTTTTTTAACGGTAAAGAATACTTATGAAGATATCCGTAACAGAAGGATACTAAAGTACTTCCCACTGACACTTTGTTTAAATTTGAAACGCTGAATGATGTATTATATTAAGAATTGGACTCTGGAACGCGGAAGTTAAGTATATATGACATATATTGAAAGTAAAAATAGGTCGGATTTATAATTATACATGAAATACCAAAACGTACTTTATGGTAGTTAAACATAAAGGTACCATTATAGTTCTAGAACACCAAACATACCATTTCACGTTTATAATTATCATTTTCCTACATTTTAATTATTATTTGAAATGCAATTTCACTAAAAACATAAAATATCAGTATCCTATAAAAAATGTTGAAAATGAACATGAAATGGGAGGTTTTATTAATGGAACTACATTAGTAAATGTGTTCGTCGCGCAGCGGCTCAAATTAAAAAAGATGACCGAGTGGTTGATATTGATGAAGTGTCACTGCGAGCTGGGTGTACTCGACTCCAATCAAAATTGACATGGATTGCCAGTTTTTCCATCGCAGTTGTGCGCTTTTGTCGGGTACTCCGGCTTTCTCACCCAATAATAACTGGATGCCATGATACAGGGGCGGATCTAGAAAATTGGGCTAAGGGGGACGAATTTCGGGCAAGGAGTCTGGGGACTGCCTCGCCCTGGCTGTGGAGTAGGGGGGGGGCGAAGCCCCCAGAAACTGGCGAGATTTAAGCAATTGAGAGGGTGTTGAGGACTACAAATTTTAACATTTTTAACACACTCTCGCTTGCCCTTTCTATTCTCTCTGTTTTTCCTCCTTTTTTCTCATTTTCTCTTTCTTTTCCCTCTTTAGTTTGAGGGGGGGGGGGGTACGTCAGCTCCGGATCCGCCACTGTGATACATCATTCAACTTAATTCCAACAAAAATAAACAACCAATAAAGAACCAAAACTCAAAAGGTGAAGATAATACCTAAATAAGAATAAAAGTCAAAGGTAAAGCCAAAGCCATCTGGATATCTTTGCACAAGGGAGATAAAAAATTAAATTTAGGTAGCTACTACTGCACTGTGGTTTTTATTTTAACACTCATGTGGAGGTATTCTCCTACATGCAGTTCCACAATTATATCATGACAGTAAATTATTCATTTCTAGTGTTCAAAGTCTACTCTAACATAGTCTGAGAAACAGAAAAATTGAAGTAAGGACCTGAATGGATGGAAATAACCTCCAGTTCTTTTGTATCTAATAGTATCACATGTTAAAATATAACAAAAACTGTTCACAGGATTTTAAAAAGATTGTTCTATGTGTATGATTTTACAAATATTCTGACAGTTCTATGTTGAACAAGAAACAAGTTAAATGTGAAGTGAACCTAGAAACAGTCCAGTTTGGGTAAGTTATTTCTTTTATAAAGAGGTTATTTACAAAAGATATTAATGACATTAATTTAAGTACAGTTTATTCCTTCCTTCCTCTCGTACAAATATCTGAATCCAAACATAGGAAGAATGGAAGATACAAAGCCAACAATGTTTGAATTAAATTATAATATTGTCAAATTTTTGCTCACTTTCAGCAGTATTCAAATTCGCACTGTGGAGACACTGATGCATCCATTTTTATTTTTTAAGTATTAACTGACCTGGGACTCTCTATCACAGTACAAATTGATATCCTTCAAATTTTTATGCTAATTAAATTCCTTTTTATCAATAGCTGTAAATATTTCATTTAAATTCTTATATCTAATACTAAGTGTAAGAAAATTTGCAGCCCGTACTTAGTAATATATGTAGACTTCTAAATAATATAAAGCAGCATTCCAAAGGAATAGATTATTCATGTCAGTCTGAATCTGGCGCTTTATAGGATGATTTTATGTACATATAACATTTTTTGAGATACAGTGTACAATTTCTCATAATTTTTTTAAGTTTTATATGTCTACTAAGTTTTGTTTCGTTTGGATAACTGGTTTTAGAGAAAAAGCCTTTTAAAAAAGTTCTGTGATGGTGGCGATTTTGAATATCAGATATTCAAAAAACATAAACTTTGTAGAAGATTAACCAATGAATACTTGTGATAAATTTTGTTTCTATTGTTTAATCGGTTTTAGAAAAGAGG
Organism: Limnoperna fortunei; assembly: GCA_944474755.1. Taxonomy (NCBI): domain Eukaryota; kingdom Metazoa; phylum Mollusca; class Bivalvia; order Mytilida; family Modiolidae; genus Limnoperna; species Limnoperna fortunei. The sequence continues at coordinate 60,655,274 of OX104116.1, forward strand.
CCTTTTAAAACTTTTTCCCTAAAGGGTAGTATGTTTAACTCAGTCCTGTGGTGGTGGCCATTTTCAATTTCCAATTGGAAATAAAAAACAAAAACTTGATAGAGGACCATCCAAACAATATTTCAAGCAAGCTTTGTTTGGATTGGTTAACCGATTTTAGAGAAGAAGCATTGTTTAACTTTTTCCACTATGGTCTTATGTTAAACTAAGTCCTACGATTGTGGCCATTTTGAATTTCCAACAAATTAACTTTATGGAGGACCATAAACATCTAAACAATATTGCAAGTAAGTTTTGTTTCCATTAGTTAACTGGTTTCAGAGAAGAAGCCTTTTTAAACTTTTTTCCAAATGGTCCTATGTTAAACCAAGTTCCGTGGTGCTGGCCTTTTTAGTTTTCCAATCAGAATAAAAACACAAATATGTAAAGGTCCATCAAAGGAACATTCTGACCAAGTGCTTTCAGAGAAGAAGATTAAAATGTAAAAAGTTTACAGACAACAACACACCTTCATGTCAGATGAGCTAATAAAAGATTTAAATACATTAAATGTCTAGATAATTTAATGATCTAACTTGAAATATATTTCACTATAAATAAATTAAAACTAATAATACAGTAGTTAATATGCTATTTCGCCCTTTTCTCCTTTCCAAAGTTCTTTTAATTCAACATGGCATCCAAGGTCTCGTAAAGCAGCTTTAGCCTCATCAACACAGGATTTATGGTTAGTCCTTGCAGTATTAATCAAAGTTTCTGCTCCTAATTCTAGAATTGGATCACAATACTCTCTGTTTCTTGCTACCAGATTCCGTAATGCCATACAGGCTTGTTTCTGAAAAACATAACAACAAACACTTGACTTCAAGCGTATAACATTTTATAAAATCTAACAATACATGTAGCTTACTTTGTAGTGGTGATTCAACTTATGTTTCCTACATTGACAAATAGCTAGATTGTGGATGTGCTCATTTAATATTATCTGCTTAACAGAAATTTTGTTATCTGTCAATGGAGGAAAAAAAAACATTGGAAAAAGTTATATATACAAAGGAGATGTGACTTAACATGACCATAACTTTGTATGGCGACCAAATTAACTAATACAGTTGTTATATTTCTGCACATTACTTCTACATTTTGAGCTGACCTTTGAGATTATGTAAAACTAAAAATCATATTACCTGTACATTTTCTTCTTGTAAATGTATCTTCATTGCTTGAGTTATAACTTGATGACCTTGACAATCAATGACCTTTGCACAATGTGGGGGATTACGCAACACAATTTTTGCAATGTTGCCACAGCCAAGTTCAGCAACAGTAGCATTTGCCTGATGTTTTGTCATTGCTGCTATGATTAACTCTATACCACCTTTGGCAACTACTGCAACCTTTACTTCATCGTTACCGGCTAATGCTTTCACCAATCCAAGTGCCTGTTTCACTATTCCCTGCAAAATATTTTTAAAAAACTGATTGAAAATTAAACATATCAGAAAGTGGTTAATTATTTCATAGGTTCTTTTGCTAAAAATATTTTTTATACTACATGTAATTATACCATTCATGAATAACCATGCATGTATTTCTAACATTTGAGAGTTTTAGATTTGAAAAAGTGTCCTTATATAAACTTACTTAACAGACTTTACCAAACTGCTACACATTTATTCTTAAAAGTATACAATTTTTGTTCCAAAAACCCCACAAGATTTATTGATAAACTTTAACCTACATATACATATATGGTTCTAGTCACAATATATATTAACCAACAGGTGATGCAAATATCAATTAAAGTTAGTAAATACATGTATCAGTCAAGAATTTGGAAAAGTTATTCTCTTCTCCATCCTCACAAGTCAGGGTTTCTGTGTCCACATAACCCTGACAAACTTTTATTTAGCTATAAAATTTCCAGGCTAGAAGATTTTCGTATGACGTCAAATCTTCAAAATATCAACTAGTGAAATTGCTTGAAAGAAGCAAGTGTGTAGTCATTCTTGAGTGGAAAGAAAACTAACACAACTAATAAATAACAAACTATTAAGACATATATATAGCTACTTTACAAAATACACTGATTTTCACATGGTCTATGCAACACATCCGTTTGGTTTATTTACAATCGACATCAGGATATCCCCATACAAGTCGTGAATGAAAGCGTTTGATTGGCTACATTGAGGTATGATGTAGCCAATCAAAATAGTAACTTCTAGTCCAGGAATTTCCTAGCTAAGTTTGTCAGGGTTTTGGGACACATGTGGACACAAAAACCCTTACTTGTGTGCGGATGACTCTTCAGACATTCCCTAAATTTGTATTTTCTATTTTACATTTCAATTTTCATTAACAAACTAAAGCTAGGTCCATTACTGGTAATTTCTCCCTATATTTATGGATAGAGAACATTGAATGTGTGCATGTTATCAAATACTAAAAAGAAAGTACCTTTTCTGCTATTTTGTTTTGGAATGCTTGCAAAATGAAGTCAAGACCACCCATATCCATAACTGCTTTACAAAACTCATCTCTGACAACAAGAACACTCATTGTGGCAAACAACTCACTTAAAACATTGGTATCACCAGAGTATTCTGAAATAATACCAGTAATTAAATGCCACTTTCTGCAATTTTGTTGCTATATAATGGCATAGTTCTTATTCTGGGAGGAAGCCAGACTACCCATTAAACCCCCCACCCCATTTTATATTGAAAAATTATCAATTCCTCTCAATTAAGGTTGTAGTCAAGCACACCCTGCCAGAAGTCAGGCCTAAACTCACAACAGGTGTATTGACATACCTATACATGTGACCAATAGTAGATGGCTATGGCTGCAGAAATGTTTAAGTAGGTTCCAATTGGCCAAATAGTTTCAAGGATGTAATAAATAATGTAAAGCCTTTATGCATAGCGGGATGCAGGGACTTAGCTAGTTACAATCTGGATTCACAAAATTACTAGGGTGGTCCAGTTCATCCCCCCCCCCCCCCAACCCCAAAAAATTTTTTTGAAAACAATGGTGCAATTTAGTGCATTATGGACAGTTCTAAGGTACTTTATTTCTAAAATGGAAGTTAATTGATTGCAGGGATAGACTGCATTTTTTTTTGGTCAACATCATGTGGATTTAGCCATGTACTAGCATATAGGCAGCTACACCCCTGGGATTGACAAATGATTCAACGAGCAAAAAAAAACAGATTCTGAATGTTTACAAGTAACTTTCTCAGTAATTTTTTACATCAAATGCAAGAATTATAAGCAACTATATAATAAATTAAATTATTAATTACCTTGGCACAACTGAAGTAATGTTTTAAGAGAATTTCCTTCAGTGACTATCATTTTAGCATGCTCATGTGCCTGTCCAAATGGTACACGAATGTCATCATCATATGTTAAACTTCTTAAAAGACCACAAGCTTCGATCACTACATCAGGCTGAGTTTTGTGTAGTGTTAAAATATCGACTAAGTTAGTAATAAGTTTCTTTTTGACAAACATTTGCCTGTTGGATTCATGCTTTGTACATGTATTTCTAATAAGTTTGAGTGTAATAATTAGTAAATCTTTGTCATCTATATTTGTGGTTAAATTTTCCACCAAAAACGAACATCCTTCTTCATCCAGAACATCTGGCTGCCCATTAGTAAGAGAAATCAGTCCTAAGAGTATTTCCTTAAAAAGGTCTTTATCACTTTTATTCTTAAGTGCTGCCTGTATGAGAACTGTATAAGCATCATTGTTACCAGCCATACATCTTCTTGCTAAATCAAGATCACATTCAGTTTTAAGTTTTTGCAGAATACCAATTATCTCCCCTTTCTCTGACTTGTCTATACATATTTTAAGTTCTTTTATGGCTGCTATAACAGGATGTTCAACTTTTTCCCCTTCTTCACTGTACAGACTGGCATCTTTAACTATATTTGCTAAATTTACTCCCTGAAATGTGAACAATAAGTAACTGTTACATAGGCGTAGCACCCATGAAAATAGTGGTATGGTCAGGTAAGTGACCAGTAGGGACACAATATGAGTCTCTCCACCCCACGAAGTGGTGTGGCCTTTACAGCAGGGGGTCTGGCCACTCAAGGCCCCCAATAGCTCTGTGGAAAATGGTACAAAATTCTGCATTCTGCTAGTTTCCTGGAACTAAAAGTGAAAACAGGCATTTTTTATTTCAATTGAAAAAAATAATACTGGTGCAGTTTTCGGTACCAGCAATTTAACCGTTTCCTATGGCAGTGTGTTAAATACATGTGACTAGTGGATCAAGTCAGTAGTCGATTTGAATCCCATACACACACCCACGAAGTGGTGTGGCCTTTACAGCAGGGGGTCTGGCCACTCAAGGCCCCCAATAGCTCTGCGGAAAATGGTGCAAAATTCTGCATTCTGCTAGTTTCCTGGAACTAAAAGTGAAAACAGGCATTTTTTATTTCAATTGAAAAAAATAAAACTGGTGCAGTTTTCGGTACCAGCAATTTAACCGTTTCCTATGGCAGTGTGTTAAATACATGTGACTAGTGGATCAAGTCAGTAGTCGATTTGAATCCCATACACACACCTGCCAGTTCTTTCCTTTTAATGATAAAAGATAGAATTTTCTGAGCCATATATATTTAGCAATAAGGTTTAGACTAAGAGCATTAAGAAGTTTGTAATAATAAACAAAGATTCCATTAATTAACTTAATTTTCATAAGAAACAAAAGGACTGTTGCAAAAAGCATCTTTTACTTTTATGTAGAATTATTTTTTATAAAGAAGTTTCAGTTTAAAATATTAACCTGTGATTCAAACTGTTGAACTGCATCGTCTATGGCTTCTTGTGCTTCCATTCCAAATTCACTTATGTTTTCTTTAACAACATCATCAAATGTTTCCTGGTTGATTCTTTTTGCCATCTGAAAAAGGAATAACCAGACTGAAAAAGTATACCAAGAAGTTAAAAATTTTAATTAGACTAGAGGTTTTAGGATCTTGTAATCGCTTAACTGAAAGATTGTTTACTTGCAGCAAACTTCAAAAGATGAGGTTGTGAGATAACATACTAACTTCTAGCCATTTTCACAAGATACCCTGGTAAGTTCATAAGCTAAAACATTCTAAAATCTACTTAAAATTAAATCCTTCACTTGCCCTTATTACCCACGCTTTCTATTGTCCACTTGGCTGGCGACAGTAGAATAGGGGAACAAGTGAATGATTTAATTTTAATTAGATTGCTCATATTTAAAGCTTTCTGTTTGCCAAAAGTTGTCATTAAAGTGCAGTATTTCTGACAAGTACTAAATGAACAATTTTTTAACAATTAAATAATTTATATGTGTAGGCCTTTAGCTACTTACAATTTTACTCTGATTTAATTTAATAGAGAACAATTTTTAATTTTGTTTTGTTTTCTAAAATCATTTACTATAAGATTGATGATATTTGCAATTCACAGTTTCACTCTAGCAGTTTTAGCTTTAAAGTTACTAGACAAAAACTGAAAATTTTATAAAAAATTGTCATTTAACAAGAACTCATATATTAAGGAGTAGTTGGACAACTATAACTATGCATTATCTTGCTGCTTAATTTTACAATCTGGTTCTCATAGTTTTCATATTTTATTGCAAAAATAGGGCATCTAATGGGACATTAAGTGATACCCCTTCACATTTTGCTTTGTTTTAATATTCATTAACACATTTTACTGAATTACTCAAAAGCAACAAAACGGACTGTTCTGAAAGTTAAATTTTATTTTAATGTTATAGTACTTAACAGCTGTGCAATGTTTTAACAAATCTGTTGACAAGTTTTCTAGTTATCATTTGGAAACTGTCAACTGATGACCAAATAAATGAATTGGCTCAAGTCTAAAACTACAAACTGAATTCTGCTGAAAACTGAAATTGATCTTCATTTTATAGACTAGTACTTATAGCGGACCACATTGAACCTTTCCTGAGTATAAGTTGGTGTTGTTCAGGGTATTTAAATTTTTGGAAGATGAACTGTCCCATTGTTTGAATACAATACCTATTGTTCTCAGTGGAGTTTATTCAATGGGAGCTAAAAATCTGACAGGGAAAAGTCAATCATTCACTGATTAATTTTGATGTGGAAAAAATTGAACACCCTTATGAAATTATATATGCCTATACTTACTAGTGACACTCATTGTAAGAGCAATGCAAGTTGTTACTGCAGCAATTGATGTAAATGACTTCTGAAGAAACATTTCTATTTTATTTGATCTACTGTATATGCATAGATTTTTTTGCCACATCCCTTACTAATTCCATATCTTGATGGCAGTCATATGTTCACGTTAATACAAAATAAATGGGTTCTTTATTAAAAACAAACACTTTTCCAATGAATTTTACTGAATACTAAGGACAGTTCCCATGGCCTTTACTTACCCTCCATGCTGCCTAGTGTATCCCCATATATAGTTGGCTAAAAGATCCACAGATCTTATGTTTTCTATTTGTTGTAAAATCTGACTGAATGAAACTGTTAATGTTATGCTTATATGCTTTATATATAAGTATGAGCGTCTCTCCAGGAGTGGGGTGTGGCTGCCCAGTTATGATACAGAAAGCATAACCATAGATAATAAAACATTTCTATAGATATTAATTAAAATTTATGACAAGTTTTTTTTCATTTTTCATGTTTCAATCTTGTTATTTGAAAACATTGTAAAATAGAAATTTTTAAAGATTTCTTCAAGACATTGTATAGACAATTTTTCTTCAAATGGTACCGGTACATATCAAATAATACAGTTAAGTTTTTTTTTTGTTCAGAATTGCACAACCATTCCTCCCTTTAATCAATGTAGGTTCATGTATTTTTATCAGGAGTTTTGTTTTTGGAATAGGAAAATTAATCAATGGTTGATTGATTTCTCCTAGACAAATTTAAAGCTCCCATAGAATAAACTGCAGAGAGAACAATAGGTATTGTATTTAAACAATGGGACAGTTCACCTTCCAAAAATTTAAATACCCTGATCAACACCAACTTATACTCAGGAAAGGTTTAATGTGGTCCGCTATAACAGCTGTGCAAAGTTTAAACAAAATCAGTTGACATGTCTCAAGTTATCATCTGGAAACCACAGAGGCACACCAGTGTTCTAGGATTTTCTTGGTAACTGAACTTAACATGGGTAAGTGTCCCTTGTAAATGGATTACTGCACAGACAGACAGTTGGACAATCATATCCATACGCAATGATACAGAGGTTATCACAAAATACCCTGCTGCACAAAACTGAGAATTTTATCAAAAATTATTATGTACGAGCAATAACTCCTGAAGAAAACAATCACAAATACTTCAGAATCGGGGATGACATTACTAAGTATTTGGGGCTGCAAAAAAAAAGCAAGGGTACGATTATTTGTTCTAATGTACTACATGTAACTGGATAAAGTTTCAGTAATAAAATGTTAACAGCATTGTAATTTAAACAAAAATTCAAAGAAAAGATCTAATTAATTAAACCAATGTTTTCCCCCCAAAAAACTAAACCGTCTGAAACAGCTGTTATTCTATTGTTATACAAATTTTGGTATTTAGAAGGTACCATATAAATGTTAAACAATTCTAATACTATATTCTGGACAATACCTTGGATCCATTTCTCCCAGGCTTACTTTTCACATTAAAAAGATATAAATACATGTAATTGTTGAAAATGGCAGTTATAATATTCTAACATAATCTGAGTACTACATATACCTGTACTAAAAGTATAAACATATATACAGTTTGAAATTATTGTTCTAGTTGGTTATTTAGAATCTGGTATATCTTCTTTTATACAAGGTAGTGCCTACATGTAAATAAATAGTCATCAAAAGAAAATGAACTAGAAATAAAATGTTTTATGTAATAACACAGCATGAAAAATGTGACACTAGGCAACAAACTTCCCAAAGAAAGCCTCTGCCAAATATTTGGATAAGCAAATATGTTTACAAAAATTGTCTGCAAACAAATTTATGCAAGACATTATTTTGAGCATCGTAGGTGTGAGCTTTATGGTAAACAATTGTTTTAAAAAAGGCATGTGATCCATATGACTAAACCCAAATAGTTGAAAATATTGAAGAAGAGCACAAAAATTTATTTAAAAAAATTTTAAAATAAATTGGCATTGATCAAAAGTAAGTGTTTTGTTTAAAAATAACAACAAAATATTTGCACTCTCTGCAATGCTGATTTTGATTTATGGGACATTACCAACACATTTGAATCTGAATACTTGTATTAAAAGTAAGTCATGTCACCAATGAAATGCAGAGGCACTGTTTGGGTGGTGTGTCGTTTTACCACAGGCCACCTTTTATTAACATAATATGACATTGTTTGATATATTTTATTGAAATATAGAACAAAATTAGAAAAATAAATATTTAATATCAATATTTCTGGTTTGATTTACTTAGTAATTATATCTAGGGGAGACATTATACCACAGGCCATCGTTTAAAGCCATAGAACCTTATAATCAAATAAACACTTTTCCCTTTTTGACAAACTCTTTAGCAATATTGATCTTCTTTCTTGTAAATCAGACGGAAATTGTCACTCAGTAAATGATCTTGATGAAAAACTTTTCCTTTAGAAGAATCCCACACACCACAATCATGTTTGGGTACCATAAACAAATTCTTTGCCAACAATTTTTTTATTCTCAAGTTCATCCAATCAAAACATTCAATTTCCTCTGTACTGTACTGTAGTCAAGTTAACTGAGAAAATATTAATGCTGAACAAAACATTTTTACACTTAAATTATTCTTGTCCAAGACATTCGGTCGGACAATTATAATTTTGCCTAGCCCTGACTGTAGCAAAAATTTCCTGGAGTGTTCTGATGTAGCTGCGGTTCCGCAGCTAGTTCTGATGCTAGGAAAATTGTTTTATGCTATTCACTTATATATACATATATATGCTCTCATGGTGCATTTTAGAATTTTAACAGCATGTTGCTAATACCTACATAGGGCTTTCTTATGTGTGCTTTTAGTTTATATGTCATAAACACTTTTAACCTCTGCTAGTTTTATGTTGCCACTGCTTTTTATGTGCCTAAAATGTAAACGTATGTTTTTGTGTTTTCATTTATATTTATTGTCTTATGTCTTATTGTCGAATTGTCATGTCATATGTATATGTGTCTTGCACAAATTATTATTGTTATGTATGCCTTATGTGTCTTTGTATAGTTTGTTGTGTGTTCTTATTCGGTAAAAAGCTCTATAGAGCTTGTGTTATATTGTTATATATTGTGCCGAATGAAAATAAAGCTTTCTTATCTTATCTTATCTTATGACAAGACCTTAATGCTGCCGCTCAGTGGGAAAAAGACTGGCTGATGGCTTTCCATCCAGACAAATGCACAGTCCTTACCATATCAAATAAGAAAAAACCAATACAGCAAAAATACACACTCCATGACCACACTTTAGAAACTGTCTCTTCGGCTAAATATCTTGGAATTACACTGCAATCAGACCTCAAATGGAATCAGCACATCAACAGTATAACTGCAAACGCAAGCAAAAGTCTCGGATTTCTAAAACGTAATTTAAAAACTTCAAATACAAACATTAAATCACAGGCATACCAAGCAATTGTCCGACCGAAACTAGAGTACGCTAGCTCCGTCTGGGACCCTCACACTGCTGATCAGCAGAATAAACTTGAGATGGTACAGAGGCGGGCAGCTAGGTATGCCTGTAACCGTTACCATAACACAAGCAGTGTAACAGACATGCTTCAAACTCTTAACTGGCAACCTCTTCAACAACGTAGGCTCAAAACTAAACTGGTAATGTTTTATAAAATCATCCATCAATTAGTAGCCGTACCAACAACAATTCTCATACCAACAGATACAAGAACACGTCAAAACCACCCTCATACTTTTAAACACATACAAACTTCAAAAGACTCATATAAATATTCATTTTTCCCAAATACAGTTATATATTGGAATGCATTACCACCAATAATTGCATTATCACCCACAGTAGTCACCTTCAGAGAACAGCTAACACCTGCTGTTCTCTGCCAACTTACAGTATAACCTACCTGTCATAACATGTACATAGTTTTATCTTAAAGATACTTAAAATTTATTAAAAAAATTACACAAAAGATAATAAACTAAAAAATATATTTATTTATTGATTTATTTGGCAAATTGTAAATATGTTGTCAAAATGATAGATTTAATTCTATCATAACGATCTAAATTATTTTACCCACGCATGCAACTGTTAGTGATCATCACAAATTGATGGATAACAGGATAACTAAAGAAGAAGAAGAAGAAGAAGAAGACCAGCCAAAAAAATACTTTTGAGAAATATGGGTTTAGCATTTCAGTATTTATATAGGCTGCATGTTTACCTTTCCAGTTTTTATGTTTTCTTTATCGTACAAGTCGGTTAAAAGAGGACCGAATTCAATTATAGTGATGATTCATATTCCACATGTTTGGTCGTGTTTATTTTGTTGACCTAGCAACAGCTTGCCGGATATGAATACGTGGAAAAACTAAACACACAATTAATGTAAAGGGAACACGAATTTTATGTCATTTTTTTAACATACAGAACATGTTAATAACCTATTCATATATGCAATGAAATTAAATACTGACCAAACTGTACTTTACTAAGATTTATCGTATCTTGTTTAAGCGCAATAATATAAGGTTAATAAATACAGTAAAAAATCCTTAACGGAGATAGTTCCGGATTTTGAAGAGTAGCTCCTGAAACTACACGCGGAGTTGGTTCCCAGCCTTAAAAGGGGTTAACATGGGAAGAGCAATAAAAAACACATTTCGCGTATATGTTTTAAATAGTTTTATGTAAACTGTGATTGAGATAACCTTTGTTAGAATAAGAAAAAAAATATTTTAAAGTGAAATCGCTAGTTTAGACAGTTTTAGATCCAAAACTTAATTTTCAGATGTCAGATCCAATAAAATATGAACTAAACACAAATTTCAACTTTCTAAATATGTTTTCTAAACTAATTATGTCAATTATATAAAACAAACGTACACATCTAAAGAGAATGCTTCTAATGGGCTTCACGTACATGCTTAAACTCCTCGTCTTATGCATATTTATAAGATAAGCTATTACAATAAACATTAAAACTGTCAATTAATGAAGAGGTGTGTCTTAACAATCAGAAACATAATATGCCAAATATAGATTATCGTACTCAGTTTTAATTTCATCAACCAGTATGTAAAATGGAGACAACATCCCGCCAAATAATTAGAATTTGTACAAAATTTCTTACTGGTTTACGAAATTCAAGCTCAGTCAATGACACAAAAGATATGGTTTTGACCCATATTTTAAGGAGGTAATCAGCGTGGTTAAAAGCTCGATAAAGCTTCGAAATTTGCTGTGTTCACGATTGTCCGAGATGGAGATGATATCCAAGAAACTGCTGACTACTACAAACTACAGAGCGTATTGTATAGCTGTTGTGTAATTGCAATGTCAAACTTGATTGTATCAAAGGACCAATGAAAATTGGGGACCGCCTCTGTAGATTTACAGATACAAATCCAATTTCCTATATTCTATATCATATAGTGCTTTTTAAGAAAATGTTCCTTTAGGATAAGGGACTTTCCTCCTTTATAGTACAGACTCTTCTCATTTGCAATTTGCAATTTGTCAGAAATAGTACTTAATTGTGACATTATATACATGGCGAGTATAAATGGTCAAAATTCTGACATAGTCTTGCACCACCTGGCTAATATGTGTTCCCATTTCAATGTCAGGATGAAGTCCTTATATGTTTATGAAAGTGACAAATATGTATATATGTATTTTTTTGAAGTAAACTTGAATGCAAGTCTACACTTTTTTCGTCTGTTCACTTAATATTTATTACATATTTGTTGGAGTCTGGGGATTATATATCTTTTTTTTGTTGAAACAAAACAAACTTGTAAAGAGAAATTCAAAAGGATTAAAATGACGCCTCTGTAATGAGGATGGTCCATCTTTGTAAAATGACATCCTCAAACTTATATTTTGCTGTTGTCTATAATTAACATTTATTCTCCACATCTTAATATTTTAGTATTGATCGTTCAACTATACCTCTCTATATTAATTGACCTTGACTAATTTTGCTTTTAAAACACGTTGTATATTGTTTGATTTTAGGAGACCTGTTACATGGAAAGATCTTTTAAAGGCTACAGATGTTTTCACACCCATGAAGCACCTATTCTTGATATTCATTGACTTCATGCATTTCTGTGAGTCTGGCGGCAGTATACTCAGTATACTAAAAAGATGTTGCAATATTTTTATTAAAGCACTCTGACACTACAAACATGGAAAAGTAAAAAAAGTCTAGGCAAACAAGAGGCTCTCATGAGCCTATATCGCTCACCTGATTTATATAGGCAAAGAAGATGACATTTCCCTGATGTTAAACTAAGTCCTGTAACTTTCAGTTTTATAATGGCATAAATGAAGACTTTAGTAGAAATGTTGATTCTGTAGAGCCTAAGATCCAACAGATTTTTCCTAACTGTTTCGAATTATAAACCGTTTTAAATGATTTAATATATGTTCTATTTTTTAGTAACAGCGGCCATGTTTTTATTGGATCCATTCAAAATGACGATCTTTTGCGGCCAATATGCCATATATCATTCTTGTAAAGTTTAAGTCAATTAGGTTCAATGGTTTCAGAGGAGGCGATTTTTGAAATTGTTTATGGACGACAGACGAAAAAACTCGATTTTATGACCTTTAAAGAGACAAAAAGGGGTAATCTGACAACTTCGGTCCAATTGTCACTTTTCTCAGGAACCTATAAATCAAGTTATACTTGTCCCAGCTTTTCTATAGTTTGTATAGCTTTCTGAGTTGAGTGTATGATATTTCAGCAATCCCCAGCTTTTCTCTATCTGCAATAGTCTTCATTATAAAAGGCAAACACATTTAAAAAAACATGATTTAAAAGGGGTCATCCGTCAACTTCGACCTAATGGAGACGAGTGTAGAACTTTTGATTCAGAATAGCCGAAGATACACAAGATTTTCCTATCTGTTAAAGGTTTTGAGTTATAAGGGATTTACCATATGTTTTATTTTTAGAAACACTGGCCATGTTTTTGATTGAATCCATTCAAAATGAGGATCGTTTGTTGCCAACATGCCACATCTCATTCTTGCAAAGTTTAAGTAAAATTGGTTCAGTGGTTTAAGAGGAGATGATTTATTAAATTGTTTACGGACGACGACAGACGCATAGTGATGGTATAAGCTTACATTGCCTTTGGCCAGGTGAGCTAAACAGAGGTTAAAACAGCACTAACTCCTGAAGATATATACTTGCATTTACATTATTTTCAATAAAGATAATTATTAACTCTAAAATTGATTTAATTTTAAACATTGTGAAAGTTTCTAAAAAAGTCTCTTTTCACCATTAAAAATTCATCTTCAGAATTCTTCATAATATCTGGTGCGAAGAACATTAAGAATAACAATGTATGATATCAAATAACACTTTGAAACATTTTTTCACATAGTTTCTGACAAAAAGTCATTTTTTATATAAGATTTCTCCTTGGACTTGTTTGTTTTTCAACATTGACACAATGGCTGCAAATTGTTATTAACACAACTCTGAATTTGTCTTTAAGTTCTTCGTCTGCATGGACACCAGGCCTGCAGCAAAAACATCTCATATTCAATCTTCCTATCCCTGCTAAAAGAAAACTTACTTGAAATGTATTTTCGATAATAATCTGCTCGGGTTCTCCACCATTTTAGATCCAAAAACTTTTTGTGTCTTATCCAAAGTTCTTATTGTTTAAAGTAAAATAAACTGAAGTTGGACATTATAATTATATTCACTTAACTAATTTTAATATTAACAAAAAGTACAAATCTAAAAAGAGTACAAATAGGCTACACGTGCGTGCGTAAATTCCCTGTCTTATGCATATTCATAAGATAAGCTATCAAAGTAAACATTGAAGATTGTCAGTTAAAGAAAGAGGTGTGTCTTAACACTCTTCATTCAGAAACATTATCATTAATTATATGCCAATCATAGATTATCATATAAATTCATTAACAAGTATGTAAAATAGACACAACACTAGTAGACATAAACGCCTCCTATAACTTCGCAAGTTTGGTGGAATTCCTGTTACTAAGTAAGTGAATTAAAAGGGACCCACTGGTTTTAAAATGTCACCTTTTATCCAGTAAAATGCCTCATAATAAAGTGGTAGAATTTGAAAGGATTTATGCGTCTGGATAATGGACAGATATATGAAATAATACCCCAAATTATGCCACGGATTTCAACGGTAAAATGACATTTATTGGAAGAAGTAACTAGGTGGACATCAATGATACTGTGCAGGTTTGGTCACAGTTTTCAGAATAATTTAAAAAGAGGCGCGGATTGAAGAAAAGTACATTTGACACAAGCGACACTGGTCAACGCTGATGACGTATTAGAGTTATACGCAAGTTATCTGTATTTATAGTCGAAGGACACGTATATATATACATACACTGCAACATAAAACACGAATCCCGAAGAGCTCTTTGACTTAATATTAATAACAAAGACAAAAATCAACCATATCAGAACACAATGGGAAAAAAGGTACTCAAACATGCTTTCAGACAAGCATGCGATTGCCGCTGTTGTCTCAATATGACCGAAATAGAGCAGTTGGAATTATGCTGTCTGGAGGTACTCAGACTGGATCAGACTGATGTTGCTTGACAATTTGGTTACAACGGAAACACTTGATGAATGCGCTAACAACAAATAAAGCACATCCATTATCGTCCTGGATCCAGGTGTCCATGTGTAGCCACATGTCGCCATTACAACACGTTTCGGATTTTGCAATTTCGTAACCGTTTAACAGTCCAGTTAAGACGATCAGTTCAA
Source organism: Limnoperna fortunei (assembly GCA_944474755.1). NCBI lineage: Eukaryota > Metazoa > Mollusca > Bivalvia > Mytilida > Modiolidae > Limnoperna > Limnoperna fortunei. The sequence goes on from OX104116.1 coordinate 60,670,287, forward strand.
GGACCGTACTTAACAGATAAGATCACTCTACGAAGATTTTCTTAACAATACAATTATATACAATGTAATGCTGGGGTGTGCTCTATACATAATATTACAAACAGTGTAATTAACAAAGCAAACACAATAAAAAAATAATTCACAAGTGGTTGCAATGATGGAAATAGAGCACTCCAAATTCAAGAAGTGATGAATCTCCTACATACTTCCTTATATGAAGTCAAACACGTTTCTGAAAATATTTATATTCTCCTGTATCCAAAGGTTTGCAAGCCGGATGTTTAATAAAATGGGAATCGAAGATACCGAAGTGCATTCATTACAGCCCTGTAATGACAAACACAATGAAACAATTAGTTACACAACACAAAAACCCAAAACCTGAGTCACAATAATTAGGGTTAATAATAATGTTATTATGAATAGCTATTAAAGTTGTAATATAGTACTTGTCTAAGGTTTGAATACAATGGACAATAAAAGAGATAATGGTCTACATCTTCAATGTTTGGACCGCACTGACTTGCTAAGGTTCTTCCTACCCCATGTATAGGTTGATCTTACTCATAATTTGGTTTCCAGTTTGGCATATTTTGGTTTGATTGTTATATGCTCTTCATATTCATCTAGTGTTTGGCATTTTCAATTTTTTGGATAGAGCGCCTCTGCTGAGTCTTGAATAGACGAAACTCGCGTCAAGCGTAGCACAATTTATTGTCTGTACTTTATTGTATTTTTTCATGGCTATCGTGATCTATTATATTAACACAATATAAATCATTATTTAAACAAGATGTTGAGTATTTCAACTTTATATTATGTTTTCTTTATCCAACTAAATGTTAATCAGATAAAGCAGATTGTATATTGGAACGTTTATTTAAATTCTGTTATACTTAAATGAAGGAAATAGTATTATGTTAAAGATATCTAAAAATGGCAAAATGTAACTTTGCAGGGGCGGATACAGGGTTTTCGAAAGGGGGGGGCGTAAAAAGGGGAAAAGGAGAGCCGCGAAGTGGTCCTCCTGCGCATCGCAGTGGCGCATTTACGGCCGGGGGTCCGGGGCCGCTTAAGTCCCCAAGAAGCTCTCGAAAAAATGGTGCAAAATCCTGCATTTTCGCAATTTCCAAGCATCAAAATGAATTTATTTAACACAAGGTTTTATAGTGTTCAGTAACCTTTACTTTGGTACAGTATACAACAGAGATACCATAATAAACGAATTAGTACCGTTAATGCATTAATTTATGGCCAGGACGAGCGGGGATTACATTTTTGCCTTTGGCGCTGGTTATTACACTCCCTGTTCTCTTTTTTTTCCTTTCCTTTTTTAAAGGGGGGGGGGGCGTACGCCCCTTACGCCCCCACCCCTGGATCCGCCACTGCTTTGACCATTTCGTTACTATAGATAGTTGGTAACAGTAGGTGGAACTAAGGCCGAATTCTACCGCCGTTATTATCCGAACTTAGTTTTGTGATTTGTCGGATTAACAATAAAAAGAAGCGAGGGTACGATTTTTCGTTCTAGGTGGAACTAGCCTATACTTATGAAATTTGTGTTGTTGTTTAAGTTCTTATCTAGAACTGTGCATATGAGCCTTAAACTAAATAAAAATAATCTATGCTACCATGTATTTATTAAAATGAGCCTTAGCCTAGCTACATTAATGTAGCTAGCCTTAACTCACCGACACCTTGTCAAGTTAAAACACATTTTGATATTAGGGGATGCTTAGCGTACATCTAAATCGTGGGGTACAGTACGTTTGGAAAACTACAAGAACACGACGTACTTTTCCATAAATGGTTATCTATTACGTAATACTTAGAATTCCCATTATCGTATTAATAAAGTTTAAATAAAGGAAGTCAATTTGCGTCAGCGCAATGACGACATACTACCTATGCCAACCAATGTTATTCAATATCCTTGATCGTTAAGTAAAAATAGAAGGAGTTGACATTTCTCTGTAAATGGGGTATACTAGGGTTTCAATGATTTATTTATGGTTTTTTAAAACCACAATTCTACTTTCTTCTTAATTTGTAAACTGGGACCAGTACTTTTGTAACCCTCTCATATTCAATAGAAAATGGTTGTACAATGCGCATCGGTACCCGTGCGGCCAGCGCTGATGTTGTAAACCCAGTTGTATCTATACATGTATTTCATTGGGTTATAGTCAGCAGAAATGACAAGTGCGTATTATTGACAGTAGAATTTATTAGTATAACGAGAAGTGAAAAAATATCGGGTGGGGGGTGAATAACTAGGGATACTTTTAGGTTCAGTTCTGTGGACGGAGATTTGAAACCCCACCCTATTCATATATTTTCGGACGTTATAAAACGGGACATAATCATTTATTTAATTGTTAAATCAGACCTATTCATATATATTATGTACCGCACATTCCCTTTGACAAAGTAGTCCATTCACTAACAAATGATCAAGTGATGTTAATGGAACACTTTGTTTGTAAAAACTGTGGTTACATGGGCTTAACATGCTTAAGATGAGAATCGAAGCATGGATGCATATAGATATATTTTTCAATGAAAAAAGCTACCTTTTCATATATTTTAGAGGGGTAAAAAAGTGACCCATTGGGGTCGCACATCCGTATTACACATCTACATCTACATCTACATCATACGTTGCTCCATCAATTGCTGATGACTAGGCAACGGCGCGAACAGACCAAGGCGCGCATATGAAGAACACTATATATATATACCAAGAATCGAATAATCGATTTATATACATGTATTTCATATTTAGTCAATGTGTTGAGTAAACTGATAATTACAGAGGTAAAACATGTTATTTGGTGAATATTAAAAAAAATAAGTTAGTTCGACTGGTTACAGTGTCATGCAATCATTTATTCTCTCTGTTTAGTTTAAAACACGTTTAAACATCTGGAAACATGTTACAAAATAACTACACATTCAGTAAATTAAAACATTATTTAATAATGCATGCGTTTCGTAGGTGTTTTCCCAAGGGTTGCAAAATGAGGTCTCCCACAATTTGCCATGCGCACTTAAAACTTCCGATCTGTACATGCTGTTGATTTTTCGCATAATGAAGTTATTGTGAATGAAAATGTTCTTTGTGTTTGATGTTTTTGAAATACAAATTTTAATTAACGGAATCCTGGAATAAGGAGAGAAACATAAAATGTCAAGTCAGGTAAAACTTATTTTAGATCATAATAAACCATTCAATTTTTACATGATAAAATATTGTTAGGTTTTACTGTCATAAACGAGTTAAATGATGTATATATAACTAGTATAAATATTCTATAATTGACCGCACGTACGTATTTTGGTCAGTTATAATGATTTAGAATAAATACATGATTGTCAATCTTTACAACATATTTGAATTGTTGTATTAATAAATCTATTAATTATCTGGAAAACAAAAGTGAAAATTCAATTCTGAGAAATGCCCCAGGTAATTTTCTGAAATGTTTGTTTTATATTCCCAGTAAATTTTCTACTTGTTAAAATGATATCTTCCTGAACCTATTGTTCACTCTAATTATACTGAATTTTTATCGTATAAAAAGTTTGCTTTACTTGGAAATAAAAATTTTTTTATTGGAAAACACTAAATGTCACATATTATTGTATTACTAGAACTTACCACAAATTATATTGGGAAATAATTTATCATGGAAAAATAAATTGCCATATATAGAAAAGAAAATTATTGATGAACTTTTAGAATATAGAATATTTGGAAAATAGAATTTAATATAAACTATATAGTTAAAGTCATACATCCTGAATGTCCGAGAATCCTCTGACGTCCAAAGCTTTTTTTGTGTGCGTGGGACGTCAGAGAGCTCTCCATAAGCAAAACAGAGGATTTTGTGACACCGGTCTGGGTCGGCACGTTTCATCGTGTCGGATTTAATAAAACATTTTCATCCAGTTAATCTATATATAATTCGCTTCTTTACATATTTTTCTCTAGGAATATAATCATCTTACCTTCAATCAAGGTGATTTACGCCATTTCTAAGCTCATTTCCATCGATACCCTTACATTCCTAAATTTCACTTTCATTTTGAACAAAAATTCACGTGACAACAATGTGACTTAAATCCAGTGCTTAAATTAGCTTGATTGAATGTATGATGATTATATTCCTAGAGAAAAATATCTAAAGAAGCGAATTATATATAGATTAACTGGATGAAAATGTTTTATTAAATCTGACAAGATGAAATGTGCCAACCCAAACCGGTGTCGCAAAATCCGCTGTTTTGCTTATGGAGAGCTCTCTGACGTCCCACACAAACAAAAAAAAGCGTTGGACGGCAGAGGATTCTCGGACTAACATCCTGAAAGGATAATGATAGTAAACAATTCACAAGTTTGACAACTCTTTTGAGGTGATTTTATTTATGAGTGGTGATGAGGTAGTGTGAGTGACAAACACAGAAGTCTATGACTACTGAAAACAATGTGTTATGTAATGGGGCTTAATTATTGATACAATTTGCAATGAAGATCTACAACAATTACAAATAATTAAAAAAATTATCAAATCTGGGCTTTATTTATTGTAATAATCAAGAGCAAACTTTTTATCTGCTGTCTTTCTGAAAATCCCTGCCTGACATCCTGTCAGGTATATCAAAAGGTTAGATATGTCTCCAGACTCTTGTAATTTTATTGAGACTTGTTGTGTCTGACACTTTAATATTGGAATGACCAATGCAAAATTTGTCTGTCACACCACGCACTTTCAGGTAGATGACATTTTAAAATCAACATTCTCATGGTCAGGGTATTGTTATTAGTCAGGGTATTTGTAATAAAAATGTCCATGTACTAGAATGCATGTGTCCCAACTTGTGGGTTTGTCCAAGAGAGGTTTATTAGTATCTCTGTTACATTGTATATGTTTTGCAAGTTATTGTCTTATTAAAAGGTATATTTTTTCACATTATAAATTCTACATGTACCTTTAATTTTGAATGGTCTATCATTATTAAAAGGTTTACACATACAATAAACAAGACCTCCTGATGAGTGGATATACATTTATTAAATGGTTGAAAAATGTCTGGAATATCATATGATTGACCTTCCCCATTTTGGTGACCTGCTGTTCATTGTAAAATCATCATCATATAAGATATAATTTTTTTTGTTGAGAACACAGGTAGTTTTGTACAATGCATCAGTATCGCTAAAATATGCAAAAATCATTTTCAAAATAATTATAACATTTTATCAGATGATTATTATCCCTTTCTGTGTCAATTGGAAATGTGTATCATTGTTTGTATTTTACAGCGCTATGTAAGTGATCTCATCAGATAATACATACCCATACAATCTGTGTCCTACTTTTAAAACAAAAATATTATTATTATATATTCAAATTTAAAAGTACAAATGATTTATTAATTTACAAGTTTTACAAAATTGTACCACATATTAAGAGCTAAGGTGATAGAAAGTATTACATGACACTGTGATGACAACATTATACAATTATGGCCTCTAATGAAGGTTACATCCATAATTATTAAATCAAGAACTGAAGAAGGGTTATTTTTCTGAGGTCACAGGACCAAAGGAAAAATAGCTCTTTTAAGATGTAATAATTTGGATATAACATGTTACATTAATTAAGTCAATTAAAGGTATTACTGTATTATTACACTGAACTAAACACAAACAAGAACCCTTAAATATTTTTGTGGGGATTGTGTACGTAGTGATAACTGAGTAACCCTTTCGAATTAAGAGCACTTTTGCATGTCGAACAAATAACTACTTATTTTCTCCTTTCAAATTTGGCGGACTTTATCACGTCAAACATGTTACTACTAGTAGTTACATGAATTTTGTCTACATGCAAATTCCCACACAGTTATTTTACCCACATGCAGTTTTGAGCGAGAAAAAAAGATTGCTTTTAACATCTAATATATTTTAGTACTGGTTTCCATATTTAAGTATAATAATATTAAACTTCACTCAATAAAACAGTTACTGATTGGCTAAGAATAATACACATGACTTTTATAAATGAGAAGTCTTCCTAGACAACCCTGAAAATTTACTTGCACAACTTGTGACAAGGTCACTGAAGGTGACAACTTTGAAACCGGAAATGAGAAGAGGCTACTATTGTCACCCTCGAAACCATGTGATCGGCAACTAGAAACAAGGTGACAAAATTATTGTCACCCTGACGACAATCTTAATTCCTTAGAACTCATGAACAATAACCAGAAAAGTTTGCATTATTTACAATTATGGATGGCAACAAATTTTTGAAAACACAGTTAATATAAGAAAAAACACCAATACAGCAGCATGTTTGGTCTATTAAAGTCAGTCTGCGTCGATTTGTTGACTAATTGTTATTAATTAAGAATTGCTGTCTTCTTAATTGGTGGACATCCTGAACTGTCAACTTGTATACCCATTTTTGTGTAATTTACCTGGTTGGCTGCAATAGCATACTTTTTTAAAGATAGTAACCTATCTATATTAATTCTTAAATTGTATTTTAGTTTTTCAGACTCGCTACAATTATATGAAATGCAGACAGTGGTATCCCGCTCAAATAATTAACACTCTGAAGTGTAAAATATACAACCCTATTATAAAGGGTTACTGTAAAAATCAATGCAGATCTTTCTGATCAGGTTTGATTAAATGATGTATTTCACCATATACATGTAAAGCTAAAAATTCTTTTCTACTACGTCATCACATTCGTTATCTAAACATCTTATGTCTATTTCTTACACACTATTAACAATATGTTCAAGCAAGTGTGTATGGCACATGTTCAATAAAAAGTAAGGGGTTTATAAATACTTGGTAAAAACATGACCCTTAGTTAAAAGAATTACATGTATTTTGTTTATTTTTATCTACCAATGCACAAAGTTCACTGACAAAAATTAAACTATCAAATGACACCCTTGCCCACCATACATGTAGTATATCAAATAACCCAACCTTCCACTTAAGAAATGCTACTTCTCTGTCTTAATTAGGCAATTGAAAATTAATAATATTGTTAAACATGTAATTGTGGTAATTTGTGAATATTTGAAGAAATAAGTTTACATGTATATTTTTAGAATGTGCAAGTAAAAATAGAACTTGGTCATAGAGCATCTCAGAGAGAAAGTCCATCACCAGAAGGTTACACACACGATTGGACAGTTTATGTTAGAGGTCCAGAAGGTTGCAACATTCAACATTTTGTAGAAAAAGTTGTTTTTAATCTGCATTACAGTTTTCCACATCCAAAGAGAGGTAATATAGTTTATATAAATGAATTTGGTCATAGATGAACATGCAAGAAATAATACGCACACCCTTTGATTTGATTAACTTGCAGAATTTGTTAATATTAAATTGATTTAAGAACAGATAAAAAAATCAGTCCATTTCATTTTCTAAAAATAATTTAGAAAATATACATCTAATTCAATTAGAAACTTTCTGGTGTGAATAATACATAATTGGCTATATATCACATTTCAGGATTACATTTCTAACACCTGCCCCACCTCTTTTTTTTCCATTCGTTAATGCCAAAGCATGAAATACATTTATCTTAATGTTTTCTCTTTGTATATTGTTGTTCTTTACTACTACATCTTATGTTTTGTAATTATTTTGTAAGGCCACACCAATTTAATTTCTTGTTCTTCAGATTTTTGTCATTTTAAAACGGGGCGAGCGAGCGAAATAATAATTTTAATATTATTATTTGGATTTTCAAATAATCATAGGCAAACAGAAAAATTTGAGGCGAGCGATAACTTTTTTTTTTTTTTTTAAATAAGAAAATGTACTTTCATCAATGTATATATTCGAAAAATTCAGTTTCATTGCGATTTTCTTTCAGAATTGAGCATACTATGCTTACCTGAAGTTTACCAAAACATGTAAATGAATAAAGGAATTATATTTTGTAATTATGGGTTGATCATTCAAATTATGTACAATCAATTGCAACTTTTAAACAATTCAGTATTGTATGTTATATACAACATACTACATACAATGTATATGACTTTCAAAGCATTAGATACAGCTGGAAGCAAAAGAATGCAAGTCACATCTTCATTTGCAAAAATATTTTTTTTTAACAACTGACTACACTGTACATCATTTATTGATGAAGATTTCTAGAGGAATGAATTTAAAATTGTCATGAAATAAGTTATATCCCATTCATTGTGTTTGCTGTAATATTCCCATTTAGTGAGACTTTCCCTTTGATCGAACAACCAAAGACAATCCACAATTATAGATAAATGGTGTCCAATGTCCAATATTTGAGAGAAAAAATTCAAGTCCCATGCAAGCTATTAGAAAACAGAGATATATATGAAAAATGACAATAAGACAACAACCAGTTCAAACTGTTATATGCTGACTCTATTAATAAAAATTACTTTAACTTTTCCACAAATAACACTGAACAACCATTACCAGTCATTTCATTTTCTTTTTTTTTGGACACACATATCACAGCCTTTGCAACAATGTCAACAAATTTAATAAGCATTGTAGTTTCTGTGGTCATTTTGATTTATCTTGGTGGAAATAAACAAAAATCGAATGTGCTTCTTTACTGAGGCTAAAAGTTCACCATGCTGTTGCAACCAAAAGTTTCAAAGTGTCAGTCGAACTAAGTTTTTTGGTCATCCATCTGGCAATCCTGCTCCAACATCCTATCTACTATAAATACAAATATTACTCACAAACTTTTATCTCACATTTTTTTATTTAAATGTTCCTGTATCCTCCTTTTATGTTTATTATGTCGGTGCTAAGGTCGAAATGCTTGATTTTGACACATCTTTGAAAAAGCTGTTCTAATGCACCACCACTGAAATAAATCGCCGTGTTTTGGACAACCATGCCTTCCTTTATGACAAATATCCACACTACTAAAACGGTATGATTATTTCTTTTCCTTTTTCAAAATACATCAATATTTTTTTTTGTGATGCAATAAAACGGCAGTTACATTAAGCGTTCACAAGATTATGATTTCAAAGAGTAAACTAACAAATTCCGGATGACTTTCCGGGAGCGGGGAGTGGAAATTTTTTTTTTAATATTATTTTTTCGAAATCGAAAAAATATGTGCGGTCAGGTCCGTAGAACAAGAAATTTAATTGGTGTGGCGTAACTTAAATATATTTGTATTTTGTAATAACACATGTACAAGATTTCAATAAATATTGAAAAAAAATAGTATTCTTCCAAGAGAGAAATTTTTATCAATTGAGTCTTTCTTTCCAGTTGTAACTACAGCACCATATCATGTATCCGAGAGTGGTTATGCAGGTTTCATTATGCCAATTGACATTTATTTTAAAAACAAGGAAGAACCAAAGAAAATTCGATTCCAGTATGATCTATTTCTAAAGGTGGATGATACACCTGTAAATCATATCCGATGTGAGAAGTTAACATTCCAAAATCCAACAGAAGAATTCAAGAAAAAGTTGTTAAAAGCGGGTGGTGTATGTAATTAATATTTTCTTAATTTGGCCTCTTTGTAATTACACTATAAAAAATCTACATGAGGTGTCAACAGTGTATATTAAAGGCATTTACACATGCTTAGCGATCATCTGTGTTAACACATGTTCTATAGGTAACAGAAATTTCCACACCAGTTTGACTGTTATACCTGATTTTTTAGCTAAAACGTGTATTTCTGTTGGATCAAATCCAATTTTGCTGGACTGGTCAATTAAATTGAATTTGTAAAACAGTTTGGTCTTTAGCACCCCTTACAATAATTGTATTATGGTTATGACACGATATGGGATCAATTTCTTGCGAACAGAAAATGAATATTTGTTAGATTATTTTTAATGGAAATAAGATTCCCAACACTAAAACGAATATGGAAGAATCTTTTTGATAATGGAAAATAATGGAACTAGACATGTGGGAGAATTTGTATTTCAAGAATGTGGTCTGGAAATAAGTCAACATCATGGGATCAAAGTTGGAAAACATCTGATTTGTCTGTAGGACAGATGAATTTTTCCAATGAGTCTGTGGTTGTTATTATAAATATGTAAATGCAGCTGTGGTGTGTACATGTACAAGATAATAAAACTTTTGTTTTTTTAGACTAGATTTAAAAATATGTAAAATAAGTTTATTGGTAATCACTTACATTTTTTTGGCACACATTAGATGCATACATGTAGGTTTGAAGATACATACATCATTTTCTTTACATGCACAGATACATTGTATACTAAGCTTAAAACCATTTGAAATTGTCATAATAAGAGATATTGCAAGCATAATTATTTAAATTATGTTCATTTCTTTCAGACAATTGTCGGCTGCCCTGAGAGCAGTGGTAATGGTAACAATGGCAATGGCAAACAATTCACAGAATTGTTTGGTCCTCCAATTCCAGCAGACGGTACAAAGAAACCAGAGAAGAAACCCTCAAAGGTGAGCTAAACTGTCTAAATATTACAGATTGCCAAATCAGTGCATATGTAAGTGTCACATGTTGGTACCCAACCAGTGGAAGATAGCTTGAGCTCTGTACAAGGGTATTTAGTTTACCTGATACAAATTTCTTTCCTTTATTCTCTCTTGTATTTATATTACCTCAATATTGATCTATCCCATTTCGTAGTTAACTTGCTTATTGATATTGACACTGTTTTAATTTACTGTCCTGATCTAAAAAAATTTTAATTTCTACAGTTTTTTATTGACAGACGCCAGACAAATGAAACAACATTTTCTATCAAATGCACATTGTTCTGGCTTTGTAAAGTATGTCAACTTGGTGTCACCTTTTTAGCTCACCTGACCCGAAGGGTCATGTGAGCTATTGCCGTCACTTGGCGTCCGTCGTCTGTCCGTTCAACTTTTCAAAAATCTTCTTCCCTGAAACCACTTGACAGAATGCAACCAAACTTGGTATGGTTGTTGCTTAGCATGTCCTTTACCAAACTATCGTTTGGATTTTTGATTCGTTAAAAAACATGGTCGCCATGGCTAAAAATAGAACAGGGGGGTCAAAATACAGTTTTTGGCTTATAGTTCAAAAAGTATTACAGATACAGGAAAACCGAAGAGACTTTCCTTCTTCAGCATCAAAAGCTCTACAAAACACTCTATTGGGTCAAAGTCGTATGACGACTCCTTGTAGGAGTTATTGCACTTTAATTGTCGAAATTGATGATTTCTGCCATTTTTGCCTCAAAATCTTGAAAATTATTAAAGCTAGAGAAAAAGTTAGCATTGTTTAATTGTTCTGCTCTATGAGAGCTACAAAAATGTCTTTAGGGTCAAGATTGTGTTATAAACCGTTTAAGAGTTATTCCACTTGAACTGTTTTTTTTAATCGGTTTTAATTGAATTTTAAAAATCTTCTCCTCTGAAACCACTGAAAGTACTGCTTTGAAACTTTGTACACATTATCCGTCAAATGTCTTCAACCAAGTTTGCACAAACCATGGCCGCAGATTAACCAACATGGCTGACATGGCTAAAAATAGAACGGGGGGGGGGGGGGGGGGTTAAAATACAGTTTTTGGCTTATAGTTAAAAAAGTATTACAGATACAGGAAAACTGAAGAGACCTTCCTTCTTCAGCATCGAAAGCTCTACAAAACACTCCATTAGGTCAAAGTCGTATGACGACTCCTTGTAGGAGTTATTGCCCTTTAATTGTCGAAATTGATGATTTTTGCCATTTTTGCCTCAAAATCTTGACAATTATTAGAACTAGAAAAATAGTTAGCATTGTTTAATTGTTCTGCTCTATGAGAGCTACAAAAATGTCTTTAGGGTCAAGATTGTCTGATAAACCGTTTAAGAATTATTCCACTTGAACTGGTTTTTTTTAATCGGTTTTAATTGATTTTTAAAAATCTTCTCCTCTGAAACCACTGAAAGTACTGCTTTGAAACTTTGTACACATTATCCGTCAAATGTCTTCAACCAAGTTTGCACAAACCATGGCCGCATATTAACCAACATGGCTGCCATGGCTAAAAATAGAAATGGGGGGGGGGATGGCAAAATACAGTTTTTGGCATATAGTTCGAAAAGTATGGCAGATACAGGAAAACTGAAGAGACCAGCCTTCATCAGTATCGAAAGCTCTACAAAACACTCCATTGTGTCGAAGTTGTATGATGACTCCTTGTAGGAGTTATTGCCCTTTAATTGTCGAAATTGATTATTTTTGCTATTTTTGCCACAAAATCTTGAAAATTTTTAGAACTGAAGAAAAAGTTAGCATTGCTTAATTGTTCTGCTCTATGAGGGCTACAAAAATGACTTTAGGGTCAAGATTGTCTGATTAACCGTTTAGGAATTATTCTCTTAGAACATTTTTTTAATGAATTTTAATTGATTTTAAAAAATCTTCTCCTCTAACCAATGAAAGGACTGCTTTGAAACATTGCACACATCATCTTTAGGATGTCCTCTACCAAAATTTTGCAAATCATTACAGCTGACTACCTACGTTGGCTTAAAATAGAAAGGGGGGTGGGGGAGTGGAGGGAGTTTTGGGCTGATAGTTAAAAAATTTTAACAGGTACAGCAAATTTCAAGTTAACCTCCCTCCTAATTATCAAAAGCTCCTCCTTATAGGAGTTATTTCCCTTAAAAGGTCAAAATTAATGACTTTTGCAGAAGTGTTGGTCAATTCCTTATAGGAACGAAATTCTATATGAAAAAGGGTTGTTTGATTTCAGGTTCAGGTGAGCGATACAGGCTCCTGGGAGCCTCTAGTTTCTTCTTGATATAGGTTTAATGTTGCTAGCTAGAGGTTAGAATAAGGAAAATTCATAAGTACCAGCTGTAAAAAGTCACATGCATACGTGCATTGCATGGTTTTTTAAGCAAAGATTGTCTACTAAATGAATTTCTTTTCACAATATTATTTACATAAGACCTTTATGAAAAATGAAAGGAAAACAAATTTAATTTAGAAAATTTAATTCATTTAAATTTAATCTTTTCTTTTTTCAGGATAAAGAAAAAGAGAAAAAATCTAAGCAAAGCAGTAGTGTAACTTCAGAAAGTTCAACGAAATCTGTTTCATCAGTTACTTCAAAAGGAGGTGAAATAATACCCAATACAAAAGAACATAAAAGTTCTAGTTCTACACCTAAAGACAAACACATATCTTCTAAACCATTGAAACGACCTTCAGATATACAAGATGGCAATCCTTCAAAAAAACAGAGGAGAAGTTCTTCAGTGTCATCAGTACAATCTGAAGAGAAATCAAGATCGTCTGAACAAATTAAACATTCTAAACATAAAGAGAAGAAAAGGACATCACCCTCTTCTTCACATAGCTTTCATGAGAAAGAAAAGAAAGTGACATCATCATCCGACCAAAAAACTCATCACGGTGACAGAAAAGATCAAAAGACAAAGTCAGATAAATTGTCTTCATCCATGAATAAAAAAGCTAAAGAAAGTCTATTTAAAAGAGAAGAAAGCACACTAAGACCAGTTGATGAAACAAAGAAAATCGATAACAAAATGGAGAACAGTAGTTCTGGTAAAAAGGAAATTTCAAAAGCAAGGAAAAGTTCAGTTGATTCTCCCGTTATTAAGAAGGCTAGGATTTCCGAGAGCAGCAGTAGGAGTGACAGTAGTGATAGTGATAGCAATTCTAGCAGTGGGTCGTCCTCATCGTCTGATTCTGAATCGGAGCAGTCTGACAATGAAGAGGAAAGCAGACGGGAAAACATGGGAAATGATAGTGGTAATGACACAGACATTTTTGAAGAAGATCCTGTTGGTAGTGTCGGAGATCAATCTCCTGTTCCTGCTCCGACTGTCTCTAAACAACAACCCTTAGCTAGAATAAATGACATTTTAGATCAATTCCGTGATGATGATGAGGATGATGATAGTGATTTTGAAGCAAAGGCTTCTGATTTGTTATCACCGTACAAAACATTTACAAAATTATCCCCTTCATCTGTTAAAAGTTCATCATCAATAAAAAGTTCAACTTCTGTAAGAAAACTGGATTCTCCATCTTCTCATATTAGCTCTAAATCATCCCCTATGCCTTCATCTCACAAAAGTTCTAATTCTAAATCTGCACATCAAAGTTCTGAATCATCGAAGCATTCAAAGACTCCACAATCAACATCTGATTCATTGCAAAAGAGTTCCAAGTCAGCTTCAGTGGCTAAACCACCCACACCATCACATAAAAGTTCCAAGCCATCGACGCCTTCATCACAAAAAAGTTCAAAATCACCACCTCATCAGAAAACGGCTGTACCCTCGCCATCTCCAAGTAAAACATCTAGTCACAGGTCAAAGGAACATTCCTCTTCAAAATCCAGCTCATCCAAAAGATCCAGTGATGTTGATGCAAGAAAAAGTGACAAGGTGTCAGACGAACCTTATAAGGATAAACTGGATACAAAATCTGCAAAAAGTAGTAAACATAGAGACAGAAATGAAAAACTTTCAAAGAGTGATTATGTTAAAGAAAGTAATAGCAACACAGAAAATCAGGACAAAGATCTGAAGAATAAAACAGACAAGACAGAAAATCAGGACAAAGAGTTGAAGAATAAAACTGACAAGATTCAAAATCAGGACAGAGAGATTAAGACTAAAATGGACAAGACAGAAAATCAGGACAAAGAGGTGAGGACTAAGTCTGAAAAGACAGAAAATCAGGACAGAGAAATTAAAAATAAAACTGACAAGACAGAAAATCAGGACAGAGAAATGAAGAATAAAACTGACAAGACTGCCAAACAGGAAAGTCGAGAAAAAGAGGCTAAGATTAAAAGTGACCACAAAGAAAAGGAAACAAGAGTTAAAATAGAAAGTAAAGACAGGGATTCAAAAATTAAAACTGAAAGTAAGGACAAGGAAGTGAAAAGTAAAACTGAATCCAAGGAAACAGAGCCAAAGCTAAAAATAGACAGTATTGATAAGGGAACAAATAGAAATGATACAAAAGAAAATGACAAGCTAAAAGATAAAATAATTAAAGAAAAGAAGGACATAACTGACAAAGACAGAAATGAAAACAAAAAACATGACTCCTCAAAGGAGAAAAAACATTCCAGGAAAGAGAAATCAAAGTATGATTCACCTGTTGAATCAAAGTCAAAGGAACGAAAATCTAAAGAAAAAGATGTGGATAGCAAACATGACAAATCTGCAAGCAAAATAAAAGAAAGTGTAGATAAAGTTACTAGTGGCATCTCCGACACACTGGATAAAGCAGCAAAAGAAGCTAAGGTCAAGGAGATCTCAAAAATATTTCAAGATGCCAAAAATTCTAGTAAGGAAAATAGAGATAAAGAAAATGATGACAAAACAAAGTCACCTAGCAAACATTCTACAAGTAATGGTAGTAGAGAACAGAAAAAGAAAGACAGTTATGAATCTGTGGCTAAAAAACTAGAATCTCCTGTTAAAACTGATAAATTGGTAGATACAGATGTTAAAAAAGAAGTTGTGAAAAAGGAGACCATAGAGGAAAGTGTGGCTAGAACAGAAAATATATTAAAGGAAACAAAGAATGATTCAAGATCAAATACACAAGATGATAAACAACTGCCATTACCTAAATTAGAATTTGTGCCGAAAGATGAGTATGAAGGGTTTATAATAGAAGAAACACCTGAAAATTTGGGTGTAGCTCCAAATGGTGAGGATTTGTATTCACTTCTAGAATTACATGCAAAGCTTGAAAATATACAGGATGCAATGGTGTTGGAAAAAGTAGTTCTTGCTATTCAAGCTACTGGCATGTATAATGTAGGGGAGACAACCTTTGATTTTGACCTGTGTGTATTGGATAGTAAAACAGTAAGACAAATTGAAAATTTTATAAGTAACAATGCTGTATCTGCCATGTAAACTAAGAATCCACAGTTAACTATTATGTTTCAAAATAATCTGTACTTTCTTGTCATGTTTAAATAACATTTTGATCTTAATGGTCATTGTCTACACTGTGAGTTATTTTCGCAGTTATTGTCTATACAAGCTTGACTTGTAAGGAGAAGGAAATTCATGATCATTGAAAGAGCTATTCAAATTTTATCAGGGTTTCTTTGGAAATAATTGTGATAAGGGGTCTACATGGTCTCCATATTTATGAGTGATTATTGGCTTTAATGTGTTGTACACATTGGACTTGTCAAAAAGTGCTTTCCAAAATTAGTTATTTCTGAATACTTGTGCAAGTGCTACGCATGTAAGTACATACACATTACTGAAACTAAGTCAACAAGAACTCTTTGTTATATCTACTTTTTATTTTAATACTGATGCATATAAAACTATACAAGTTAAATTAATTACCAAAGTAGACTTAAAAAAAACATGTACTGTAATACATTGTATATGCAACTATATTGGTTGGTCATACCACATTTAATCTCTAAGTGCTATTAAACAAAATCATCAGAACCTATAAAGTTACGCGTGTCACTATTACCAGAGACAAACCAGAGATTGCCAAATCTTTATTGAACAGTTGTAATTGAAATGTGTTGTTGTCACTAATTTATTTTTCAAACTAGTTTTATCAAATTGATATAAACGTTTTAATTTTCAGCTGTTTATTTGATTTTTATTATGTTGTTTATAGATTTTCTACATTGATATGCATTGCACTTACACAATGTTGATGAAAACAATAAGACACGTTTTAAAGTACATGTAGTATTAAAAAAGATCCCCATAATTTTTAACAATTATGTAGGTACTGCCTTTGTTTTGAATTAAATAAACTAAGCTTACTGTTTTCTGTCTTGACAAAAAGATTTAGATTTATTAAATTGTATTGGAAATGTGATTTTTATCTTAGATGCTTTTACATAAATCTCAATGGTCAGTGGACATCTCTCAACATTTGGAAGCATTTGTTTTGAGTTATTTATGCATTGTTGTGTTTAGCAGCTGTGACTTAAATGTAAAGAACAAGTGTTCTATGCTTGGTACTTAAGATTTTGACTATTTCTGTTGTATGCTGAACAAGTTATTGTAATATCCAAAAAAACATTGTTTTTCTACAACTGTAGGTTTTAATAATGTTATGCAGATTGTGCCAAATTTATTGTAAATTTTTTAGTAGTAAATGTACATATATTCATTCGTACTACAACATGGCTGATGAATTCAGCAGTGTTGAGGTTATTTTTAGAACTATTGGGATGTTAAGCGTCAAAGTGGCTTCAGTTGCAGATAACCCAAACACCAACCTACATGATTTTCTTTTTGCAAGTTTAAGTAAAGATGACATACTTAACTGGGGAAATTCTAAAAAAAAATTATGTTAAATTAAATGTAACATTTTGATCATAATTGTAAGATTTTTTAAGCATCGTCATAAAGTTAACATGTAACATACTTTGCTGACACAGTTTGACTGACATCATAAGTAAAATTTTAATGATGTTTATGAAAAAAAGGGGAATTCGAAAACATTTTGGTTCAATTAACATAGAGCACAAGAATGGCTAAAAATTGTTTTGTCAGTAAATAGATTTTCACATATATGCTCACTATTTAAATATCTTTTTGTGTTATGGTCGTGCTCTATATTATTTTTAAGCGACTAAATGTAGTCAAGATTTTGCATATTTTAAGCCTTTTACTAAATTGATTGACATTTATTGAAGATATTACATGTGAAAATTGTATATTTAAAATCAAAACTTCATTGTTTTATTAATGATTTAAGGCAGTAATGAAATATTTTTGATTTTACGGTCACTGATTGTACCTTCTCCTCCTTAGTAAATTTTATTGTGTTAAAATACAAGCCAGGTGCAACATTTTTTGTAAAGCTGGAGTTGACCTGCAGCGTATGTTGTGTATTCACAATATATAGTATAAAAGTTGTTTGTTGGAAGTAAGAAATGGCAATATTGTTGTTTAATGTTTGTTAACATTTTTATTTTGTCAGTGTTTTTGTTTTTTTAGATCAAAGAATCTCCATGTAAAAATTTTGTGTAACTTGTGAATATTATGGTGCAAATCTAAAAATATTTGAAGTTTCTTAGTTTTCATTATTTCTTTTTTATGGGCTTTTATGTTGCATTGGAAGAGGAAAATAATTAACAATATTATAAATTTAAGTGAAATTTTGAGTTAAATAATGATCAGTTTTCTTCAGTTTTATTGGATGGTAAATTTCTACAAAATCTTTTAGGTGCTGTAAAAAAACATGTACACGTGTTAGGTTTGCACCATCAATTATTAGCTGTGCTTAAATTAAAAAGGCTATGTTTTCAAAGAGAAAACCAAGCTACACTAAAAGTTTCTGTGAAATCCATTTTAATTGTAGGGCCATACATTTTAACATAATTTGAAAATGAGATATAGAGAGATTATATCTTGGGTAAAATTATATTTATACTCATGCAATTTGTTTGGGGAGGTATATTGGAATCACCCTGTCTGTCTGTCCATCTGTCTACATCCCTTGTAAGCGCCTACTCCTAAACCGCCTGATGAAATTTAATGAAACTTAGCATAAAGGAAGTACATTACATTTAGATGTGAATGAAGGATTTTTATTGACCTCCGATATCATTTAACTTGAAAGTGAAGCGGGGGTATCAGTGACAGTCCACACTTGTTATTGTTAATGCTAGTCTCATTTTACATGCCGCTTTAAAAGCAGTTAGTTTAAAATGTGTAATAACTATGGTATTAAGACTTTTTGGATACAACCAAGTCAACAACAAAAAATTGTGACTTTTGATCAGGGTCCCCTGTTAGTGTACATTTTTGAAAGATTGGATCACCCCTGACATTTAGAATGTCAGTCCTAACGAGTACTATAACTTACTGTACTTTGATTTTGTTAAAGAAAATATATAAAGGATAAGACTCTAGAGATGTGGTTGGATGAATCTATTTGTCAGATCCCCTTAGAGAACAATACTATTTAAATTGTATAAATCCTTAAACTTGTGTTGTAAGTTCGAGTTGGAGATAGGGCCAAACTTACAAAGGATTGCCCAATTTAATGCTGAAGGTCTTGACTTCTCACCAAGTACTTAAGCTCTCTCACACCAAAAAAACTGATGCCAAAATATAGTTTAAAAATTGTTGCAGAACCACAAATTAACAAATATCAGATTATGATTCCAAGCTTTCTTTTTCATTTTAACTTATTGTGACCTTCTTGGATGCTACTTGTATATGTACTGATGGAGCTCTTCTGTTAAATTTGTAATTTATTGTTGTTATATTTGTGTACATTTTAATTATTAGGCTGTGTTTTGCTTGTACATGTATTAGATGTAGTGAAAACAGTGCGACAATATTAGAAGGCTTTATAGGTGTAACTTCTTGCTTGGACTTGTTTTTATCAGGCAGCCGGAGTGTTTTACTATAACAGTAAAACAACATAAAGGGATCAAACTTTGGTTTTTACTTTTTGAATGGCATGTGTAGAACAGGAAAATGATTTTTATATCAAAGAGAAGAAGAATTTGATTTTTTTTCTGAAAACCTTGTAATTTTTTCACACATTCATCTCCAAATCACATTGCATGTCTTGTTTTTATATTTGGTGTTCTATCCAAGTAAATATTTCTTTTGATGAATTTCTTGCCTTGACATTTGAATATGATGCTATTGATATAGTGCTATCGTTTAATATAAAATTCCTTTATGTATTGTTATACAAGTATTTTCTGTTTAATATCAGCATGCTGGTCAGTGTGGTTAGATGTGTTTATTTAAATTTTAGATGTACTGTTATGAGTTAATATTTAATGACATTTCAGTATATGTACTGAACTGTATTTCTGAAGTACTATCTAGATGCAGATACAGCAGGAAATTTTGGCATTTAATATCCAATAATAATTGGTATATGTCTGATAATAATTTTCTTATCTTCTAAATGCCTATTTTTCTTTCCCAATTACAAAAAAAAAAAAAAACAAATAAAAAAATTAAAAGGGCAAATATAGACAATTTTTCTTTACCAATTACACATTACATATAAAAAATTAAATTTGCCATTTAATTACATGTATTTAATTTGAATCTTTTAAACCAGTTCATATTTTCATTACAGTATGATTTAGAAATTTGTATTTTAGTATAATTAGGATATTTGTATTCTTTTTTATATTAAAGTGAAGTAG
Organism: Limnoperna fortunei; assembly: GCA_944474755.1. NCBI lineage: Eukaryota > Metazoa > Mollusca > Bivalvia > Mytilida > Modiolidae > Limnoperna > Limnoperna fortunei. Next base: position 60,690,477 of record OX104116.1, read on the forward strand.
CAAAAATTTGTGATCAAGCTCACGCTTGCACCATGACAGGTTGTTCATATGTAGTTCATGTGACTGTTCTAGCAAGCCTTTCTTTAAAAAGGCACTGCGTAGCGAAAGTGTTATTTATTGAACGAAAGTATTAAATTTGATCTCTTGTTGTCATGTCATTGTAAATGATCATAATCATATTTATTTCATTCATTGGTTGTTAGTCATGTCAGATTGCCGGCTATTATGTTTAACATAAGAATTTACACTTATCTAAGTTTTTGAAATACAATGTTGTTGATTAAACACAAAATTAGTAAAATTTTATATAATATGATGTCCTGAATTATTTATTAAAAATTTGTCACAAGAATTGTAAATTGAACATTGTTTCAGTAATTATGAAACAAAATGTCACTTTGCAGTACAATGAAAATTACAGAATTCATTCAAATGAAAAAATAGATTTTGCACAAAAAAACACTTGCAACAGTCTATAATAAATATTTTTTCCTGTAGGATACAAGTTCCATAATTACACATGTATCTTATAATTTGTTAAAAAGGGGCCACTTCTTGCAACTTAAGTGTGCTTATTGTATTATGGTATTTAGGACTTTTTGCATTGTCATTGTCACATGACTTTTTACATTTGTCATTGTCACCTGACTTTTGCTTTACATAATATTGTCATTCTTACAAACATTATTGTATTGTCAAGTCAGATTGTTAAGAATTTTTTATTCAATAGAAAAAAATTGATAATTTCATTTAAGATGTCACAAGAGAAATTGATCAATTTTATGTTTACATCTATTGCAATAATAAGTTGTTACATTGTAACATAAACTTTAGATAGACTATCATCAGTTTAAATATTATCCCATTAAACAATAATGAATGAAATAATGTACTCTAAGTTTATTGCATGAACGTTGCATTCTTACATGAACATTCATAAAACGAGTTTAAACTCAATTTGGGACTGTTTGTACATGAACTTTATTTTTAAAAAAATAATACATTCATGATTCAGAACAGGCATTCACATTTTTGTCTGAAAATTGTTTAATTTTTTGCTTGTTAATATTATCCAAGGTTTGGAATCTTTATATTTCTGTAATTTGTTACATGTTTTCTTATTTTTCTTTTTATACTTTCATTGGTGCTTCTGAAAGATCAGAAAATAAATCTTATTTAAATCTGTTTTGTTGTGTGAAAATACATCTAAAAATTCCCGATATGCATTCCTTTGGACCAAACAAATGAACTAATGAATTTTTTTGAGACAAAGCAGTACCAAAAATTGGTAATGGCTTTGCATGAAGTTAAACAGCAGAGGTCCTGATTAATTATAATAAACAACAACTAATGAATTTTTTTTAGACAAAGCAGTACCAAAAATTGGTAATGGCTTTGCATGAAGTTAAAAAGCAGAGGTGCAACAAAAAAACGATTGATTATTTATTGTTTTACATCCAGCAAGCAATATTTCAGCTATAGTTGGGGCAACAAAAAAAACAAAAACAAATGAAAGTATGAGTGGTAGTCCAAGATCGTGCAGACATTTGACCTGGCAATTTCAAAATGTATTGATCAAGTAATATTTGATTGACTGCAACATGCATGTACATATATCCAAAATTAGCATTGACTCATTGACTTTTTCCAAGATCAATTTGATTCCTTCCAAATATTTTTGGTGGGACTATAGTTTTCCACTGGCAGCCTGCCTCACACGTTTCCTGGATGTCTTTTTTTTTACGCTTAAGATATTGAGCCGATATTTAGTATGTCAACCATGAGTTACAGATCCAGGTTGAATTTCAGTCTGGTACGAAAATTTTTGACGAAGTTATGGCCCTTTATACTTTTTTTTTATAATCATAGTTTTCCATGTGCTGATTTTTGTTAAATGTATGAGTGTCAACAATTATGAGTTACAGATTAAGTTTGAATATTGTTCCAATCTGATTTTTGACAAAGTAATGGCCCTTCGACTTGCTTTTTGAAGGTGAATCTGTCTTGAATAAAAACCACATAAGTATGCTTACTCAAAAATTAATTGGCATACAGTATTTAATTTTATTACATGTAGTAATATCATTTTCCTTATTAGAGAAAATTAGGACAGAGCATAATTTGAGTCTGTAATGCTGAATCCCCTGTATGGTTTAGACCAGCTATATCTTGGACAAAATATTTGGAGTATAAGAGGAAAACACAAATACAATTTACTATACCGGTAGTTACACCTGAGAACTACTTGGTTTTTGAACCAACAGCCTTACTTTGATTTTGTTTGCAAAGGTTAAAGGGTACTTATTAAATACAATTTGCAGTTTGTTTTTAAAGGGGTAAAAATGTTAAGTATAGAAACCACCCAATGTGATGGTAGAAACTCATTACAACTTTCAACCAGTTAAGCTTACATATGTTAGCCATCTTTTTTCTTCATGTCAGGGTATAGACAAGTTACTTCCAAACAGTGCCTCATCTTGGATTTTGTTTAATGAATGTAGAGAAAACAATATGTTGCCGGTGTCTGATGTTATTGGTATGCTTTCCAGTATGGTGGACTTTAAGCACTTTGAAGTATTATCATTTTCAAATTGAAACAATAGCAAACTGTCTGCAAACACCAGATGATTTGAATATATATATTAAACTATTCATCGGAACATAAACGATTACATGTAGACTAGGCAAAATTTTACTGTAGTTATAATCCAAAGTTAGTTTTTGTCTCGCCTGCGACGAAAGTCGCTGGAGGCGAGACATATGTATGGGAATCCGGCGGCGGCGGTGGCGGCGGCGGCGTAAACAATTGACATCTTGCTTCATATCTTTGTAACTCCAAGCCCTAGGTCCATCAAATTTGGTCCAGAGGTAGCTTATGATGAGTACTTGCCAGTCAGTCACCTGTCACCTGACCTTGACCTCAATTTCACGGTCCAGCGACTACGTTAAAGTTTTTGGGTTACGACAGTTCCTCTGTAACTACGCATGGTAGGATGACAATATTTGGTGTATAGGTTGCTGATGACTAGTACATGACTGTCTGGTAGGTGTCACCTGACCTTGACCTCAATTTCACGGTCCAGCGACTACGTTAAAGTTTTTGGGTTACGACAGTTCCTCTGTAACTACGCATGGTAGGATGACAATATTAGGTGTATAGGTTGCTGATGACTAGTACATGACTGTCTGGTAGGTGTCACCTGACCTTGACCTCAATTTCACGGTCCAGCGACTACGTTAAAGTTTTTGGGTTACGACAGTTCCTCTGTAACCACGCATGGTAGGATGACAATATTTGGTATATAGGTTGCTGATGACTAGTACATGACTGTCTGGTAGGTGTCACATGACCTTGACCTCAATTTCACGGTCCAGCGACTACGTTAAAGTTTTGGGGTTACGACAGTTCCTCTGTAACTACGCATGGTAGGATGACAATATTTGGTGTATAGGTTGCTGATGAATAGTGCATGACTGTCTGGTAGGTGCCATTTGACATTGACCTCAATTTCACGGTCCAGCGACTACGTTAAAGTTTTGGGGTTATGACAGTTCCTCTGTAACTACGCATGGTAGGATGACAATATTTGGTGTATAGGTTGCTGATGACTAGTACATGACTGTCTGGTAGGTGTCACCTGACCTTGACCTCAATTTCATGGTCCAGCAACTGCATTAAAGTTTTTGGGTTACGGCTGTTCCCCTGTAACTATGCAGGGTATGGTGACAATATTTTGTATACAGGCCGCTGCTGATATTTAATGCTATTTACGTAATGCTTATGACGACATTTATTTTCGTTACTGATGCGGAATGCAGGCGAGACGTTTTTCTGTGTCCACACTTGTTTTTAATTGTCAGATTAAAAAAAAGCGAGGGTACGATTATTCGTTCTACATGTAGACTAAATGATGATAGCTGGATACAGCTATATTGGACTTAAGATTGGCACCTAAACAGGTCAATAACAGTTGTCAGTAGATATTACATGGTTTCCTCTGTTAACAATGTCTCTTGAAGGTTACACTTTAAAATTTTCACATCTGCACCAAACTAGCAAATATATGATACTTATTATCAGTATATCATCAATATAATTCAGTTTGTCAATTGTTTCTGAGATGATGAGATTGCAAGTCAGTTATTTTTTAGGTAATCACAAAAAATGTGCTCAATGCACGTTTTTCTAAGAACTGACCATAGTGATGGTTTTTTTTATACCCCCGCTCAACAGAGTCGGGGGTATATAGTGGTCCTCATGTCCGTCCATCCACATTTGGTTTCCAGATGATAATTCAAAAAGTTTACATTCTATTTGAATGAAACTTTAGGATATTGTTATATACCAGGTTGGTACATGTAAGAAGCCTATCGATTTTGGGGGAAATACATCAAATTTCAAGGTCACAGTCCACGAAAAAACAATAGAAATTTTTACAAAAGCGGGGGTATCAGTGATTGCTTGAACGACTGTGTCTAGTTTGATCTGGAACCAAAATTATGCAACTGCAGGAAAACATTTTTTATTTCAATAGGAATACTGTGCCTCAAATTGTGACCTTTTTCCTGTCAAGCTACAGCTGTCTGACAAAACTAAACTGAAATATTTAGATTCATGTTGTCTTTGAAATCAAAATTTAATTGGCACAAAAAATACACAGGATCATCAAATGTAACCTTGGATATAATTAAGTCACATGGTAACAAGAAGATACATGTGCAGTTACACAGCAGCCATTTTGGGTTGTTATTCATTAGTTCACTGGTAAGTTTTTTCCTGAACTACACTCCTATTTATACAATCTTGCTAAAAATTAGGTTGTATTGTGCTGATTGATTTTGGTTTTTTAGAATGGTGACCATCTTGAAAAAATTTTAAATAGATTTTTGTAAAAGTATTCTGTCAAATGGTTAAAACCTAAACAATTTTATTTAGAAACAAAAAGGCATCACACCAGTCTTTCAACAATCATCCATCTTTTAACTGTGTTTTAATTACATAATGGATAGTATTATCATAATGGTTTCTTAATATCCTTGTTATTATGCACAAAGACAACCTTACAAGTCAGGATTTCTCTGTGTCCATGAAACCCTGACATATTTAGTTAAGAAATTCCTGTGCTAGAAGATTTCATATGATGTTATACTAAAAAATATCAACCAATCACACTACTGGAAAGAATCTATTGTTCAGCAGTAGAATACATAGAACATATGGGAATGGGTAATTTTCAAATAAATTAGTGTATGACAGCTAGTTTTTGCAGGTATAATGTAGCCAATCAGAGCAACTTGCAGTCTGTGGATTTCGTAACTAAATTTGTCACGGTGGATACCGAAACCATGTCTTGAGAGGGTGGAATAAAGCATATTTTTTTCTTAGAAATAATATGTAATTGTGAAATGTAGCACCTGTATTACTTGCCAGTAAACTATACCACTAAATTATCACACCAAAACAATGTGATCAGTCACAAAAAAGTGACACATGGGCTGAAGTAATGTACATGGTGTTTCAGATGCAAATTAAAAAAAAAAGTATGAACCATTTACCATTACAGGTGGATAATTATTTTAATGAAAAAATAGCATTCAAACATTTAACAAAACAGTCATCAGCATTTAATCTATATACACAAATACAGGTTTTTAACAGTTAAAAATGTTCTAAAGGTGTTAAACTGGACCTCCTCTCTGAAATGAAAAGAGAAACAAATATTAATAGAATAAAAAAGCCACATTTTGGCTTTTCACTTTACTTCATTAATGTTGAATGGTTCATATAAATTACTGAGGAGTTATTAACTGCAATTTCAAAAAATTATAAGTGAAAACATGTGGTGAACAGCTCTGATAATCTTAGCAAATTCAGAATTTAAAATATCACAACTATAATCATGAATAGTGTATAGTACCAGTATATAAAAATCCACAACACTGTATCTTTCACAAAACTGAAAAATGCTGAATATGCTAATAAACCTTCCCATCAATCATGAAGCAAGAAGCCAAAAAATACCAAAGGGGCAATAAAACCTCAAAGTCCAAAAACTCTTATACCATAGGACACGCAGCAACAAATAAACAGAACAAAATAACACACAAACAAAAGACAGCAAAACAAAATACTAAGTGTTCGGTTATCAAATTACATCTAGGGATAGCAATGGTAGAGTGGTTAATATAGTTAGTCATCTACTATTGATAATATGGTCTGTAAAGACTGAAGTTGTGGGTTAGAGTCTCACTGCGGGCAGGGTGTACTAGACACCAATATTAATTGGCAAGGATGCTAGTTTCTCTACTGAAGGTAGGAGTTTTCCCCAGATATGATACTCTAGCTTTCTCCCCCAATTAAAACTGAATGCAATGATATAGCTAAACAATTGCTGACAGTGGCGTTATACACCATTCATACAAATTACATTTATGTTCAAATATGTTGAGGTTAAGAAGAAAGGTACAAGGGGAAGAGAAAACTGACATATACATACACTTGATTTCATTTATGCAATCTGAATGTAATGCTACTGAAGTAAGTTTTAACTATTTGTTTTAGGACATTCTAATAGATTTTCTAATACTACCTAAATAATGACTCCATGGAAGATAACCTTGTTTAAAAGTGCCTTTAAATGGGTACCACACTAAAAGCACTAAAGCAGAATTATTTCTTTTTTTTTTATTTGCTAAAAAATGTGTGATTAAAACTAGAGGCTCCCAGGAGCCTGTATCGCTCACCTGAACCTGAAACCAAGCAACCCTTTTTTATCCAGCTTTTCTTTGCTATAAGGAATTGCCCAACACTTCTGCAAAAATCATTAATTTTGACCTTTTAAGGGAAATAACTCCTATAAGGAGGATCTTTTGATGATTAGAGGGAGAAGGGAGGTTCACTTCAAATTTGCTGTACCTGTTATACTTTTTTAACTATCAGTCGAAAACTCTCTCGACCCCCCCCCCCCCCTTTTTTCATTTTTTCTATTTTAATCCAACGTAGCTATGTAGGTAGTCAGGTGTCATGATTTGCACAATTTTGGTAGAGGACATCCTAAAGATGATGTGTGCAATTTTTCAAAGCAGTCCTTTCATTGGTTTAAGAGGAGAAGATTTTTTAAAATCAAGTAAAATTGATTAAAACTAGAGGCTCCCAGGAGCCTGTATCGCTCACCTGAACCTGAAACCAAACAACCCTTTTCTATCCAGCTTTTCTTTGCTATAAGGAATTGCCCAACACTTCTGCAAAAGTCATTAATGTTGACCTTTTAAGGGAAATAATTCCTATAAGGAGGAGCTTTTGATGCTTAGAGGGAGAAGGGAGGTTCACTTCAAATTTGCTGTACCCCCCCCCCCCCCATTTTCTATTTTAAGCTAACGTAGCTATATAGGTAGTCAGGTGTCATGATTTGCACAATTTTGGTAGAGGACGTCCTAAAGATGATGTGTGCAATGTTTCAAAGCAGTACTTTAATGGGTTAAAGAGGAGAAGATTTTAAAAAATCAATTAAAACCGATAAAAAAAACCAGTTCAAGGGGAATAACTCTTAAACGGTTAATCAGACAATCTTGACCCTAAAGTCATTTTTGTAGCCCTCATAGAGCAGAACAATTAAGCAATGCTAACTTTTTCTCTAGTTCTAATAATTTTCAAGATTTTGAGGCAAAAATGGCAAAAATCATCAATTTTGACAATTACAGGGCAATAACTCCTACAAGGAGTCATCATACAACTTCAACCCAATGGAGTGTTTCGTACAGCTTTTGATGCTGATGAAGACATGTCTGTTCGGTTTTCCTGTATCTGTTATACTTTTTGAACTATAAGCCAAAAACTGTATTTTACCCCCCCCCCCCTTGCATTCTATTTTTAGCCATGGCGGCCATGTTGGTTAATCTGCAGCCATGGTTTGTGCAAACTTGGTTAAGGACATTTGACGGATGATGTGTACTAAATTTCAAAGCAGTACTTTCAGTGGTTTCAGAGGGGAAGATTTTAAAAAATCAATTAAAACCGATTAAAATAAACAGTTCAAGGGGAATAACTCTTAAACGGTTAATCAGACAATCTTGACCCTAAAGGCAATTTTGTAGCCCTCATTGAGCAGAACAATTAAGCAATGCTAACTTTTTCTCTAGTTCTAATAATTTTCAAGATTTTGAGGCAAAAATGGCTAAAATCAACAATTTCGACAATTAAAGGGCAATAACTCCTATAAGGAGTCATCATACAACTTCAACCCAATGGAGTGTTTCGTAGAGCTTTTGATGCAGATGAAGGCATGTCTCTTCGGTTTTCCTGTATCTGTTACACTTTTTTAAATATAAGCCAAAAACTGTATTTTACAGCCCCCCCCCCCCTCCAAATTTTAGCCATGGTGGCCAGGTTGGTTAATCTGCAGCCATGGTTGGTGCAAACTTGGTTGAGGACATTTGACAGATGATGTGTACAAAGTTTCAAAGCAGTACTTTCAGTTGTTTCAGAGGAGAAGATTTTAAAAAATCAATTAAAACCGATAAAAAAAAACAGTTCAAGGGGAATAACTCTTAAACGGTTAATCAGACAATCTTGACCCTAAAGTCATTTTTGTAGCCCTCATAGAGCAGAACAATTAAGCAATGCTAACTTTTTCTCTAGTTCTAATAATTTTCAAGATTTTGAGGCAAAAATGGCAAAAATCATCAATTTTGACAATTAAAGGGCAATAACTCCTACAAGGAGTCATCATACAACTTTGACCCAATGGAGTGTTTTGTAGAGCTTTAGATGCTGAAGAAGGAAGTTCTCTTCGGTTTTCCTGTATCTGTTATACTTTTTAAACTATAAGCAAAAAACTGTATTTTGACCCCTCTGTTCTATTTTTAGCCATGGCGGCCATGTTGGTTGGTCTGAGGCCATGATTTGGGCAAACTTGGTAGAGGGCATTTTACTGATGATGTATGCAAAGTTTCAAAGCAATCCATTCAGTGGTTTTGGAGGAGAAGATTTTTGAAGAAAAGTTAACGACGACGACGACGACAACGACGGACGACGACGGACGCCAAGTGATGGCAATAGCTCACATGACCCTTCAGGTCAGGTGAGCTAAAAGAACAATATATACCCATACCTCAATATATTCTATTTCTTCAGGACTTATTTGTTGCCTTTGATATCTCCGAGGTAAAACGTCCAGAGAAGATGCACTTCCTCTCGATTTAATGTTAGTAGGCTGGACAGGAGATTCTACTGGTGCTACATTTTTAACTGATAAATCTGCTGAAGACATGAAATAAGAATACAATTAACAGAATGACTTCAGGAACCAAGTGTTTTCTTAGTTTAAATTTTGGGAGTGTTGGTGTGTTGATCCTCCCATATCTAGTATTTATATTTTGAAGAAATAAATGTATGATTCCTACAAACATTTATGTCAAAACAAGAAATCAAATGATGATCAAATAACTAGTCCTTTAGGACAAACAATAAAATGTTTCAATTTTGCCCTACACCAAAAAAAAAAGAACTTAAGTACATGTAACAATCCAAAATATTGATATTTCCATTTTAATTTATTTATTTTACAAACACAAATCACCTATTATAAAACTACATGTATATGCACACATGAATTGGATTGTGGTAACAGCTATGCCATCATTTTAATGTTTATGTAACAATAAATATTAAGACCAATCTTATTAAATTATGTCTTCACTTGGCTCCCCCCTTTTTTTGCTTTTGTCGCCATGAAGCAAATAAGATTCATTTTAAGACATTTTTCATACTTAGTAATACATTTAGGTCTACTTATATAATTTAGCATTTTGGTTTTTTGCTAATAAATGTAAAACAAATTATGGCAGCCATCTTATGTGTGAGTAATTAGAAACAAACTTGCATGACAAACATCCAAGAACCATTAATGTACATGTCAAGCTGTTCAAATAGAATAGACACACAAATGGCAATCACAATAACTAATGATTGATTGATTGATTGATTAATGGTGTTTAACGCCCGAGCAGCAATATTTCAGCTATATTTAGGCGATGAACATGAAATGGATGATAAAATGAACATGAAATGATGATGAATGAAAATGGGAAGGGACACAAGGAAAAATAGGGGTAACGGATTTTAGATTGCCACTGGCAAATGGGAGGATGGATAGGGTCGGGCAATTTAGCCTCCTGTAGCGGGATCGAAATCCCTTCTCACAGCGAATACTACAGCAGCGTTCTTTAACGTGCGAAGAACGTGGCATTTTTCCCAACACGGTGCACTAATATGGTTTGCGGTCAGGTTTTCCGTATTATGGCCTGACAACCCCAGCTTGCCAGGGGTACCCCATTCAACCACCTGGGGCACACATTCCAGTCGGTCTTTAGGCAAACCGACCTGACACGCCGGTCAGGGTACTGGGCGCTATTTAGTCGCCTTTTACGACAAGCTAGCGCGACTGCGGTCTATTCTTTTAGCCACCCGGATCCCGCACGGGGCCAATAACTAATGAAACAAACAAAGTAAACAATTCAACAAATTTGCAACTTTCATGATTATGCTGAATTTTGGCATTAAAAATACCGTACAAAGCTTAGTATAGTGTGCACTTACGTATTGTGGGCCAGAAAAATTTTTATATGCATGTATATCTTTCAATTATTACTATATTGGTATTGACTATAGAGTGAAAAGACACTGTGGAAAGAAAAGATTATATTTAACTGTTAGTCAATTTTTAGCTTACAAGAATATATGCATATTGTCCATACCTTTAGTTGTTCTCTGAGGAAACTTTATTTTTGGCACATGCGGTGTTACAGCCTGAAATAATAATAGGCATTACATTAAATCGAAGATTCCATTTTACTGCATTATTTATTTCAGAATTCAAGAACATCAAATTTTCTGTACCTTCACCTGAGTGTACCCATGGGTTTTATTGGGTTTTGGTTACTTTCTTTCTGTTTTTGTGTGTTTGGTTATTGTGTTGTACTGTCTATGTTTGCCTATATCCAGATTTGTAACTATATGTCCCTTGACTTTTGGCTCTTGTTGTTCGGTCTGTTTTCTTTGCCATTTTTCTTTCTACAAATATTTCTGCAGTGACTTATGCTTGTTAGTGAATTGTCTTATTAATACATGTACATTTTTGGTCCAGTTCAAGGAAATCATTATGGTGTTGAATTTATGTAATAGTAACTTGTGTGTAGGGCCGTATCCAGAATTATGGACTGATGAAGGACCTGATACGGACTGTTTATCTTGTTACAGCCAGAGCCAAGATAAACGATCCTTATCGGGTCCTTCAGAAGTCCGTACATAGTTCTGATACTGTCATACACACACGTTTCTATTACTTTTATTTCATTGAAAACATTAGAAAACAAACAAGTTCAATAGTATACAAGACAAAATGAACTTTGTTTACCTTTAATTGTTTAGCATGTGTGTTAAATATGTTCTGTTGATATTTTATAGGTTTTACTTTTTGGTTAGTAATTAGCAATCTATTTACATTTATTTGTGGCACATGAAAATTGGAAATTCAAATCATCTTTTTTTATCGGGCTGTATAACGGTTACAGCCAGGGCTGTATCAAACTTAGGGCTGCAACAGTAGATTGGATACAGCCTGTTTGCTGATACAGCCCTGCTAAGTCTTTTATTCTTAAACACATTAACTGTAGCTTAAAATACAGACTGCAAATTATCCAGTGGAATAGTTTGTTGCATTATTGATATGAAATAACTACTATTATTTACTTATATAAAGTCATTTGACTAAAATCTTCATTCATTTTTTTCCGACGCAGTCGGTATATTTTCGAATTGTGACCTTTGAACTAAAAGATGCTTACCCACGGTAACTTACTGTTATTGAAGACAAGCCTGAATTCTGATTGGAGAAAAATAGTAAAAAATTCTTTGTTCGAACAATCTACTATAGTATACTTTGAAAAGCATCCTATTTGCATTTCCCAACAATTATTCCAGCAGACTGGTGTTTTTAAACAATTGGTAGTCGTAATTTTACTTTAGAGAATTATTTTTAAGCCAAAAGAATGCCATTCAGAACTGATAAACAATAATTACATGATAAAACCATATGAGGTGTAATTTTTGCGCATTTCGTATGGGATGGAATTGTATTTGCTTTAATGACCAACGTATCTGTAAACAATCCTCACGCTGGTGATGTATTTACACCATATTTTCTTCGTTTGACCTCCTGACACACACACTCTCTCTCCCTATCGTGAAATTATTGTCATACAAATGATCCTACACAAAGGTAAGTAGGTCATTGGTAATTGTCAGAACGCCAAGTGACAAGTATGAGACACAGTAGTTCGATAACACATTTTGTTTACTATACATACAGCACATGGAATTTATAGTAAAATTCACTGATTGTTTTGTTGCATTTATTTATTTGGACCATACAGTTTATCTCACCCCCCCCCCCCCCCCCCCCCCCCCCCCATTTTTGGGATAGCATACACATTACTGATTTAATTCACATGTAATAAGCATTGAATTGACATTTTGTGTTCATGTTAATATATTTTATTTAGAAGTTCCCATTTTAAAAGATTGTCAAATAAATAAAATAGCAAACTGTAATGAATACATGTGAATGAATATTACTTGATGCATGAAAGTACCTATTTGCTTATGAAATTTATTTTAAACTAGAGTAAAAACACCTGTGAGCAATGCTTACCATTGATACCCCCCGCTTCACAATTACTTTGAAAATTCAGGTGTTCTTAATTATGAAATTGAAACTTTATCTAGTTAAACGTGAAGGCGAAATTGCAGATAATACATGTAACCCTCCCCAACCCCCAAAGAATGGCATCCCCTATGTCAATGACAAAGTCCATGTTTTTCTATGGCAAACCTCCAATAATATTCTGATCAAAATGTTTAATATCCAATGCACAATGGCAATATGTGACCAAGATTCTGTATAAGTTTCAACAAATTCCATTCAGTGGTGTAGGAGGAATTGTAAATAAAAGATGGGTATCCCATTATGTCCATTACAAACTCCATGTTTTTCTATGGGAAACCACAAATATCATTCCGATCAAAATGCTAAATATCTCCTGCACAATGGCACTATGTGACATGGATTCTGTGTAAGTTTCAACAAATTCCATTCAGTGGTGTAGGAATGAGTTGCACATAAGAGATGGGTATCCCTTATGTCCATGACAAAGTCCATGTTTTTCTATGGGAAACCCCAAATATCATTCCAATCGAAATGTTATATATCTAGTGCACAATGGCAATATGTGACAACATTCTGTGTAAGTTTCATCAAATTCCATTTAGTGGTGTTGGAGGAGTCGCACATAAGAAATGGGTATCCCCTTATGTCAATGACAGTCCTTGTTGTTCTATGGGAAACCCCAAATATCATTACGATCAAAATAATAAATATCTCCTGCACAATGGCACTATGTGACAAGGATTCTGTGTAAGTTTCAACAAATTCCATTCAGTGGTGTAGGAGGAGTTGCACATAAGACATGAGGACCCCCTTAGGTCAATGACAATGTCCATGTTTTTCTATGGGAAACCCCAAATATCGATCTGATCAAAATGTTTAATATCTCCTGCACAATGGCACTATGTGACAAGGATGCTGTGTAAGTTTCTTTAAATTCCATTCAGTGGTGTAGGAGGAGTTGCACATAAGACATGAGGACCCCCTTAGGTCAATGACAATGTCCATGTTTTTCTATTGGAAACCCCAAATATTGATCCGATCAAAATGTTTAATATCTCCTGCACAATGGCACTATGTGACAAGCATTCTGTGTAAGTTTCATTAAATTCCATTCAGTGGTGTAGGAGGAGTTGCACATAAGAGATAGGTACCCCCTTAGCTCAATGACAAAGTCCATGTTTTTCTATGGGATACCCCAAATATCATTCCGATCAAAATGTTAAATATCTCCTGCACAATGGCACTATGAGACAAAGATTCTGTGTAAGTTTCATCAAATTCCTTTCAGTGGTGTAGGAGGAGTTGCAAATAATAGAAAGTGTAACGGACGGACGGACGGACGGACACCATGAACACTATATACCCCCCGCTTTTCAAGCGGGGGGTATAAAAATAGGTGCTGTTTTGAAATTTTAAAATGTTAACTAACTTGTTTTCGAGTTAATATATACGATACATCACAAGAAAAAACCTACAACTCCGAATATACATAGAAAGGTTTGTTTGTTTTTTATTTACTATGTTGGTCTTCTTCTGAAATAGCTTTTCATTGGGGATATGTAAAAATGTATATTGTTAGCTATATGATTTTTAAAGCCATTAATGCCAATCTTCTTTCTTTGCGTCCGTCGTCATTCACGTGCAGACAGGAGATGGAGCTCTAATTGCAGTCTCTTTTTGATAATACCCTATTATTTAATAACATTGTTTTTAAAATCCATGAATGTAGCAACCTTCTTATATTATAGCCTTATTTTGATATTACAGTTTGCTTCACGTTAATTATTTACCTCCCCCACACACATCAATGAAAGAAAACGTTAATGTTTCTTGTCTCTCTCTCTTTCGTTTGATATTTTTTTCCGTTCTACCTTACATATATCTATAAGAGTTATATGCGTCGAATATCTTTTTTAAAGATAGTACTTGTTAATCTTATTTCTATTTTAATTTACATCTATTTCAGAATTGCAACTTTTAACAAATTAATACTTTTATTTTTTCACTTGTACTAATTTCAGAGCTCCAGATAAGATTTTCTTAATTGGGTTTTTTACCCATCTGATGATTTCTTTCATTGGGTATTTTTTTATATATCACTTTTATCATTTTTTTTAACCCACTCCAAAATAAGTTAATTGGGTTTTTCACCCATCTAAAATTTATTTAATTGAGTGTTAGTTGTAAGATAGTTGTATATAGATATAGTATTGTTTGGCTAGGTGGATGTCACGAAAGCCCTTTTTCTTCCACGTCTATTCATCATGGTGCCAACAACAAAATACTAGACTGGTTCTAATTATAAATAAAATTTGGGAAGAAAAATATTTATATTCAACAGGGAATGTGCATCTCTTCTTGTGAAATAAATCTCAATACCTGGAGCACCGTATGCTGCATGAAATAGACATGACATTCGGAATATCTCCGTTGTTACGTTGCGAAACAATGGGATCGTAATACCTTACGCAACTTTGTGTATTTATTTGAATGAATTAATACAATCACTGAACAATTTTATGCACTCAGTGAGTGAATTAAGCATGTTTTGTCTTTTGAAAAAATTATTGGGTTTTAGGCCTTTGATATTGCGTTTTGCAACGCAAAGCAATAAAAATAATTGGGTTTTATGAAAATTTAATTGCGTAACAACGCAAATATGCAGCTTATCTGGAGCTCTGCTAATTTATTACTTAACTTTCAAATATAGAATTTTTATACACTTATTGTCAAGCCTGCTACTTCCAATTTGCTTAATTAACATGTTTTCTTATAAGAGTACTAATGGGACAGGTGTCAGGTCATCTTGTCCCAATAACTTGTTCTCCCTGAGTCGATTCGCACATATAAAGTAAGCTACAATAATGTATCTCTTTTTTTTATAGACGGAGCTTCAAAGAGGTCCCATTACTCGTAATGGAGCAAAAATTTACTCTTGGGATTTATACATATTTTCTGCTATGAAACTGCTATTTTTGTTCAGTTCAACTTCATATTTTTTCCTTCTCCGCCGTTCAGTTGACATTTCTACAATGTCTAATTAAATAATTTTAGCACTTTTTCATAATCATGGCATTGTTGACAAAAACTGAAATTGTGGAGTGTAGAATTGTAAAATCGTATCGTACCGGTAAAAAAAATCGCAAAAATTTGATCACAGCTAATGCAATACATCCAGAATTTTTGATCCGGATGAATATTTTACCAAATCGATTCAGAAATTATGCCCTTCTGGAATTCAAATTTTGACAACAATGCCATGATTACGAATAAAGTGTAAAAATAAAGAAATAGGTGCTGTAGAAATATCAGTTAAACTTTACAGACATTACAAAGTAGGTAGCAATTTAGATAAACAGTTGAATAGTTATGATATGCATAAAATTAGGGTGTGATTCACTCCCAGCTTGCTCTATTATGAGTAATGGGACCTCTTTGTAGCCCCTTCCATAAAAAAAGGAGCTACATTATTGAAGCCAATATAAAGTGAATCGTTTTTAGAATGAATAGCTAAAACCTAAACAAAATTGTGTATGATATTTACTATAATGGTATGGTGCCTATATATATTGTTCAAAGGCATACCATAAACATGGTACCTAAAAAAATCTAACACAATACTATATGTAAAAGCTGTATAAAGAGGAAGAAAAATATGTGGTGATTTCTGGCTTCTTTAGTTTAAATTACAACCAGATTTTTTAAATGTTCATTTCATTACTGCTCCCCGTTTAACTCTTAATCATGCAGTGTTAACATTCATGTAACATCTGATGTATTACTATAATATTATTTAAATTACGTATGGATTATAGATATATCTATGATGACAAATTACATCTAACCCGAATTGCCCTTGTGGCTGTGGCCATATTGTTGATGCATACAGACGAAATTTTGAAGAGCTTATTCAAGGGAGTTAAATGGGGTCATATATTAACATATGGAGGTGGTTAAGATCTTTTCTGTGAATGTGTTTTGGGAATTTTTACATGTCTGTTTTTTTAATAAAACAACTGTTAACTGTTTTTCAACCATTAGCCGTTATCTGTTTTCTTAAAAATTGACATTGTTGTTAACTATTATAATGGAAATAAAATCCCTGTTTGCTGTTAATTTAGTCGAAACACTGTTAGATGTAGCGCACGTTGTTGGGGGCTTTTTAGAGTAACATGAAAATCTGTTTGGTTTTGAGACTTATAACGAATGAATAAAGCGTCAATAAACTACTATATTTTAGTTTTCGATTGAAACGAACTATATCCGTCGTTTAGGCAATTATAAGCTGCTCGAATTGTAGGAAAATAATATATGTTTTACAAAGATTTACCCAGAAATCGCGCTGTAAATTGTAACAAGAAAAGCAAGAGCAGGTCTTTTGAACCTTCAGAACTTATTTATTTCGCCTCTTATTTTCTTGAAATTTGGCATATTTGTTAGATGCCCAAAATAGCCTGCGTCAACATTTTTCCGCATAAAAATATGACGTCATTATATAGTATGATGACGTAATCATAATTCTGAATTTCTGTAAATGTCAATGCAGAGACTAAGGAAGCTGCATTTTGGTAGGTTTTGTTTTCTACTTAAAAATTATAAAATTGAAAAACACAAACTTGCAAAAATGCTTTTTTTCTTAACTTTAATTTTTGCCATTTTGTAATATTTTTATTCACGTATTGTGAAAGAGCTATACATTGAACCATGTCTAGTCACGTTTGTTACGAACACATTTTTACAATTTTTTACCGATTTATTACAACTTTTGACGTATTGGCCGCACTTTTAGTTCACACTTTGAAAAATGTAATAACATTTTAGATATGCGTCTTTTCTTAACAATTTCTCCAAGAATTTTTAGATTGCAACATACATTTTTGTCCAATTTACACGAATTTTTCTATGTCTAGTCATTTTTGTTACCGCAACATTTTGTTATCATATTATTTTGACGTCAAGCGAAACAATCTTTTCTCATATTTTATTCTTTCAGTAACAAAACGCAACGAAATCCCTTCGAGCTAATTAAGTGGCCGCGCAAAATTCAACACACAAACTAAGGCAGACACAAACGTAAAATAGACAAGAGAAAGAACCAATTTAAATGTGCTCATAAAACGTAAAATAGGTAATTTGACGTAACGTCAAAAAGGCTTAAATGATGTTACGTTAAGGGGCCCCAACAACGTGCGCTACGTCTTTAAAGTGTTAACTGTTTTACAGGTATTTGTTAATTCATTTTATTTACCACTTTTTAAAGTGCAATTGAGTCTTCATATGAAGGGTGGAATATTGGAATATACATAAGATACCATACAAGTCACCATTGAAACACTGGTTAAGTAAGCATTTTCTCGCCGTAATGCCCCCCTCCCCAATGAGATTCTGCTGTTGTCTGGTTTTTTAACACACTGTTTTACTGTTTTCTCATGCAAATTGTTGTAATCTGTTTTATTAAATTATTTTATTTTAAAGTTATCTGTTTTTGGAAAAATTAAAAAATTCTTAACCACATATCCTACGCGGGGCTATAGTATAGTGTCATAAACTTATTTGTAGACAGCTTTAATAAAGTATTATCATCTAAGATTGCCAAGGTCTGAAAATTTGTAGGAGAAACAAAAGTGGAAAATGTAATTATATGTTTACCATAGTTATGACTTCAATTGATATCTTCGAGAACAATGTGCCTACATTACAAATGGATTTCTTAAGAATTGAGCAGGGTACACTTTCCAGGAAAGCCGCCTGCATGCACACAGTAGAGAGTTGGAGAACAAGGTGGGAAGCGTAGAGCTCAGAAAAATCATACAATGACAGAACACCTGACCAAACTTGAAGATGGTCAGAGCACCTCAAATTGTTGTATTTAAAACCATTTTGTCCAGAAGAGTTTTGTTTGTTTGTTTGAATGGGTTTTAACGCCACTTTCACCAAGTTTACAGCTATATCGTGGGGTCCAGTTTTTGTGCGGAGAGGGGGAGCCGGAGTACCCGGAGAAAACTCCGACCTTCGGTAGAAAAACTTGCAATCCTTACAATTAAGATTGGAGTCGAGCAGACCCTGCACGCAATCATTCTCGAACCTGCAACCTATACGTGATCGATAGTAACCACTGAGCTCCGATGCCTTAATTAAAGTCAAGAACAGAGAACAAAAACGAACTGCTCTTTAATGAAATAAAAACGATTGTAATTACAACTTAAAAATTGTGTTTCGACGAATCTACTTAGACCGAAGAAGATTAAAGTCCTGTCTAGAAAATTCGGAAGACATGACCGATGTACACAGAGACTAAGAACATCATGCGAGAGCAGTAGTTTATACAAGGAATATCCATGAAACCGAACACCAATGACACTGTCAAAAAAGGTAAGCCACAAATCAAAGTCCAAGAAACAGACAAACTTGAGAACAACAACCAAAAAAATAGCAACTACATCAATGGTCCTTACTTGGTTTGTTTTGTTTGAATGTTGTTTAACGCCACTTTCAGCAATTTTTCAGCAATATCATGGCGTTTTAATTGGGAGAGGAAGTCGGAGTACCGAGAGAAAACCCCCGACCTTCGGTGGGAAAACTGGAAATCCTTGTCAATTAAGATTGGAGTCGAACGCACCCTGCCCGCAGTAAGGCTCGAACGCGCAATCTCAGTGTTGACAGACAACGTGATTAATAGT
This sequence comes from Limnoperna fortunei, assembly GCA_944474755.1. Taxonomy (NCBI): domain Eukaryota; kingdom Metazoa; phylum Mollusca; class Bivalvia; order Mytilida; family Modiolidae; genus Limnoperna; species Limnoperna fortunei. Next base: position 60,709,882 of record OX104116.1, read on the forward strand.
AGACGAACTACCTTGACCACTCGGCCACCAAGGCCCCGGTCCTTACTTGGTACAGGCATTTAAGAAAAAATTATAGCTTTGTGTGAGGATACCCCCAAAACGATCAACGATTTTTATTATCGACAACAATACAAGTTAAGCTGAGAAACGACCTAAACTTGACTGACTGTAGGAAATCATCGCTTTCAGCCAGCAACATTCTCTGTCAAGGTTTTATATACTTTAAAAGCCAGTGCTTTTCGAATATTGCCGCACAAGCATATAGGGAATTGTAGTCAATTCGCTTTTCATTAGGGATTAACTACAAAAAATGTTTTCTCCATCGAGTACGACACTTCGGGTCAGGATAATTTTTTTATGGAATAAAAAGCCAATAAATGAGTTTACAATGTGTATTCACTCGTTTGGTAACTAGTTTGACATGTCTCGTTGTGAAATATTGACCCCAGACAAAAAATTAATTTCTGTTATACAATAAAGAGAAATTTATTATTTTTCTGGGGTCAATATATGTGCGAAATAAAACTATTAAACTGATTTACTATTAAACTAGGGTAAAACATTAATATACCGATGGTTTACATTATCATATGGGCAATTTTTTAGTTTGTTTTGTTTGATGTTAAATGCTCGCAGTTCATCACTGTGCGACAACTATGGAATTCTTTACACATTTTACTATGTCGACTATAGCCTCAATCTGTTCGCATCACAACAGTTTGTATATATTCATTAGTATTTTGTTATTCAATTTAAAGCTCGGATAAGACAACAACTGTTCGATTCTCACTGCAGGCAGGATGTACTCGACTCCAATCTTAATTGACAAGGATTGCCAGTTTACCTACCGCAGGTCGGGAGTTTTCTCCGGGTACTTCGGCTTCCTCCCCAATAAACACTGGACGCCATGATATAGCTGAAAACTTGCTGAAAGTGGCGTTAAAACACCATCAAACAAACAAGACAACAAGTTCAGCCTTTATATATAATTAAATTTAAAAATTTAAATTTCTTGGATACTTTGTTAAAGCCAATAAAGAAGAAAAATATCTTTTTAAGTACATTAATTCGCAAATGCAAAATATATTTTGCTCTGTTGCTATTTCATGACGAACATAGAAAAATCCATATTACTGTACTATATATATTTATTACTTATAAAATCTTCTTATGTCAAAGTCGAGAGGACTCGGAACCCTATATAGTATAATATTTTAAAATATTTCCTTGTACGATAAACATTGATAACAGAGTGCGGAGTTTTAAATTAGCGTTAAAATATCAACCTATTTTAAAACTGAAAGCACTTTACTTCCTTAATTACTATTTATAGAAAGCGGCAATTCCACAAAAATGGAAGTTAAATATGTTAAAGTTTTGATTCTTTTCGGGTTATTTTTTGTATCGTTCTTAATTGGTTTCATACCCGTCCATTGTATCTGGTATTTTAGAGGCAGAAACATTGACAGTTCTATAATATACCGCCGGACGATCAGTATTTTGAGCTGTTTTGCTGGTGGAGTTTTTCTTGCAACATGTTTAATGGATCTATTACCCGAAACAAGAGAAGGTCTGAAGGACAAATTGAAAGATTCGGGTACCTTTTCACACTACCCAGTAGCCGAATTTATCCTGATAGTTGGTTTTATTATCATGTTAACTACCGAACAGTCCGTGATCACATACCAAGAGAAAAACGTTCGTCGTTCCAACCAAATTATGACAAACATAACAAGTAGAGAAATAGTATCTAGGACGGTGGATGAAAGGAATAGGCTTATATCTCCAGAAGATGACTTTCAAGTTTCTTATAGTTCATTTGAACCAGACTTACAACACCCAGCTTTGATACGGGATACAGATAAATCTGACGACTTTCAGAATAGTGTTTCACTGTCTGTTCGCGCTTCGGAACAGGACAATTCTAATTTGCGATCAATGTTACTATTAATTGCGTTATCGTTGCATTCTTTATTTGAAGGACTAGCTGTTGGACTACAAAAAGAAACTTCTGAGGTGTTGAAAGTGTTCATTGGACTAATTATTCATAAATGTGTACTTGCTTTTAGTCTTGGAATGACCCTAACCCAGAGTAAGTTATCATACCACGGATCACTGCGTTCAGTTTTTACTTTCGCTATTGCGTCACCAATTGGAATCGCCATCGGTATAGTTATAGTTGAATATGGCAGTGGGTATACTTCGGATATAGCTGTAGGCGTATTACAAGGATTGGCGTGTGGGACATTTCTATACGTTACATTCTTTGAAATACTACAACATGAGCTAAACAACCCCGAAATCAGATTGATCAAAGTGATGTTTCTATTTATAGGATTCATTTGCATGTCAAGTTTGTTCATATTAGGTGACTAGAACCTGTGTTCGTACTATAACGTTGCAAATTAATCAAAGAACTGTAACATTTATTATTCTGGAGACCTGATAACTGTCAACGTAAAGTTCATACATTGCGTAAATTCAGCTACATAATTGGTCTTTATATTCCTGAAATTTATACTAATTCGTGAATAAAACGCAACCCAGTTCAAACCAATGGAAAAGGTTAAAACATTAGTTTTCTGCGATACAAAGTAGTAGGGTCATCAGTTTTTGCCTAGCAAACAAAATATTTACTAAATTGTGTGCACGATGTACCGAGATCCACATGCAGAATTCAAATAAGAAACGATATGCAAAATGTGTGCATGCAAGTTAGTAACTCCAGCGGACGAGTTTATTTAGTTCTATAGTATAGTTGGAAAGTTAAATGTCAATAATTACAACACAGAACATATTTAACACAGTACAGGAAGTCCCAGATGACACTGAGGGGCTCTTACATTTCTTGACGAATAGAAAGAGCATTCAGTGGAAGTACTCGCGACCTGACATTCAAATCGTTTAAAGACTAAACAGCTGTCACCATAAGTATATTATGGTATTAACGACAAGCAGGTTTATAATTTCTATTATTTCGTATTCTAAAATAGGTTTTTGAATAAAAATTCACCGCCTACTTTGCAAAGTAGATTGTCGTTTATTATGTTTTGAAACGGTGCAATTAAAACTTTAAAGGATCTCACGTCTGTGCGCTTGCATATTTTTCTGTATAACTCATCACCGAAATTTACAATGAATACAGGTACTATTGTAAGAAAAAAATGGTCTCTACCCTGAATGCCAAACCGATTTATTCTAAAGCTCGTGGCAGAAATTTTTGTCATATTGTCAATATTTACAAATCAAGAGAGAGAATTTGCAGGAAAATGACGCTTATGTTTTTATTGCCAATTTAAATCTGGTTCAACGCGCTTTCCGTGCATTTTAGCTATATCATCTGATCATGGTTTCTAGTGTTTATTGCCGGAAAACCGAAGTACCAGATGAAAACCCATAACTTTTGCTGAAAAACTGATACTCGGGCATACCCTCCTCGCAGTAAAGCGCGAACCGACCACCTCGAGTGTTGACAACCACGTGATAAATGAGATCCCCTTTCAGGTAACCGGAGTTGGAATAAAGAATTTTTCTTTTAAAAGCCATAATCTTAAGATGTTGAGTTTCTTGAGGATAGATATATCATTGGGTAGTTATTATATAAATAAACGAATGCCCTACTTCCTTTCTCATCTAAAGCTGAGGGTGTAAACCACAGCCATCTAAAGCTGAGGACGTAAACCACAGTGACTTAATAAATTTAGTCATCAACTAACATCACTTGATGAAATGAAATGACGACATTCGTGTAATGATAATATAATTGTGTGTGTTTATGTGTTGATAGGAATGACCACAGATGTTAGAATTAGATGCGACTGTATGTGGGAGAAAATAAACAATGGGAGGAGAAGTTCTAAAAGACAACAAAACAAATACATTTTATGCCTTAGATATCGTTTTAATTTTTATGTTACTTTTATTTTAGAAATATATTGGTAGTGACTGGACTGCCAATCTATAAATTTATATGAATTGATCTGGTTTTAAAATTCAATATATGATTAGGTCCCATTTTATAACGTCCAAAAATATATGAATACATGTAGGTTGAGTTTTTAAATCTCCATCCGCAGACCTATACCTAAAATTACCATTTTAACCTCCCCACGAATGAGTTGGGGCCAAAAAATAATAAAAATGTTATTGTTGATACGCCGGTAGACTAACAGTCCAAAGTACTGGTCAGGAAAGAGCCATCGAACCAGTCTAACAGTCCACTGTATTTGTCATGGAACAGAGAAAACAGTTTTGTGGTAACTATGATTTAAAACCAGGACGAATGAGTTTTACAATCCAACGATATAGTACAGGGAAATTAGTTGTCACCATATAATTGCGCTTGAAATTACCATTGACAGACCTTGTAAATCTGTCGCAATACACCAACAAAAATGGAGATTAAAACTGTTTCTTTCTAATCGTACCTTAAAAAATAAAAGGTATAAATGCTTAAATCTAGGAATCGGGAGGGGGTAGCTAGCTCAAAATGAAGTGTACCAAAAATATTATGATCGACTTAGAAAGGATCGTTTCGTGACCCTAACCACCTCGTCAGCTAAGAGGTGGTTTTACGGCAGGGGTCTGGGAGCTATTAATGGTCCCAAAACCTCTGATATAAATAACGCCAAATTCTGCATTTTGTACTACGTGTATGTTGCGTTTTTTACGTAAGGGTTGCAACGCCCCTGACTATTAGATTACGCCCCTGACCACACGCCACTCTACACTTAGACCAGTATAACTAACGGGAGTGAACACTCGTGAAATCTTCAGTTAGGTTCCTGCTTTACACAACGAGTAAAACGTGTAATCAGAACCTTGATCACTACCAAGCATACAATATAAATAACATAATAAGCTAAATACTTAAGTTTAACATCAAAACAATCGTGTTATGTTATAGAAAATACTAAAAGACAAAGAAACAGCGAGAAATACATGTATATAATATCAGTGATTTTCAACATTATCTTGATGTAAAATTTTGATTGATTGGGACAACAAACCTATTGCAAATCTATTTAAAATTTTTCAAAATCAAGCAATTCAAATTTACACTGAAACAGTTAGAACAAATTTATCTCAGATATGTCGTAGACCATGATAAGATTGCTTATTTGAATTGTATTTAACGTCACTTTCAGCTTTTTCTCAGTTATATCGTGGCGTCCAGTTTTTTATTAGGAGAGAATATTCCATCTCACTTTACTAGCTTGAGATGGGCCCATCTCAGCTCGCTGTCAAGACGTCACAATGTTACAAAACAGCGATAAACAGATTATTTACGTTTTATGAAACTCGATGCATTTTCTCGTCATCTCATCTCAGGGCTGTCGACCTTCGATGAGATATAAACGAGAAAACGCATCTCGTTTCAAAAAACGTAAATAACCTATAAATATCGCACTCAAAGATCAAAGGAAAATACTGCAAAATAGCGATAAAGCCGAAATACCCCCCCCAAAAAACGAGTCGATCACACCTTGCCTGCATTGCAACACGTGATCAATTGACCAGATACCTTTAGTATTTTTCTATACCCCAAATAAAATGGAGTCTTTATTGAAATAATTACTATAGCAACTGATAAAAACTCATTTGGCATTGTTAATACAAGTGCAAATTTTTCTAAGGAATCGTCGATATACTCAGATTTTTTTTATCTCATTTCTAATTTTTTTAAGGGTTGTTAAAGAAGTGAATCTAATTAAAAACCTAAAGCAAGTTTACATCAACATAAAAACCTCAGCAAAATTGGAGACAATTTTAATGTGCCTGTTATGTAGATATAAAAATTTTTAGGACACTTATTTTTATTTGACGTTTTTACTGAATTATTTGATTCCTCGGGGGTTTTACCGACTACTCCAGCTTTCTCCCCAATCAATACTGGGCGTCATGATGTACATGTAGCTACAATGTTAACGAAAACATCAATCAGAACTTAATAATTTGTTCAAGCTATGGTTTTACATTCGTCATTTCTTTAGATGTTATTAATGCTAGGAAATATTCAAAAATATATTTTAATAAGCTTTTATCATAAATATAGCAGAAATATAGTAATAAATTCATCATTTGGCTTATAATCACGTCACCGGCGTTACTTATGAGTTCAACCCTTACTCCGTAATTAATCTTTTCCTGTCCACGGTCTAAATGGGTAGTCTATTCAAAACTGGCGACATGTTTTAGCTAAAAACTTGCGTTGGTGTTTGTTTTCTTTAACGCCACTTTCAGCAATTTTTCAGCTATATCATGGCGTCCAGTTTTTATTGGGGGAGGAAGCCGGAGTATTCGGAGAAAACCCCCGACCTGCGGTAGGAAAACTGGCAAGCAATTTCAGTTGAGATTGGAGTCGAATACACCCTACCTGCAGTGAGAATCGAACCCGCAATCTGTGTTGACAGACCACGTGATCAATAGTAGACGAACTACCTTGACCACTCGGCCACCGAGGCCCTAAAACTGGCGTTGAAATAAAGCAAAACGCATGTAAAGAAACAAACAAACAAAAAATAAAAAGAGTAAAACTTCTTTTACATGAAAAAAAATTGCAAGCTACAACACACGAAATTGAGAATTAATTTACCGAGGTAATGAGGTAATGAGTCTTATTGACAACTCATTATTAATGTTTTACAAGCATCCCCTAAACGTCGAAAATTTTCTTGAAACTGTGTTGCTACAAGTTTACAATGCTGTATACTCGTATTCTTTTGATAAATAAACAATTAGTATGAAACTATACCAATAAAAAATATTACTAAATGGAAGTGGCCAATTCGATAAGTTACTTTTGTCTTCTCATTTTAATCACAATTATCAGCATGTCAGCGCTGAGGATGCAAGCTAATGTTTACCATGGGTATGATAATGGTTTTCAGTTTAACGTAGGATACCAGTTTTCAGCCAAAGTTTGGGGTTTGAATAGATACTCCCGAATCTCTCATGAAATAGCTGAAAAATTTATAAAATGGCGTAAAATAACATTCAAACAAACAAAGATTCCGATGTCAAAATCAAAAGGACCGATGTTTAATAACCGTTCCTTGCATAAATACCAATAATGGCAATGCCTCTCTTTCGGCGTTGGTCGCTAAGTACCATTAGACCGCGGTCACAGTGTATCATAGTTGCTGCAAATGTCGAAAGTCATGGACGAGAATACAATGGTAAACTTATGGATAGAATTAAGTGAAGAAGTATTTTCAGAAGACAATCTATTGGACATTCTATTTTCGCACAAAAGAACAGACACGAGGATCACGAAGAAAGTATCAGCTGTTAAATGCATGGAAAGGGAAAAGGTAAATATAACATGGCATTCTAATAATCAAACGTCCTCTTTAAATGCATTATACTATATGTGCACAGCGACGTCATCACTATGAGTTTAAACACTGTCGTGAACAAAAACTATATCGAAAAATACTACTCTTAATAGATAAGATAGTCCGAGAATCCTCTGCCATCCAACGCTTTTAAGACTAATGGGAGCCTACGTCACAGTATTCTCGGACTAATAAGTTTTATACCATTTAAAAATAGAAAAAAGGAAAAACATACAATTTACAGAAAACCACGTAACCGAATAATATAGAGAACATTTTTTTATTTACTATATCTTTAATTACATGTGACTAGTATAAGTATTGATTTTTATGCTCCTATTTTAACTACTATAACTGAAATTTTGAAAAAGCAGATATTAAGTTTTAAGATATTAAGTTGCAAATATTAAGTTTGGAATTCAAAAGATGTCTTAAATTTCATTTACTTAATTTGCGGAATTGTTTATTCTTTAATTATGTGCACTGATTGGCTCCACAGTTAACGATGATAAATACTAAAAACTACCGAGCGAGTTTCTTGTGTCTCGAATTTTTATTTTTGTTGTTGTTGACATATTCAATTATATATAATGATTCTTATATTGAATGATGGACCTGGCAAAACCCCTTCGAGTCCAATCATTTTCTTGAAGTGAGCAGGTTGAATTAAAACAAGAAAGAACTGTTCGCTTGCTACACGTGACGGAAGTCTATTGCTGTAGTTCGTATTTCAATATGTATAAGATTACATGCAGTTGATGTTGCACATTAAAAATAATCGATAAAGTCGATTATTAAATTATTTCTCTGTGTTTTGTAATGCGCGCTTACAGAAAGGGGGGATCTATAAATTTAGTAGTATAGATGATAAACGTTTTGGTAAATTTCTGAGAGACAACGACCCCAAATTTATGCAAAGCAACCCACCCCTGTCATATTAACCTACAGTTGTGTTCCTTATATTGCTATCATCAATATCGCGGGTTCAAAAAATTCGTCTTTCTAGTTTAACTTATTTTTATTTACAGGAAAAAGATGTAGAAAATAAAATCGTAACTTATTTCATAATATTTTAATTGTCATTAAAATAAATCACATCTAACACATCCTAAGCAGCTGGGTCCGTTTCAACGAAAGTATCGTAAGATATGTCGTAAGATACGTCTTATGGCATAAGATGATCTTAGGATTGTCCAAAGATCTTAAGGTGTTGAACAAAGCTACATGTATATATACCATAGGAGTTATCACACTACACAGAAAAATACTAGATGAAGAAATAACAGTCATTTTATTAAAAAAAACTAACAAACCAAAAAATACAAAACTTTATCAATGCATTACGATATCAATATGAAATGTGCGATTTAACTATAAGAATGTATGTACAAGTTCATAGAAAATTTACTATCTTCTTCAATTATTGTGCAAGTTTTTGCATTCTCCTGTGTTTTTAATATAAAAACTCGGTATATAGAGGGTATTCTTAATATACTCATATTGTGCCCTGTCACTTCATGGCGATTAGTCATTTTTTAAATTCATGACAACTCTTTTTATTTCGGACTCGTTAATGAGACTGTTTAAAAATGTCTCGACTTCGTCCGATAAATCATCGTCACAAGTCAGGGGTTCTGAGTCATGAAAGATGGAGCGAACGCGGACTCCGAACCCCTGACTTGGGAGGATGCCGATATATTAATATCAGAATGTTCTCGGCATTCTTTACAAAACTAAATCACTTTTGTGCATTGTTGTGAATTTTTTGCGAGCCTTAGCGCATTCTTCACTTAACCAATGTTTTGAGTTTTCATGTTTATGATATTCTTAGCGTTTGTATGTTTTTCCGAACACATTTTTGCAGCATTTATGAAACTTGAATTTAACGTTTGTATATACATTATCTATATCAGCATGTCGAATATCGTCTCGTCCCGTCAATCGTTCTAGCTCATGAACAAGTCCAGAGGTCATATTTTCAGTTCCACTCAACAAAAGACGTGTCAACCCTCCCTATTACGCGCATTAACATTAATTGCATTTAGTGACAGTCGAACGTATTGTGCCCTAAGAATGTTATAGAGTCCCAAGATAGCTTTGTTGACGTGGTCCCTTTTGTTTATAGTATATGTGTCCTTTTTACACATAACTTTTTTCTCATTTTCCTTTAATCTTCCGGCGAACGCAATCTAATTAAAATTAAATCTTTCACTTGCTCCCCCCTAACAAAAAGGGGGGAGCAAGTGAAAGATTTAATTTTTATTAGATTGCGGCGAACGTTAACTCAGAACCACTGACTTTGAGAATGTGATTTTTATCTGCGTTTCATTTATTTTTTCTTAAAAAGGACTTAATATAACTAACACTAAGATTTGTTTCTTAACACAGATAATACAACATAGAAGACTGTGTATCCAATTGGAACGGAGGATAAGAACCAAATAATGGTGAAAGTAACAAAAAATCGTCCAGGACTAACTATACCAATTCAATAAACATCACCGAAATTGATCATTTTATTTGCATTTTTCATTTCTGTGCCTCTGTTTATAAAATGTGACAATGCTTTTTCATTTGCAACAAATTGTTACATATTTTGTATTTTATGAACTAAGAGATAAGTCAGTCCGTTATTATATGCATTATTGTTGACTATTACTGTTTTTGTTATTTAATTTTTGATTACATAAATGATCTACTGTTTATTTATAATGCAACGTAAATAAATACTTGTTTATTCTATCTGTATTGCTTTCTTATTAAGTGCCAACGGAACGATGCTCTTTGAAATCAGTTTATTTTTTTAAACCTAAAAAGTGTTTGACGCCATTTCCAGCAATTTGTTTTCAGCTATATCGTGGCGTCCTGTTTATTGTGGGCGGAAACCACCGACCATCGGTAGGAAAACTTATTAAAAAATAATGTGATTGTAAATGTGTCAACAGGCAAATTTCATGTGTTATTGGCTAAGACTTGCAAACTTTCTACTATATCTATGCAGTCATAAATGAAAAGTAAGTTTAAGTGGGAGAAAGTCCAGTAAGTATCTTAAATAATTCCGTGCTTAATTGCTTTAGACGTCAAATTCATTTTATAATGCAGAAATTAATGACTGTTGTTCAAATTGTATTAAGATTTTACTTGATAGCTTTTTAAAATTACAACAATTATGAGCAGTTAAAATAATACTACATGACACCTAAAAGCATGCAGATTATTATTTGAACAAAGTACTTGATAGCTGAATATTCAGAGTTGGCACAGGTCTTGAGTATTGGTCCCGATACATAATCAGCCAGTTATCAACAATTTTATTAAATAATCCAAGGTTTAGTCCTGGTTTGCCCACATTTAATTAGCTGTAGAATCAATAACGTTAAATTAACAAAAAGGACAATATGTTCATGACTATGAAGATTTAAAGTCTGATATATTTTAATAGCTACAAAATGTATAGAAAGTATAAGTTTTTTATATTATATTTCTCTGTGCAGAAAGAAAAAAGATAACAGTGTTCTATAAGGTTAATCTAGATGAAGTAGATACGATGATGCGTCAGTCGGCGTAGTCAATCACACGAATGAGTCCTTGTCCCCCTACCTAATGAGATATTGTTTTTTATCCAGTAGGCGTTCGGGGAACACACCCTTTAAGATTATTATTCTGATGTTATTTACCATGTTACAGGTGAAAAATCAGAATATAACTTTCAAGAAATGAACTATAAGTGCTAAAACAACAAAACACCTTATGTTTTTATATACCCCTAATTAAAAGTGGGCAAACCAGGATGACACCATAATCCAAACACTACGTATGGCTAGTGAGCATGAACATTCCGTATGAATAGACACTACTTACAGCTGGACGTATGAAAATTAGTGGCCCTCCGTATTGTCGTTCGGGCTGAAATAAAAGAGTTATTAAACGGGAAGCATTCAATCTAATTAAAATTAAATCTTTCACTTGCTCCCCCCTTTTTGTTATTGGTCGCTGCGTAGCTACACGCAGCGACCATAGCAAAAAGGGGGGAGCAAGTGAAAGATTTAATTTTAATTAGATTGGGAAGCATTTTATATTGATTCTGTAATCAATATAAAATAAGATACTTATCCTGCCGATTTTAGTAAGAAAGAATTTTACATAGTATTTAATAAATATTATTATTAAACGTCAATAAATGAATTACTTAAGTCTACAATAAATTCGCTATTTTAACCATTTTCTATTCAGCCAGTCAATAGTTTTCTGACTATTGCCGGCGACGAACTTCTGACTGGTCAATAGTTGTATCAGTGTCGTTATGGGCAGCCATTGGAGCAAATTTTAACAACATTAAAAACAGACATACAATTTTACTAAAAGACATAACCTTTAAGAACAGAAAAACGAACAGGCGATAAACTAAAAACAGACATAAAATTTTAATAGTAGAGGTTAAAAGATAAAAACAGATGTGTTTAGAATCAGACGGACAAAATACGAGAAATAACCGACGCTATAGTGGCGACGTTTATCGGGAGTCCCTCATCTGCGGAAGAGTGAATACTTGTTAAAAGCATCGCGATACTTTTGAAAAGCATAGAGATGCTTTTTAAAAGCAGCGCGATGAAAAACTATCATGCATGCAATAAACAAGCATCGCGAGTTACTTGTTAAAGCATCGACTCTTTTAAAAAGTATCGCAATGCTTTTAACAAGTATCGCGATGCTTTTAACAAGTAACGCGATGCAATCCGATAGAGACATCACAATTGTGACATGAACGGTCACTAATAAACGCCTATCTTTCTAGCTAGATTTGTCTTACTTTTTAAATTGTCTCCGCTTATTAAAGGTGCCACTACATTCATTGTTATCCTATATATACTCGTCCGTTTTCTTACGCGTGTTGGCTTCAACAAATGATTTAACATCAATATATTCTCTGCAGATTTTATGATCAACAAAAATAGCTTGTTTAACTTTTGAGGTTGGTGGAGAGTCTCTTGATAGTTACTTGTACAATCTTGTGCAACAAAACTGTTCATTTATTCTATTATATGTAAGGTACATTAAAATTTTTTGAACCGCACGGACGAGCATAGTTTGGTTTCGAAAAAATATACTGCCCTTTCTTCAATTTTTGTCGGCATTTCGTTTGGTACACCGTCTCCGTCTTTCTTATCTTTCGTTTTGCTTTTGTTTGTTGATTCCTTTTCAACACTACGAATTTCGTCTTCTTTTCTTCTATTGTTTATTATTAGTTTTTTTAATTTAGAAGTTTTGATATTGAATGGGAGTATTTCAGTTTCTTTTATTTCATGTTATTTGTAAGCTCCCTCTTGTGTCTTGCATTTTATTACAGTGTGGTTTGAATGGGGAGGCTACAACAGTTATTTTATTTGTGTGTGTGTGTGTTTTTTTTTGGAATTTTGAATTTACTATTTTCTGTTTTCTCATGTAAATGGCTGTTATCTGTTATCATTATTTTAAATTTACTGTTTTCTGTTTTGGGAAAAAAAACTGTTAATCTGTTTATGGACCCAGATTGTCCCCCTCTAAATAGGAAATGATAATGAAGAACTACCTTAACTGCAAAAAACTGTAGAATATAGTGACGTCTCTAAAAATAGAAAATTGTGATACAACCACCTTTATATACATTTACGATACAAGCATATTTGTATGGATACCCTCCAACTATATCTGATATCTTTACAATATCATAGAGTGAATATAAGAAACGAACACATTTATATTTATAGATTTTTAAAGAAATGCTTAAAGAATTGATTTCAATACACTAAGTATATAATATTTCCGCAATAAATGTTGTACGTGCACAGATGTTACACTACTTAAAAAATGTATATACTTGGATTTGTTTTTTATGATGAATAATAAGTCCATCGAAACATGTGAAATATAAAACTTCAAGATGGACATGAAAATTGTTAAAATCTTAACATTAACTGCATTATTCGTTTCTTCTGTAATGTTTGGTTTTTTACCAGTACATTGTGCCTGGTACTTCAGAAAAGACTGTACTACTACATCCAAACGGTACGACAGAATAATCAGCTGTTTAAGTTGCCTTTCCGCTGGTGTGTTTTTAGCCACAAGCTTTTTGGATTTGTTACCTGATACACGTGAAGTTTTCGGGAATATTATTCATGATGGGCCATTTATGAAATATCCCGTAGCAGAGTTTATCATGATTGTTGGTTTAATATTAATGTTGACAATGGAACGGCTAGTTATGACGTGTAAGCAAGATACCCACGATAATGTTACCACTGACAACACAACGTTGACTAATTCCGAAAGAAGTGGACTTTTATCTGAAAATGAGAATGTAATTCAGACCACTTATAGTTCATTACAAGAGTCTGTATGTCCTCGAAATGAACCTGAACACACACATAACGATGCAGCAAGTACTTCAACGTTCAGATCCATTTTATTGCTAGCTGCTTTGTCTTTGCATTCAGTCTTTGAAGGACTAGCAGTTGGATTACAGAAACATTTATCGGACCTTCTCGAAATTTTTGTGGGAATAATTATTCATAAAACACTTATTTCATTTAGTCTTGGTATGGCACTAGCAAAAGGCCAGATGTCGTATTGGGCCTCTTTGCGCTCCATTTTAGTCTTTGCATTTGCATCTCCTTTGGGAATTTGTATAGGTTTGATAATAACAGAGATCGGAAACGGATCTACATCGTCAGTCGTCGAAGGCGTACTGCAAGGACTTGCGTGTGGAACATTTATTTACATTACACTTTTTGAAATTCTTCAACACGAACTCAGTTCTAATGACATACCTATGTTAAAAATAATGTTTTTATTTTTAGGATTTCTGTTGATGTCTTGCTTATTTTTTATTGCAATGAACTAATAACTGGATAACCAATATCATGAATATAGAGTTTAAGTCGACTGCAAAATCAGTGCAACTTTTCCAAAGAACTTCTTTAGCATACAATTATAGTAGATTGATATACTGGTGTTCACAGTCAGCTTATTCTATGAGCATATTGCTCATGTGTAATATGTGTTTCACATCTTTTCTGAATAATATACCTGTCCGGAGAATAAATATTGCTTTATAAGCATGACTGATCAATATTCTTCAACGTACCAGTCAAGGTGACACACATCGTTGCCACCAAACCATTACCACGAGTTGACACGCTTATGGACCACAGAAACGTTGAAATGACGTGCTGGAAATTGTTGCGGAAATAATATTTCAGAAGATTGTTATTTCATTTAACTGGTTAGGCGCTAGCAAAAGTCCAGACGTCGTTTTTTTCCTGCAAATGTGAGATTGATTTTATTTTTTAATTTGCCTCTCCAAATGTGATTTCCATTGATTAAATAGTTTAACAAATATGTCGAAGGCGTGCTGCAAATGTTTACAAATATCTTTGCTAACAAACCATCAAGTAATAGTTATATTATAAATCTTCTTATCGTTTAGACGGTTTTATTTAATTAGAGGAGGGGACTAGGTGGCCGAGTGGTTAAGTTTGTTTGTTTGAATGGTGTTTTAACGCCACTTTCAGCAATTTTTCAGCTATTTCATGGCGTCCAGTTTTTATTGGGGGAGGAAGCCGGAGTACCCGGAGAGAACCCCCGACCTGCGGTATCCGAGTGGTTAAGGTATTCCTGGTCATTTACTATTGATAACGTGTATGCTGTTCGAGTCTTACTGCGGGCAATCTTAATTCGTAAGGATTGTCAGTTTTCCTACCGAAGGATTGGATTTTCTCCAGGAACTCCTCCTTTAAAACTGAACTTTGTGATATACATGTAGTTGAAAACTTACAAGTCCTCACAAGTCAGGGTTTATGTCCAAATGTGCCCACGACGCATATGGACACAGATACCCTAGCTGACTGGTGAGGAGGATGTGTTAGAAGTGCCATACAAAATCTGACCCCCTCTGGGATGCCTTTGTTGTTTGCCTTGAAATATATACATACAGAATACTAAATTTATCCCTATGTCATACCACTATGGTAAAGTTGACTTTTTCAGGTGCATTGGTGGAGGCTATTTGAATTCAGATTTTATGGATTTATTAAAGTATCTGTTTTTTTTGGTAATTTATATGTAGGATAGATAAACAATGTACATGTATCTTGTAAGGACTTTGTTTACGCGAAACTATTATCCAATGCTGCTTGAGAGATTTAAATGCCTGTCGTCACTTCACACGAACATAAAGATACGGAACATATAATTTTTGCCTAACCCAAACAGCTTTATAAAGTAGGGAGATTTTGGTACAATGTTTACCTTATAATTGTTCACTGACCAATGCATTGAATGAAATAAAAGTCAATATGTGGAACGTAACATTACTACACTAAAATACTGATTACAACCCCGATTCAACCTATGAATATATCGAAATTTCAGTACACATACTTGTGCGATCCTGACGTAAACCAATGAAATGACAAAAATATTATAGATTTAGTAAACCGCCCAATCAGGTAACAGAGAGTCATTTACTCCGAAGACTGATTGTCATTTGACTATGTATACCGTCTCCAGTTCTGTACATGCCGAGCGAAGCGAGGCTAGATAATTTGTTTAAATAGTTGAAAATATTATATTAAAAAATCATGACCCCCCTGGATGAATTACTAAAAAAATAGTGACGACCCACCCTCTAATAGTCAGCTAAATAGTGACGACCTATACCCTCTAATAGTCAGCTAAATTTTGATGCCCCCCCCCCGAGATATATAATGATCGGTCCCTTAGAGTATGAAAGAAAGTGTGAAAAAGGAAAAAACTAGGATAGAAACTAAAAGAATAGATAGAAATAATAAACTCGATTCCATAATGCTTTCTGCTCGTCTGGTCAGACCCAATCCGGCTACCGAAGCGGCCCCTGGTATACACCCAACCGGCGCAGCTCTAACCTTCTTAGTGCTTACTAACAATATGGACCCTGATACAGTTTAGAACTGAAGGGAGGATAACCCCCGCTTGAAAGATACCAAGTCGGAGGTCTCAGCTATGGGAGCTGGTCATACTATTAAACCAATATTGTTATATACATGGATGTGAAATTTGGGGAAGTTTTAATACAAACACAGCAAAGTTTAGAAATGGAAATGAATCCCTTGATAAAACATACCAAAACTTAAAATGTGAATCACTTCATATTAAATTCTGTAATCTTTTCTTGGAGTTAATAGTAAATCCTCAAATTTTGGCGTATTGTCAGAATTGGGGAGATTTCCATTACAATATGATATTATTAAAGCTATGATTAACTATTTTCATCATTTGAATAATTTAAAGACTTCATTCCCAATTCTC
Source organism: Limnoperna fortunei (assembly GCA_944474755.1). Classification (NCBI taxonomy): domain Eukaryota; kingdom Metazoa; phylum Mollusca; class Bivalvia; order Mytilida; family Modiolidae; genus Limnoperna; species Limnoperna fortunei. Next base: position 60,726,543 of record OX104116.1, read on the forward strand.
CAAGATGGATTTGAAACATCTTGTCCAAGAAATCATCTTGGTATGGTGCTATGCAAACTCTTTTAGAAAACATGCCTGAAATAAGAAATCTTTTTTCAACAAGCACATCACTACAGACTTTCAAAAATAAATCTAAAGCTATATTAAAATCAAAATTTGTGGAACTATGGTATAAAAAACTTGAAGAACAAAAGGATGGAAAATTAAGAACTTATGGACGAGAGAAATATCTTTCAATTATAAATAATTTTAAGCAAAGGAGGAGCCTCACAAAATTCCGCATATCATGTCATCATTTAAAAATTGAAACTGGCAGATACCAGGGTACTCTCCCAGAAGACAGAGTCTGCAGTCGTTGCTCTTCTGGCGAGGCGGAGGACGAATTTCATTTTTTGTTTGACTGTGCTAAGTTTAATGAAGATATAAATATCCTCTTGCAAATGATTAGCCAACATTGTTCAAACTTTAATAATCTAAACTCAATTGACAAACTGATTTGGCTCATGAACTCAGAAGAACATCCAGTGCTTTCAGCAACAGCAAAATTTATTTCGAAAAACATTAACTTGTATGGCTTCTTGAGTTCATATTCCACATTTGTTTTTTCAGTATTGGGCATGAGGAGGATGTGAGACATATGTACTATCCACATACCTTAAGCACCGTCCCTTGGTGCCCTCTGCTGAAAAACAAAATTATTAAATTATTACATATTACTATATACATAAACTGTAACTATATTTGTATTGATCCTTCACGACTTGTTCTTCTGCAATGGGCACGAGGAGAATGTGAAATTTGTTCACATACCTTAAGCACCGTCCCTTGTTGCCTGTTGCAGAGTGACAATTTGTTGAATTGGACAAGTACATGAATTATATAGATATTTCTAAACCATACAGTTTGGGTTGCAAGGGTGTAGCTGACACTTTTGCCATGTGCAAGACAATTTAAGTAGGCGAGGGGTCTGGGGACTGCCTTAGGTGTGAGCCCTGTTAGGGGGACCATGCACCCCCCGAAAGCTCCTGCATTTTTGGGGTTTAAAGAGTCTAATCTATAAATAAATTCAATGACAAAAACGAACGTTTTTACCGTTTTTATGTATAGCATTATGCTTAACAAATGGATCTCATATAAAACAAAGATTTCTTAATCTAATTTCTTTTTTCGTATTTTGTTTTTTCGATTTTTTTTGACAATCTGATGTGCAAGGAAATGATTTTTTGCTTGTATGGGAGCTATGCGCCTGGGTTGTTTTTGTAAAAGTCTTTTATTTCGCTGGTGGGGTTTGCGAGTGCTGGTTCTGTCATCTACAATTATAACAATACTTAATTTTTACTTTACATTTAATTTTTTTTCGTGATACATGTATTTGTATAAGTAATAATGTACTGTAATGTTAACATTTGTCTAAATCATAACTGTTATATGTAATTGCCCTAATGGGGACCTAATTTGGAAAATAAAAATATTGGTATTGGTAACTGGTTCCAGACTAAGTACTATGGTTCTGGGAAAAAAGCTGAATATAGACAAACACAACACAAAAAACCAAAAACACACAAAAACAGAAAGAGAGTTACCCTAACCAATAAAAATGCAAGTATGCTGAAACGCAGAATTTTAAGTAGTTGTAACGGGACTAAGACACTTCCCGCTCTCTTTCCGAGTTCTTGTGATGTTATTATAAATAAACACGATTTTCAAAGTACAACATTTAATATGTCTCTAATATCAATTCACATAGATTCAAGTTGGTACAATATATTAACCATTGCGAAATGTATATTGGTCAGCACTTTAAAAGAATAAATATCATGTCTTACCTAAGTCGTAAGTTATTCTAAAGTAAAGTTTTAGGACGAACAAATATTATCGTCTTCTCAATAGTGAATCCCCGTCTGACTGAGCGTCTTGTTCCCGATAACGTTACGTGTACCCGACAACGTAACCCGACGGGACAACGGTAATCGGGCCTAGGCACCGATTCCAACTGGACTTGAACGAAATCCGGGGTTACGCCAAATTTACATTCAAAGAGCGAATTATAAATATTAATAGATATAAATAAGTTAATTAACCAGTCCCCCCAAATAGTACATTAAAAAGTGCTTTCCATTACGTAGTATTCTAGCTAAGAGTCAGGCAGTGGGCGGCACATCAAAAATTTTGTTTTTGGCTTTGATGCATTCATTTTGATATAAAAACAAAAGATTTAACATTTGAAAAAGTGTCAATTGCCTCGATAATTTTTGACTGGTTACATAGAGAAAAATTTGGCGCGAAAATTTCCCGGCATTTTTCACTGTACAATTCAACTAAATTTCAAATCATTTTATCTTAAAAAGGCAAAATAATTAAGAACTTTAATAAATTAGAATGTTGTTATATTGGATAGTTTTATCAAATTCCACGATCAAAACTTTGCGTTTTTTTCCTTCATGTGCCATCACATGTATGCATTTTGCCTGATTCTTACATGACACTTGTGAGACGTAATGCAGAGGCACTGTTAGGGTGATCTGAAGTAACGCCATTAAAATACAATATATGCGGCCCTCGCTTTTAGGCTGCAACATATTAAGAAAACATAAATATATCTTTTCTTCACAAACAGACAGTCACAAATGTTTTTCTGTTACAGAAATAATAAAGAATATGTCTCACTATTTTTTTCAACACTAATAGAAATGTGTCGAAGTCAGTCCGCGTCATTTCAGTCGTAATATGACATGCGCATGGATCGAACGCGTTTGTAACGCCTCTATATTTCGACAATCGTCGCCATGGACCACCTAACGTCATAGTACATTGGTATCAACCTGATTTACTATCATGGAGGAATTCTTATCGGGTAGGATTTTAAAATTTTTATCTTTTCACTGTCATTCTGATCATTGCTACTGCGCCAAGGCATACACCTATATCGTATTTTTTAAATGGTAACCAAATTTTCATTTGAACCAGGAAAATAACGCTGAATTGGACTTTCTCCTATAATTACAAAGATTGTTCTTCGTCGTTTGTCAAGTTTTCGCGAGAAATTATACCCTGTGTAAATTTAGGAGGCTTTAGGGACATCTCATGTATATATATTTAAATAAAGCATGTTTTTACGTGACAATTGCGACGCAACAGATTCATAAAAAAATATATAAATGGTAGTCCGATAATCCTCTGTGCCGTCCAACGCTTTTCTTTTCTTTGCGTGGGAAAAAAACGTTGGACGGCAGATGATTCTGACTATAAAAATGGATGTATACGGGTCCTACAAGCAGCTCTTTTTTCAGCTTTTCTTTCCTTTAAGGAATTGTCCAACCTTTTTTAAGTGAAATAACTCCTAAAAGGAGTTTCCTAATAAGCATAATGCAGATCTTGATGAACTGATTAATTTTGTATACTTTTTTAACTACCAGCCAAAAACTATCTTCACCTGCCCCAATTTTCTATTTTAAGCCAAGGTAGCCATGTTGGTAGTCAGCTGTCATGATTTGCACAATTGTGGTAGAGGACATCTTTAAGATGATATGTGCTATGTTTCAAAGCAGTCAATTCTTTGGTTTAAGTGAAGAAGATATTTTCAACATTTTTAGGGAAAAATGGCACAAATAATGAATTTTGATGATTACAGGGGCAATAACTCCTTTATATGGAACGCCAAATTAACATATATTCAATTAATTGTACCTATCTTCAAATAATTGAAGATATCTTCAATCATTTGAAGATATCTTCAAATAAATTGAAGATATCTTCAATTCAATTGTACCTATCTTCAAATAATTAAAGATATCTTCATATCAATTGAACCTATCTTCAAATGAATTATACCTAGGTGCAATTTAATTGATTCATTTGAAGATATCTTCAATTCATTTGAAGATATCTTCAATTCAATTACACCTATCTTCAATTAAATTGAAGATATCTTTAATTCACTTGAAGATAGGTCTAATTCCAACATCTCCATAATTCATTTGGAGATATCTCCAATTCATTTGAAGATATCTTCAATTCAAATACACCTATCTTCAATTGAATTACACCTATCTTCAATTGAATTATATTATAATACAAATTTGATTAAGTGCAATTGAAGATACCTAGGCACAATTGAATTGAAGATAGGTTTAATTCAATTGAAGATAGGTTCAATTCGATTGAAGATAGGTTCAATTCAATTGAAGATATCTATAATTGAATTGAAGATAGGTACAATTGAATTGAAGATATCTTTAATTGTGCTGAATTGTACCTAGGTACAATTGAATTGAAGATAGGTATAATTGAATTGAAGATATCTATAATTGAATTGAAGATAGGTATAATTCAATTGAAGATATCTTCAATATTTGAAGATAGGTACAATTAATTGAATATATGTTAATTTGGCGTTCCATACCTTTAAGGAGTCGTCGTACAACTTAAACTCAATGGAGAGTTTTGTAGAGCTATTGATGCTGAAGAGGGAGGATCTCCTTATAGTTTTCCTGTATCTGTTATACTTTATGAACTATATAATCCAAAACTGTTTTTGACCCCTTCTGTACTATTTTTAGACATGGTGGCCATGTTGGTTAATCTGCAGCAATGGTTTGTGCAAACTTGGTAGTGTACATATGACTGATGTTGTGTACAAAGTTGCAAAGTAGTCCTTTCAGTGGTTTCAGAGGAGATGTCTAAAAATCACTTAAAAACAACCAATTAAAAAAACAGTTCAAGAGGAATAACTCCTAAACTATTAATCTTACAATCTTGACCCTGGGCCATTTTTAGCTCACCTGACCCAAAGGGTCATGTGAGCTATTGTTATCACTTTGCGTCCGTCGTCGTCGTCGGCGTCTGTAAACTTTTTATTTTAATCTTCTTCTCTGAAACCACTTGGCCAATTGAAACCAAACTTGGCCATAATGTTCATTGGATGGACCTTTACAAAGTTTGTGTTTTTTATTTTGATTGGTAAACCAATATGGCCGCCACCTCAAGACTTAGTTTAACATAGGACCCTATGGGAAAAAAGTTAAAAAGGGCTTCTTCTCTGAAACCGTTTAACCAATCAAAACAAAACTTACTAGCAATATTGTTTAGATGGTCCTCTATAAAGTTTGTGTTTTTTATGGCAATTGGAAATTCAAAATGGCCGCCACTGCAGGACTTAGTTTAACATAGAACCCAATGGGAAAAAGTTTTAAAAGGCTTCTTCTCTGAAACCGGTTAATCAATGGAAACAAAAACTTACTAGCAATATTGTTTGGATGGTCCTCTATAAAGTTAGTGTTTTTTATGGCAATTGGAAATTCAAAATGGCTGCCACCGCAGGACTTAATTTAACATAGGACCCTATGGGAAAAAGTTTGAAAGGCTTCTTTTCTGAAACCAGCCAACCAATGGAAACAAAACTTACTAGCAATATTGTTTGGATGGTCCTCTATAAAGTTAATGTTTTTTATCCCAATCTGATATTCAAAATGGCCGCCCCCGCAGGACTTAGTTTAACATTGGACCCTATGGGAAAAATGTTAAAAAAGGCTTCTTCTCTGAAACCGGTTAACCAATCAAAACAAAACTTACTAGCAATATTGTTTGGATGGTCCTCTATAAAGTTTGTGTTTTTTATGGCAATTGGAAATTCAAAATGGCCGCCACTGCAGGACTTAGTTTAACATAGAACCCTATGGGAAAAAGTTTTAAAAGGCTTCTTCTCTGAAACCGGTTAATCAATGGAAACAAAAACTTACTAGCAATATTGTTTGGATGGTCCTCTATAAAGTTTATGTTTTTTATGGCAATTGGAAATTCAAAATGGCTGCCACCGCAGGACTTAATTTAACATAGGACCCTATGGGAAAAAGTTTGAAAGGCTTCTTTTCTGAAACCGGCCAACCAATGGAAACAAAACTTACTAGCAATATTGTTTGGATGGTCCTCTATAAAGTTAATGTTTTTTATCCCAATCTGATATTTGCCACCGCAGGACTTAGTTTAACATTGGACCCTATGAGTAAAAGGTTAAAAAGGGCTTCTTCTCTGAAACCAGTTAACCAATCAAAACAAAACTTACTAGCAATATTGTTTGGGTGGTCCTTTATAAAGTTTATGATTTTTAAGCCAACTGGATTGGAAATTCAAAATGGCCGCTACCGCAGGACTTAGTTTAACATAGGACCCTATGGGAAAAAGTTTTTAAAGGCTTCTTCTCTGAAACCGGTTAATCAATGGAAACAAAAACTTACTAGCAATATTGTTTGGATGGTCCTCTATAAAGTTTATGTTTTTTTATGGCAATTGGAAATTCAAAATGGCCGCTACCGCAGGACTTAGTTTAACATAGGAACCTATGGGAAAAAGTTTTTAAAGGCTTCTTCTCCGAAACCGGTTAACCAATGGAAACAAAAACTTACTAGCAATATTGTTTGAATGGTCCTTTATAAAGTTTATGTTTTTTATGGCAATTGGAAATTCAAAATGGCCACCTCCCCCGCAGGACTTAGTTTAACATAGGACCCTATGGGCAAATAAAAAAAATCTCTATACAACTGGTTAACCAATGAAACAAAGCTTTCTAGTAATATTGTTTGGATGGTCCTATTTAAAGTTTATTGAAAATTACAGGACTTACATCAGGGAAATGCCATCTTCATTGCCTATAAAATCAGGTGAGCGATACAGGCTCTTAAGAGCCTCTGGTTGTAGTTCTTATGGTGTACATTGTAAAACAATTAAGCAATGCTAACTTTTTCTCTAGTTCTAATAATTTTCAAGATTTTTAGGCAAAATGGCAAAAATAATCAATTTCGACAATTAAAGGGAAATAACTCCCACAAGGAGTCATACAACTTCCACTCTATGGAGTGTTTTGTGGAGCTTTTGATACTTAAGAAGGCCATAAGAAAGAGTGATTTTATCATGTCATAGAACATAAACGATGTGTACATTTAACCAGGGATTGGGAAGGCCACGCGCCATGCGCAATTGGTGCTTCAGTGACTAAAATGGCCCATTGGTGAACAACAGGGAAGGGCCCGAGTGCGCGATAGTAATTTCAGCGACTACCTACACTTAGCGTAGAAATTTGAATTCCCCGATACTAAAAATAGATTACTTTAAATACTCGTCCAATCAAATATCGTAATTGCCTACAATTCTCGGAACTCGTTTTAAAAATAGAGGACTTTAAATACTCGTCCAATCAAATGGATTAAAGAAATAAAATTCTCGGAACTGATTTTAAAAATAGAAATTTACTAAGAAATTCACTCGAACTTTAATGTGATCGAAGTGAAATATAGTATAGTATTGAAGTGAAATATAGTATAGTATAAATACAGGTATGAAAACTGACGTCGTTGTTGAGTGATTTCCGGACCGGATGTCCGTCTTAATTTCGTTATTAGAAAACTCTTACACATGCCTCTGCGTAGTTTTATTTTCAGTATTTCCGGTTTTAAGTTCATTCACGGGAATAGATGTTTCTAATAAATTACTGTAAAATTTTGGTTTTCTGCCAACAAGAAATCACTCACACATCTTTTCATGATTAAAATACAATTAGTGTACGGGCTGCTCGAGACCAAACTTTTGAAAAATTGAATTAAGAGTCCGGCAAACTTGGATTTCGTCCGACGTTACAGAATGTCACACATACTACATATATAGTGTTCAACAATTTCGCCATGTCATATAGTAATCTAGCGATTTTTAAATGGCGACACTTTTACAAAACTGGCGACGGAAAATTGCAGTTGGCGATTTTTTTGGCGCCAGCTTTTTAGAAGCAAGAGGCCCTTTAAAGTCTGTCAATGGCCCCATAATATAAAAAATGGCCCTTTGGATTGTTCTAAGATGGGGCCATTGTCCCATTATAAAAAAAATCCTTCCCAATCACTGTTTAACAGTGTCGTCTTTCCACCAGTGTATTACTTCCTTAAACTATAGTGTGTATTATTTCCTGTGGTTAAATTAAACTAGTGTAAAATTTCCAATAGAAGTTTTGCACTAGTGTAATTTAACCTCAGGAAATAATACACTAGTGCAAGGTAGAAATACACCGGAATAAAAGTATGCTTACACTTGTTGGGAGTGGGACCAATTCATTGTTTAAAATAAATTTTTGTTGTCCCCACCGAGTGGGCTCAAAGCTTATTTGTCCATTTGTTGTAATTTCTTACTTTAAATAAAACTTTTATGCTTATGCTTTATTGGCTGAAATTTAATCATTTTATTTCAAGAATTCTTTGTTTTCTTGTGACCCCCCCCCCCCCCCCTTTTAATTACCGAAATGTGAGTATTTAGTTAAAGTACTTAAAAATTGTGATTTTCCTGTCTTGCAGGCAAAACACGATTCAATGTACATCAAGTAACACAGTTCGTTGCATTTTAAACATTATAGTATAACATTGATTTCACCGCGGTAAAAAAAATTAAAAAGGTACTGTTTAAAAGCCATCAGTAGTCTTTGTGATTCTCCTGTATTGCAGGCGAAACACAATAAATTTAAATATTTAATTTACATCTTTACAGTAAAAAAAATAATGAAGCACAGCCACTAAAACATATAACTAAAACAAAATATTTACAAAATATGTAGCACTATCATGATTTACAGTAAAAAGTGACTTGAAAGCAGAATTTATCAAGTGATTAAATAATTTCTAGAAAATCTTTATAGAACCACAATGGAAGCCAAAATGTCTGCTGATAATTTTCACAATATCTATAATGAACTGCCAAAGCTGAACTGTTATTTTGAGAAAATTATTTATTTTGAGTTCTGCTAAAATATTTTCAGACATGTTGTTTTATAAACGCAACGATTGTTTGATCCCCTCGTAATAAGTTGCCACCTCTGTTAATAAATTTGAAATACATTGTTGTCGACACACACTTGATTTTTTCATTAAGACATCACAATCCAATTAACACCACTTTCCCTGATTAAACAAAATAAGGCACAGTGATCTAACATGCTTAATTGGGTTGCCAAAAAAAATTGTTATCTTATAATAAATGGCAAGATTAAATAAATCTTCTGCAGATTCTTTATACTACCGTTCAAATCTCACAATATTTTTCATTAGTCAATTTTAAATTATTTTCTTTGATATTTTTTTTCAACTGAGCTACCAGAAGAAACACACTGCGATTTGTCAGTTTTGCCATATTAAATTTACATCAAACAAATTGGATGAAATAAATTTGGTTATTATAAATCCTAAGTTCATTAAAGGTTACAAAATATTAAATAGTGTATACACTACTTAATGGATACATTTATTTATTAAAAATAAACCATTTCTTATCTCTCATACATGCACTTCTCTCTACTGTCGGCCATTATAGCCTATGTACACATCGTCAAACTGCTCCCAATCCTTCACTAACAGACATATTATGCAAAAAAATGGTCATATTTATGTTCATTTCTACAAAATAAAGCAATATATATACATGTACATGTATATAAGAAATCTTAATTTATTCAAATAAATCATTTTTTGTGCAACCATATTTCTGAAAGTTGACCTCGATACACTGATGCAGACGAGACAAAAAATATGCTCTAGGATTACTAAGTATAATATGCTACCAAAAACACTGTATCTGAGTTAAGCACATTACTGCAAGTTGAATGCGTCTACGTAGGGTGACCAATCTGACATGAATGAGTAGTAGTCGCCAGACTACTTGACCCAGAGTGTCTTTGTAAGCAATTCCTGAGTGATATATAGTATCGACTGACTTCTAAGTGGTACCAAAAACTTATTTAAGGTAGACCCACGAGGACTGAAATGAAAAGCAAATCAGAGCCATACCTAAATCTGATTATGTGCATGACACATTAATGTCTCAGGAAAGAACATTTTCTGGGAATATCAATAAAATGTTGGCCTATAACATACTATAGCTACAATAATGTAGCTCCTTTTTTTAAAAAAAAATTTTTATGGACGGAGCTACAAAGCGGTCCCATTACTCGTAATGGAGCAGCCCGGGAGTGATTCACACCCGGGGGTTTTATGCATTTTATAAGCAATTTAACTGTTTCCCTGGTTTGCTACATACTTTTTTATGTATTTGCAGTTTAACTGATATTTCCACAACACCGTATTCGTTAGTTTTATCACTTTATTCATAATCATGGCATTGTTGACAAAAATATGAATTCCGGAAGTGCATAATTTCGATAATATCGGAATCGATTTGGTAAAAAATGAAATTCCGGATGATTTCAGCTGCATTCATTTGCATTATGATTATGTCCCCTTATTACAAATTTTACCGATACGATTCCGAAATTCTACACAGTACACTCCACAATTTTAATTATGTCAACAATGACACGATTACGAAAAAGTGTTAAAATTATTTAATTAGACATTGTAGACATATCAGAAGAGCGGCGGAGGAAAGAAAACATATTTATTTAATAAAGACAAAGGTTAAATAGCGGAAATATGTGTAAATCCCAAAAGTGTTTTTGCTCCATTACGAGTAATGGGACCTCTTTGTAGCTCCGTCCATAATAATAAAAAAAAGGAGCTACATTATTGTAGCTAAACATACTAGTACTTGTACAGTGATCTTTAAAGATTTTTTCAGAATGGGCCCATGGCCCCTTAAAAATAAAATAATGGGCCATGCCAAAATTTTAATGGGCCATTTTTTGGATGAAATAATTTAAATTCTCACTATCATGATCCAAACTAAATATGAATAATGTTTAAATCCAGTCTATTGTGGCATTTTATATTCTTTTGCATTTAATTTTCATAACTCAATGTTTTTTAAATAGGTGTGTCAATGTATGTCTGATCATGAAAGCAACAAAGAAAAAAAGATATAACATGTTTCCCTCACTCCAGCCATTTTGAATGACTGATCATAATAATGAATATTTCATTTCAGTAGAAATTTGTTTCATAACAGTGCATTATTTTTAAATAAACTTTTTAAGTCTGTAAATTACCAAGACATTTATTGTCTTTGTATGAAAGATTAGACCAGATGCATCTTTTTTTTAATTTCCTATCACCCACTGCACTATAAAAGCAGAAGTCAGAAGCAATAATATGAACTCCAGTATCTAACGGCGGTTGACCTCTAAATTATAATAAACCGGATGCAGATAGAGGAGGGTAAATTCGTGAAAATGTGGCAATTTGATTGGTTACAAAAATGACTCAAACAGATCATACATGTAACTATATTAAGTAACTGAGAAATTATGTGTAATGTAGAAAGAAAATCGATGTTATTGAAGTAAAAAAAAAAACATTTTAGGTAAGTTTTCACAAATAAAGTTCAACAGGACATGATCAAACAAACATTTACAATGTCATTGTAGAACATGTACATGTATACTCCAGAGTAAAATAGACTGCGGCATGCAGACACATGGTTCAATGCCTCTCTGCACCGTTTTCTAAACATACGAGTCAAACTCAAATGTGCATGGGGCACGTCTTTCCTGATCACGGAACATAATACTGCTAAGCTGAACATATCAATACCCTGGCAACATAACATGTTCCACTGAATTTGAGCACACCATCTTATCTTGGAGGGTTTAAAGGGTGGCAGGTGGGCAAAAACTTGCTTCCACTCGGATATATAGTCAAAATAAAACTCAACTGACAATGGAACCTATCTATAATGGTTAATGTTGGTGCATGTGTGTCAGTAATACAATGAGAAATTTCTAACAAAAACAGTAAACCTCCCTTGATGAAATGCGTATTGACACAGCAGCACTGCTAACCACAGTGCTGAAAAGTGATTAAGTGACAAAATATTAGTATAAACGTCAATAAAAACATTACTTCTAATTTGATTACTTCTCTTCAACTTCTACTAATCTTTATTGAGTATTACTGTATTCTTACAATTTCTCGCAAAAACAAACACAGAGGTTCATGTTTGTAGTACCCCATACGACAAAGACCAATTCAGCAAGAGTATAAGGAAACAAAAAACATGTATTGTTACTTTGTTTTGAGTTTAACCTAAGATGTTTACTTATTTAAGAGATGATTGTAACTCGCAGTATAATTTTCACCTTTAAACTTGTGTGATTACATTTTAGACCAAAACAGGGACAGTCTATACTAACTGTAAAGACAACCATCTGACCAAAACTATAAATTAAGGGCATGCAGGACACTTTCACTGAATATAATTTGTCAATGAACTTTCTTTCAGTTTGCCATTTAATTAGTTTTTTTATACAAGTTATAATTATCAAAATTCAAAATAAAAAATAGGGGATTAAGGGCTAATTTTTTAATGGTTAAGTCATGAAATTTTTAATTTCTTATAGAATATACAGAGAAAAGAATGAAAAAGCAATAAAAAAAGTTTACAAAAATCCTGCCCAATGAAATTATCTGAATTTGTTATAATGATGTCAAGCAATTGATATACATTTTAGTGATGGAAAGAAAAATAAGGGTCCCTGAGTTAAATTTCTGTCCATTGGAAATAACTGGTCAAAAAGTGCTAAAAATTGGTATTTTTTGGTCAAAATTACCTCCCTTGTTAAAAAATTTCATTTTCATGATTTGTGCCAATCTTGAACTTATTTATTAAAAAAAAAACTATGTCAACCATTAATAAATTGAAGTAATATTTTTATAAGACTTTTCATACTTTCATAAATGTTCTATATATTTAGAAATTTTCACAAAAAATGGCAGATATGTTATTCATAAAGATATGCATCTCCATAATATTAACATATGTTAATGGCAGATGTGTTACCCATAAAGATATGCATCTCCATTAACATAGAAATCTACTTTTATATTGTTGCTGTAATAAGGAATCTAAACACAGTATTTTTTTGTAGAATTTTACCAGGAGTCAGAAATCCAAAGTATGCAACATGTAGATGATACATCTGTGATCATATTAGTAAGTTCTTTTATTGACTTTAATATATTTATACCCCCCGCTTGAAAAGCGGGGGTTATATAGTGTTCATGGTGTCCGTCCGTCCGTTCCGTCTGTCCATCCGTTACACTTTCTCTTATTTGCAACTCCTCCTACACCACTGAATGGAACTTGATGAAACTTACACAGAATCCTTGTCACATAGTGCCATTGCGCAGGAGATATTTATTATTTTGATCGGAATGATATTTGGGGTTTCCCATAGAAAAACATGGTGTGTCATTGAAATAAGGGGATACCCATTTCTTATGTGCGACTCCTCCAACACCACTAAATGAAATTTGATGAAACTTACACAGAATGTTGTCACATATTGCCATTGTGCACTAGATATTAAACATTTGGATTGGAATGATATTTGGGGTTTTCCATAGAAAAACATGGACTTTGTCATGGACATAAGGGATACCCATCTCTTATGTGCAACTCATTCCTACACCAATGAATGGAATTTGTTGAAACTTACACAGAATCCATGTCTCTTGGTGCCATTTTGCAGGATATATTTAACATTTTGATCGGAATGATATTTGGGGTTTCCCATAGAAAAGCATGGACTTTGTCATGGACATAAGGGGAAACCCATCTTTTATTTGCAACTCCTCCTACACCACTGAATGAAATTTGTTGAAACTTACACAGAATCTTGGTCACATATTGCCATTGTGGACTGGATATTTAACATTTTGATCAGAATATTATTGGAGGTTTCCCATAGAAAAACATGGACTTTGTCATTGACATAGGGGATGCCATTCTTTGGGGGATTTGGGAGGGTTACATGTTTTATCTGCAACTTCGCCTTCGCCTTTAACTAGATAAAGTTTCAATTTCATAATTAAGAACACCTGAATTTTCAAAGTAATTGTGAAGCGGGGGTATCAATGGTGAGCATTGCTCACAGGTTTTTTTACTTTAGTTTAAATCTTTATCTACTATCTGATCACAGGTTTATGAAACAATTTTTGTTAAATGAAACTGACCTATTCATAACTGAATATATTTCTCAAATTTGTTTCCTTTTTGTAATTTTACGAAATTCCCAGGTCATTTCACCTTTAAACTCGATTGGATGGTTTAAAAAACTTGAATCTGATGCATGACTACTAAGATTTTTCAATAGCTCTGTTTGTTGGTTAATATATAGGACACAATTGCCAATATTATATTTTATAATATATTTTTATCATTTTTCTGACAGCATAACAATTTGTATCAGAAATTCACAATTAAATAAAAATGTTGTTTCTGATATTTTTTTCCAACATGTTTGCTGCATATTGTGTTTTCCATTTATGTAGTTTTCGATTTTTAGGAAGATATTTTATAAACAATTGTGATTGGTCAGATCAGAGGCAATATGTATTTAGGGTAAATAGTGATGGTGTCCGTCAGTCGCGCCGTCTATCTGTCCGTCCGTTACACTTTCTCTTATGTGCAACTCCTCCTACAGCACTGAAGGGAATTTGATGAAACTTACACAGAATCCTTGTCACATAGTGCCATTGTGCAGGAGATATTTAACATTTTGATCAGAATGATATTTGGGGTTTCCCATTGAATCACATGGACTTTGTCATTGACTTAAGGCGATACCCATCTCTTATGTGCAACTCCTCCTACACCACTGAATGGAATTTGATGAAACTTACACAGAATCCTTGTCACATAGTGCCATTGTGCAGGAGATATTTAAAATTTTGATCGGAATGATATTTGGGGTTTCCCATAGAATAATATGGACATTGTCAGTGACATAAGCGGATACCCATCTCTTATGTGCAACTCCTCCTACACCACTGAATGGAATTTGATGAAACTTACACAGAATCTTGGTCACATATTGCCATTGTGCACTGGATATATTAAACATTTTGATCAGAATATTATTGGAGGTTTCCCATAGAAAAACATGGACTTTGTCATTGACCTAAGGGGATACCCATCTTGTGCAACTCCTCCTACAACACTGAAATGAATTTTATAAAACTTTTGCAGAATCTTTGTCACATAGGGCCATTGTGCACCTGATATTTAACATTTTGATCAGAATGATATTTGGGTTTTCCCATAGAAAAAAATGGACATTGCTTTTCTTTGAGGTGGGGGAAGGGTGAGGGTTCCCATGTTTATCAGCAGCTCTTCCTACACTAGATTAGGCCAAACAAAAAAATATGTGTGTTTCCGGTTACATAGAATTATAAATAGGTAGGTAGGTTTGTTTTTTTTTTTTTTTTTTAAATTTTTTTTTTTTTTGAATCGTGAATGGTGTTGGTAAAATTAGTAATTTAAATCTTGACCTTTATCTTTTATACCTTTGTAGGTGTAAAGCTTGTAAGTTTCAAGAATTTACCATAAAGCCTTTAAAAGTCTAGACTAATACAGCCATTAAATGAGCTATCAATATCATTACAAGCGTTAATATGTATACATTTTGCCGCCATGTTGGGGCGGAAGTATGAAAATAGAACTAAAACCCGGAAGTTTTCCGTTTCGAAGTAACCTCCGTTAAAAACGCAAAAAAAAACTTTAGGGTCGGTGTCAAAAAAATAGGTAGGGTCGGGTAACCGGAAACACACATATTTTTTTGTTTGGCCTTAAGTTTCAAGTTCATAATTAAGAACACATGCATTTTTGAAGAAATCATGAAGCAGGGGGTATCAATGGTAAGCATTGCTCACAGTGTTTTTACTCTAGTTTCTGTAATATTAAATTTGGTAAATGCACCCATACTTTCTTACATTTTAAATTGAGTTATATAATATGTTTGGTCATATTTTGTTATGCTTTTGCTTATTTTGCAGCCTAAAAATCATTTTATTAAATGTTTTAGGATCTTTCTTTAACTAGCAAGAGAAATCTTTATACGAGTCATTTTTAGGTGGGGCATCGGTGGCTGAGTGTTAAGGTAGTTCATCTACTATTGATCACATGGTCTGTCAACACTGAGATTGCAGGTTCGATTTTTACTGCAGGCAGGGTGTACAATTTTCAGGATGATCCAAAAATATTATTGAAGTTTAGCCACTTTATAAGTTTTCAAATTTGACAATAATGAAATATTCTGTTCTAAGAAAGATAACTCATTTCTTTCTGTCTCTATATACTAGTATATAGTGGATGTATAGTATATACAGTATAGTATAGTAGTATATACACATAACTATTAATGAATATCGTGGTGGGTTATCATTTAATGTCCCATTAGATGCCCTATTTTTGTGTTATAAATTAGTCTATAACACCTAGAGTAAAACTGTAAATAACTAAATTCCCTAAAGGACAAGGTGTACAAATCATTTAATTTTCAGTAATTGTCTGGTAGCACCTTATAGGATTAGGGGTTATTGTAATTGACCAAAATTTTTGAAGAAATGTTTAGTGTTTGCAAACGTTAAAGCTATAACAAGTAGAAGAAAACAGTAAATTAAAAAATTTTGAATATATACTAGTTGAAGTCATTTCTTTTCCAGATGAGTGATTACAGGCTTCTGGGAGCCTCTAGTTTATAATGACCCTTTATAATTATACATTTTAATGAATAATTTTCAATTTCAATCAAGCCTTTTATTATATTTAAATGAACACACTTTTTATTGCAACTGTTAATAAAAAAAAAGATTATAGTTGAAGTAACAGTGACAATTGGAATGGTTGAACAGAAGAAGCTGGCATTTATTAAACAATTGTACAAGAATAAGTCAACAATTCAATCAGGCCTTGGGTTTAATAAAACTTTTTAACTTGAGGTTTGCCTAATATATCTTAGTTTTTCCTCATATTTTTGGAATTTGAAGTTTTCAGGCAAGAATTTTCTTGTTTATAAGACTTAAATGTTGTTTTGCATTGATCAGACTATTTAATGACTGCACAAGGAAAAATTGTATCTAAAACTATAAATGTTTTATGTAACTCTCTAAACAATAAAAAAAAAACATGAAGAAGAATACACAACAAAACAGATTATGTGTCAAGTGTAGTTAATTACCTGATTATATCAACTCTTCATAATTTATTTTTTATACAGGAAATGGAAGAAGAAAAATCGAACATATTTAGTAAATTTTTTAGAAGAGTTTTCAAAAAGGTATTGTATAGTATTATATTTGGGAAAAATACTGCTTTTACTTTTAAATAAGTTTTCAATAATTCTGCACATTAATTACTAGTTGCATCACCGTAAAAGATGATCATATATAATACTGATTAAGCACTTCTGGAATATCTATATTTGTTGTTGATATTATTTATATTTTACTGCAGGCAGGTTGTTCTCAACTACAATCTTCATTGACAAAGATTGTCAAGATTTTTCTCATGTACTCTGGCTTCCTACACATAAAATACTGGACAAAATGATACACTGAAAATGTCATTAAACACCAAAACAATCCTTTACTGATTTATTGCAGACCTAGTGAAACTTGATAATTATTTACAGGACAATAGGTCCAGTAAAGATTAGTATTTTACTTGACCTGCATAACTTTAACAGGACCTATCATTTTGAGGCAGGTTAAATTTTCAAATTGATGAAAAGACCTTTGAACTATCTTCAACCACGGTAACAACAAAACTACAAAACTGGGATTATCAATCACATATATCCAAGAATAAAAGGCAAAGACATACCAGCCACCATTTCTTTTTTTCCCAGGGACAGCCCTTTCATAAAATCATAAAAACATTTCTGTTTACACTGGAAACCACGTTTTTTATAGACATGCGCAATCTATACTTTCCGATTTGCATATGGTTTGTAAAACCAGGAAGGTATACATTCCTGGTAAGAGGTGATTCATTTTGGTTTGGAAATTAATCAGAAAATCCATACAATGCTGTGGAGGTTGCTAAAATAATATAGATTCTAAAACAAAACCCAAGATCACATTAAAATATTGTATTATATACTATCTTTATTCCTAGGAAATATAAAGCCTTATTATAATTTGCAGACTTTGATTGGTCATCTGGTTTTATATGGCTTCTGATTGGTCTTTTTTTTTTACGAAATTCAATCTTAATTTATAGAAAAGGGCAATTCCGCCATTTAGTACGCTTCAGAAAATCAAAATACAGTGCCGTGGATGTCGCTAACACATAAACTGATCGATTCTTTACAGAGCATTATGTCATCAGATGAGCCTGAGGTGACGACACACATTTTACATGTTTTATAAATAAATAAATATATTTTTAACAACCAACAACAAAAAAATTACAGGACAGCAGGTCCTGGGAATTATCTAAAATTATCGGACCTCACACACATTTACAGGACATGACCGATGGTACGACAATGTTTCGCTTGGACTGTTATTGAATACAATGAATCATGAGTTTTTGATGACATAGAATCAACCTTCTTTATAGAATATATATAATGCTTTGTTTACTGAATTATTGAAGAAAAGAGAGGCCTTTTTTTATTTTTAGAATGCCAAAAAAGATAAAAAAGTAAATTTAACAGACAAAAAATATATAAAGGTATTGTATGAATCAATAATGTAAGTCCCATGTCTAACACATGGTTTATATCTAGTTTATATTAGTCATTGTTGGGGCCTCGGTGGCCCAGTGGTTAAGGTAGTTCTTCTACTATTGATCACGTGATCTGTCAACACTGAGATTGTGGGTTCAATTCTCATGGCAGGCAGGGTGTACTTAACTCTAATCTTAATTGACGAGGATTGTCAGTTTTCCTAAAACATGTCCGGGGTTTTCTCTGTGTACTCCGGCTTCCTCTCCAAATAAAAACTGGACGCCATGATCTATAACCGAAAAATAGCTAAAAGTGGGGTTAAACACCATCAAACAAACAAACAAACAAATATATTAGTCATTGTATAAATGTACTGTTCTAAAATTTTCAAAATGATTTAAAATCTAGCCTTAGTTAGATTTTGTATAATGTTGATATCTTAATCATTTGGATTTTAATATTGTCTGGATTTGAGTGCCACCTGTCTGATGTAGTTAATTTTCCTTAGAAAAACAGGGACTTTGTCTCAACTCTTATCTGCAACTAGATGTACACTACTGAATGGAATTTGATGAAACTTACAAAGAATCTTTGTCACATAATCTCATTGTACACCTGATATTTAACATTTTGATCAGAAAGATTTTTAGGGTTTTCATACAAAACATGGACTTTGTCAGTGACATAAGGGAGTACCTATCCTCTGTGTTAGCACTACCTCAAAATTTCCATTAGCCAATGTGGCTAATACATCCAAATTTTACTTAGCCACATTTGAAATTTGTTAGCCACAACATTTCAGCAAAATTTGTGTGTGCAAAATATGGAAGCTGTAAATTTAAATGACTTGTATAGAAAAGGGGGAATATGTGATGAGCAACACTAAAATTTGGGATTAATTCCATTCATAGGTCACAACCAGGTATTTTACAACTGTTCTTCATTTGAAGAATTTAGATTTAGTGCTGAGGTTCAACTTTTAAATGAAAACATTTCGGTCAGCGTTAGGTAAGAACGAAAGCATTGAAAGCTGGCGTTTCGCCATGCTTGACAAAATTAAACTGGAATTAAGATCAATTACTGCAATGGGAACCAGTTCGGTATTGAGTAAAATCGAAAACAAATTCGGACAAGGGTAATGTTTTTACGGAATAGACAATTACGCATTGAAATTTCCCGGATATATATCGTTACCGCTCCGAACTTTATCTCAAAGATTTATTTTAGATTTCGACAGTCAACATTTTACTTTCGCTTTCACTTCGCCAACGTGGCGAACGAGAATGAATAACACTTCGCCACATTAAAGTTTAATTCTCATTGGCGACTGTGGCGACCTATTAGCGCTAACACAGATCCTTATCTGCATCTCCATCTAAACCACTGAATGGAATTTGATGGAACTTTCACAGATTTTTTATCACATAGTATATTTGTGCACTTGAATATTTTTTTTGATCTTGTAACGAACACATTTTCTGTGAGTTGAGTCATCAAAACAATCTAAGTACTTAGTTTTATAAATATTCAGCGTAATATAACTAAAAGAAATATAGATGCTGTCTTTACAGTTCTTATAGTAATGGTTTTGTTACCATTAATTGACAAAATAGAAAGATTGTATAGAATATAATATATATATAATGCTTTGTTTACTGGATTTTTACAAAAAAGAGGACTTTTTTATTTTTAGCATAAACAAAAAGATAAAAAAAGAACTGTAAAAGACAAAAAAGATATAAAGGTATTGTATTAATCAATAATGTAAGTCACATGTCTAACACATGGTTTATATCTAGTTTATATTATAGTATAGTCATTGTTGGGGCCTTGGTGGCCAAGTGGTTAGGGTAGTTCTTCTACTATTGATCACATGATCTGTCAACACTGAGATTGCGGGTTAGATTCTCACAGCAGGCAGGGTGTACTTAACTCTAATCTAATTTGATGAGGATTGTCAGTTTTCCTAAAACACTTCTGGGGTTTTCTCTGTGCACTCCGGCTTCCTCCCCCCAAAAAAACTGGAGGCCATGATATATAACCGAAAAATACCTGAAGTGGGGTTAAACACCATCAAACAAACAAACAAATATATTAGTCATTGTATAAATGTACTGTTCTTAAATTTTCAAAATGATTTAAAATCTAAGGTGTTTCTGTATTTCAAGGTGTAGATAGCCTTAGTTAGATTTTGCATAATGTTGATATCTTAATCATTTGGATTTTAATATTGTCTGGATTTTAGTGCCACCTGTCTGATGTAGTTAATTTTCCATAGAAAAACAGGGACTTTGTCTCATCTCTTATCCGCAACGAGATGTACACTACTGAATGGAATTTGATGAAACTTACAAAGAATCTTTGTCACATAATCTCATTGTACACCTGATATTAAACATTTTGATCTGAAAGATTTTTAGGGTTTTCACACAAAACATGGACTTTGTCAGTGACATAAGGGAGTACCTATCCCTTATCTGCAACTCCATCTAAACCACTGAATGGAATTTGATGGAACTTTCACAGATTTTTTATCACATAGTATATTTGTGCACTTGAATATTTTTTTTGATCTTGTAACAAACACATTTTCTGTGAGTTGAGTCATCAAAACAATTTGAGTACAGTTTTATAAATATTCAGCGTAATATAACTAAAAGAAATATAGATGCTGTCTTTACAGTTCTTATTGTAATGGTTTTGTTACCCTTAATTGACAAAATGGAATGATTGTAGAGAATATTATACATAATGCTTCTTTTCTGGAATTTACAAAAAGAGGAATTTTTTATTGACAGGAAAATGATGAAAAAAAACAAAATTACAGCGAAAAGAAAAATAAAAAGGTAACATATTGCATAATAGTATAAGTATTAGGTTTATTAAGTTTTTTATATAACTACTTTGACTTCTAAGTGAATAAATAAAATATACCCAGCCTCATTCAATCACATTTCAAACTGAACAAATCGAAAACAGTCACGTGAAAGCCAGGAACACTCCACTGTAACTGTAACAGCAAAATTAGTCCCCCAGACTTTTGTTACTAGTAAAATAAGTCCATGTTACTCAATTTCCTAGTTAAATAATTCCTCTGACTTATTTTCCTAGGCAGAATAGTCCTACCTTAGTAAAATAAGTCCGGTACTTTTTTTCCTTGGAAAATCGGTTACTTGACTTGTTAATTTACTGATTTATTGATTTTTCTTTCTTAACATAAAATAACATAGATTGATGATGTTTTAAAATTTGGTTATTGGTATTATATGTGATAAAAACAAAAAACCATTCTTCATAAAAGTGATTATAATTTTGTAGTATGTGAAGTAATTTAAATATATTGATAGCATTGTGTTTTACTGTAATTATCATTTGAAAATATGAGATAAATTTAATTTCAAGTAGAAAATAGGAGGGTTTGCATAAAATAGTTTTCTTCTTACTTGTAATCATAACTAGAAATAGGTTTGTCACTTTCTAAGAATGGGCATAAATCAATTAAATTTGAATAAGGCCACCATTAAAAATTTTTTCAATTTGCCCAAACCTTACCCATGAGGCTTAGGAGTGGGTAGGTAGGTAGGTAGGCATATTCTTTATGTTTTTTTTGAATACCAAATTTGGGGTTTTTCTGTATTACATGCAAAATATGGATATCATGCTCTTAATAGAGCTGTACTGGTATTTATACTAGAATTTTGAAATTTTTTTTCAATTTAATAAAAAGACTACTGAACAACATCTTTATTAAACTTCTTGTTAATTTCCTGTAAATCTTTAAAACAACAAAAGATGACAGTGTAAAAAAGCTGTCTGCCATTGTCACATGTTGCACATTTCATAAACACAACAAAAAACCAGAGAATTAATTAATTTTTAAAACTGTGTCTTTTTTATGCTTTAAAAAAATTTTTTTGTGTCGTTGCTTCAAGCGCAGGAACGCCCAAATTATAAACTACAGGGGTAGAAATAGGAAAAGTAACTATGGGAGTCAAAAGGACTCCCTAATAAACCAGTCAAGGAGTCCTGAAAAATTGCAGGGAGTCCCATTCAACTGGCAGGGTCGGTTGACCCACTGCGCTTGCGCAGTGGTCTTTACGGCCGGGGGTATGGGGGTCGCTGAAGGCCCCCAGAAGCTCTGGGGGTTTTGGTGCAAAAATATGCATTCTGGCAGTATTCTGAGAGTCTTTTCATTCTGAGTAACGCTATTTTTTTGTCTGAATTTTTTGCAGTTTTAGTCTTGCACTGATCATTCATGAAGTTCTTGTATACATCATAATATTCTTAACAGTTTGGTATGAACATGCCATGTTTATCTGAGCAAAATTTCCAAAGAAGATAGATATAATAACATTACACTTAACCCAGAAATAATTCTGCTATTCAGCATACTTCCACTTGGACAAAGTTGTGCTGATGAAATTGACGACTTTCCAATTTAAAAAACGCCACCAAGTGTCAACTTCTGGTACTTAAAACTGCGGCTACAGCAGCAGTTTATCCTGTTGAAAACTTTTGAAATGGACACTTGTCGTTGAAAAATTTTAACGCTTCATGTTGATTACAGTAGTCGAAATCTGAGTGAGGATGTTATTAAAACTCCCTGCTGTGTAAACATAATTTGTTAATTTATTAACCAATGTTTATCTGTTTATTACCCCATTTACCTGATTCTAATTTAAGGTAGAACCCCAGCTGTTTTATAGCTTGATTAAACAAGCTTACCAGTGACATCCGTGTTCGATATTCAAACTCGCCTGTTGCCTATGGCTATAGTAACATCTACTAATGAGGTTAATTAACAGATGAAAATTTAATTGGCATAGACAAACAATACAAATCAATGCAAAATCTGTATTTCAATAACATACTCTTTTAGTGATCATAGCCGTAGTTTTTTTAACTGGAAGTAAAAAGGGAGATAAATCATGTAAAACTGGAAATGGGTCAATTGCTTCATGGGACACCCATCTACAGAACTTATCATAATGTTAATAATTATTCTTTATCTTTATTCTTTCAAGTGCATCTCACATATTTATCGAAGAAAATTGTTAAAATTCAATACACTGAAAGAACTGAAGTTTGAAACAAATTGAAAGTGTTTGTTTATCAACAAAATTACGATTTTTCGTTATGGGCCGTTGTACTTTACTTTTCTTCGTTGTTCACTTCCTGTAAATAGTCACATCCGGTAAATAAACAAATGGCGTGTAATCCTAGTTGAAAGACGTAAATCCTTTGAAAAAATGTTAAATACGCATATTGTTTGCCGTTTTTATTGGAATTACACATTTACTGATAAATTGGAAGTCTCTGTGAATTATTTGGACCAAATCATATGCAAGTATCTACTGTGAACCATCGGGCGACTTTAGGGAAATAACAGCCAAGCGGTAAGCAGTTTTCATTTTTCACGCTAAAAACCCTCTACAGAATACGTCAACACTTACTATAGATTTTGTCGCCCACTTCGCCCAGTGTCTTGAGTCCTGCTAAATTTTTAACGAGCCAGACGGGCTCTTACAGTAAACACCCAGGGAGTCCTTCCAAGTTTTAGGGAGTCACGGGCTGCCGGGCTACCGCTTATTTCGAGCCCTGAACTACATTCAATAACGGTGTAAGCAAGCAAAAAATCTGGAAAAAAAATTTCTCGTAAAAATTGGCACTAAAAGAATCTAGGTTGGCAGTAATATTTGGGTTGGTCGCGTTTGGGTAAGCAAACCATATTTTAATTTTGGCCTAATAACAGTGTAAAATAAGTCTGGTAGTAAAATGAGTCCCCAAGACTATTTTTACTGTTCAAATATTACTAGGCTTTAACAGTAAAATTAGTCTGGTTGTAAATTCAGTCCCCTGGACTATTTTTTCGAGTAAAATATTTCCATTTCACAGATTCTATTAGTTAAATAGATCAACGACCAATTTTGATTAAATCTTCTTTCATTAGTTCAATTTATATACATTACTTTGAAGGAAAAAGGTGTTCATCAAGAAAAAATCATGTTTGTGAATTGATGTTTTGCAATGTTACTTAAATAAGTGAGAAGTGTTTACAGTCAATAGAATTCGTTTTATAAGTAAATTCAAGTCTGTTAATTGATGTTTACATTGAACAGAAATAATTTTATAAGATATTGATAAATTCTTCTGTATGCAGTTTATTATTCCTAGTATTTTCAGTACCAGACTTAGTCTGCATTATGAGTATTTTACTAGGAAAATTGATTCCAGGATAAAATTAACTAGGAAAATTGATACACAGGTCTAGATTTACTAGGAAAATTGATCACAGGACTAGATTTCCTAGGAAAATTGGTCCATGGACTAGATTTACGAAACATGGACTTTTATAACTAGGAAAATAAGGAACCATGGATAGATTTTCCTAGGAATATTAGTCTGCTCTGATTAATTTTACCAGGACTAATTTATGGCTTAGGGCTTTTCCAGAAAAAAATGTACAAGGGGATCGGAACGCAGCTAAAAAAATGAGGTAATAACTAAAATGTTTTTAGAGACACTAAAAAAATGTTTTTATGGAAAGTACCCCCCACCTATAAAATAAAATTGATATGTCAATATGATTATTTGATTATATTCTAATCTCAAAACCACAGTTATTCTCATTATACCAGTTGAAATGTTTCTCCATTTATCGTAAAAAGCCACGTGGTTGTTTACCAACATGACCAAAACATGATACCCTCAACCCCCCCCCTACCAAAGAAAAAAAAGAAACCTGCGTTCCGACCCCCCCTGTACATTTTTCCTGGAAAAGTCCTTACATAACAACTGATCATAATTTTATGAAACTTGGTAGGAATGAGAGTCACCATCAGAGTTGCCAAAAACAGTCGACCTTTGGTCCTGACAGGCAAATTATCCTCGGGACCAGCTGATTTTATTATCTTGAAGGACCCACTCTCCGACCCGAAAATTTCATAGCAAGGTCTGACAGAAAAAAAATGTGTTGTCTGATAAACAATCAAACCTTCTGCCATGAGTCAAAAATATTGCCTAAATATTGTCTAAAACTAAAAATAAAGATCCCAGAATTCCCCAGATTATAAATAACATAGCGCAAGCACGGTGGCATGGCTGCTCCCATTGATAGGGGAACAAGTTAGCCTGTAAAGTAAAAGGTTCTCTCCAGGATCAAGCCTGGAATTACACTTTCGAAAACAATTCCTCAAATTTGTATCAGTACACCAATGGTAACCACACTGGGCGACAAAGCTGTACATCTTACTGCAAGTCCTACCTTGATAATGTCGCCTCAATGTTTCACCTTCAGGTAAAACTGATTTGCCCTGACTTCTAAAACTTGATTAAATATGTGATATCAATTAAAATAGCAAAGAATTTATGCATTTAACAATTTTCAAAATGTTTCTAACGTCTTGCAAATAGGTTATGCACCATTTACTTTTTTCTGTGATACATCTAATAACAGAATTTGAACGTCAAGAAAAAAAGCAGAGTACTTAAAAAATCATAACTGATTGGTAAACAAACTCATTAAAATTGGTTTTACATTAAAGTTCTTTGAAAATATATTTTATTAAATCATTGTCTCTGAATAATATATAAGCTGCAATTGAAAGAATAAAGTTAACTGTCTCATGAAGCACTTTGTTTCAGCATGTAGCTGTGTGCTGACCAGAAGTATTATTTTTGGGTTTAATAAAATGTCATTTAATTAATATAATATTCTTTGGACATTTTGCCCAGATAAACATGGCATGTACATGACAAACTTAATGGAAAATTATAATTTATACAATTACTTATAATGGTTAGGTCCACAGCTATACAAGTTGATCTGTTTTTATTTGCAAATACCTTTTATGGCTACTAGTAGACAGCAAAATAGTTGGTATATCTGGTGCTTTTTTCAATGATTAATGGAAAACGTATGTGCAGTTGATGTTATTGTTTACAATTAAAAGTAATGAAAAAAACTTAATCTATTTGTGTTATCGTTTAAAAAAGCAAGAAAAATCAACCTGAAAAACCACAATTATAAACAATTTGGTCTAAATAAAAAAATATGTAATGATGATGAAAATGTTTATATGGTATCCCTTATTTTTCCTATTAATCAGGGCCTCACTTCTCCCTGTTTAGTTACCAAATTATTTCAAAGTATTTCCCTTTTCAATCTATAAAAATGATTTTAAAAAAATGGGTCAGACAAATACTTGGTAGGACTGACAAAACATTGAGGTCTGTCAGAGATCGGAGCATTTTCGGCAACTCTGCACCATATGTAGTTGTGCATGTCAGCAATCAGCAGGAAGTTTTCACTTTATAGGAGTTATTTTCCCTTTAGAACTTAGAAATTTCTCAAAATATATGTATGAAACAACTCACATAATTACAAGTTTATGGCATGTAATAGGTGCTTGGGATATTTGAGTGTGCTCACTAAGATTCTTTAATTTGTTTTTGTCTTCCACCATGCCATAGGGATTCCAGGAGAAAAAATATCACTATATTCCATCTTAGCAAAAATCATAGTTTTTAAAAGACCACAATGTTTTAAGAACAAGACAAAAAAACAGACTGAAAATTGGTCTACACATAAATTTACCGTAAAGATGACAATTTTGGCAATTTTTTTGGATTGTATACATGTATTCAGTATAAAAATGGGCTGAAACCCAACTTGATGGATATTTAGGTCTTGTACGTTTGTATATAATCAAGTTTTTTGTAAATATTTATTGACTTTGTATTGGATACTGCAAAAAACATCCACCTTTAATGACCTTAATCTTCTCGTCTAAAAACTGTTCTTGTCCAAAATCCTAACAAGAACGTTTTTTTAACAGTGGCACCACATATTTTGTATTTAAAATTTGATATAGGACATATTTTATTTGATCTACAAAATATTAAAACCCATAAAAATATAAACTGCATTAAGTATTTAACAAGAATTTAATAGACTTTTACCACAATGCCACATTCAATATGGATGCTGCAATAATACCAACAACTGCAATTTACCGGACAAAAACAGTCTTTTCTCTAAGTTTAAGTTAAATTTATAAGCAAATGCTTTACTTTACACCAATAATATATTTATTTTCTATACATATGTCCAAGTCTCAGTAAGGTAGGTATATACCTTGAAGTTTTTTTACAACAATGCCACATTCAAAATGGCTGCCCCAATATGGCTGACGACAGCAATTTACTACCAATAAAACAGCAGTTTTCTCTAAGTTTGAATAAAATTTCTGAGAAAATGCTTTCCTTCACAACAATGGACATTTTTTTGTAACAAAGATGGTCTAGTGTCATAAAGGTAGGCATACTAAAAGTTAATTTACAAGAACGCAGTAGCAAATATCAGTGTTCCAGCTAGGATTTAAAAATAGAGGGGCGCATGAGAAGGGCACTTTTTCGTGTATTTTCATATTTTTTAGTGTGATTGAGGTTGTTGCACTTTTGTTGATATTGTTATTTGAATAAGTGTTCTGTTGCTGTTTTTCTCCTTTGTTTTCATTTAAAGTAAAATATTTAAATATATTTGTGCATTTAATCAACTGAAAAATGACTGCCAAAATACTTTTTATTACTGTGTTTCAATGTTTGTGGTTGTAACTTCAACACAAGCAGCATTGTATTTGCAAGTTCCTGAACTAAATTCATATTTAACATGGCTCCCACAAAATGGCCGACAACTGCAATTTAAGTATGTCTAAAAAATAACAAAATTGCAAATTGCAACACTGAGCTGCATTTATGAAAAAATTAAAATTGTAACCTTTAACATGGACAAACAGTGAACTTTCAAACCATGTATGTTTCTTCACTAAATACTAACTTCTAATTTTTTTCTGTATCATTTATTGCATTTTTTTGGCTTACTTTTTAGTTATTTTTTGGTAACATGAACAGAATATAAGTTTTCCTTTATGAACTTGAGATGAAACAAGTATTTTTAGAAACAAGACTTCATGCTGGTTTTCTTCATTTAAAATTAAATCCAGAGAACAGATGGGCTCATTGTTGCAAAAATGGGTAAAAACCTGTAATGTTGTCAAAAGACGAGTGCCATGTGTTGCAACATTGTACGTGAAATAAACTGGATTGTGATCACATGCCGGTTTTCAGTTAAATAATAACATATTTTATCATTAAAAATATTATTATAAATGCGTGAAAAAACTCAATCAGAACACATATATATATTGTTTTAATGAATTACATTTTATTTAAATAAAAGTGAACAGTAAAATAAGGTGCCACTACCTTCATTTGACTGTTCTAAGGATATGACACAGTCACCTGGAATCCCTAACTGATACTTGGCACGTCCTCAATATAGCTAAACAATATTGCTTTGCTTGTTGGATGTTGAGTATCGATCAATCAATCGATAATTTGTTCCATTAATTGGTCCTGCCCAGAGATGGCAATTACTCATGCTTGAACTGATTTGTTTTTTAGAACAGAGTTATCTGGCCAAACATTTAAACCTATTCTAGCAAATAAACTCGGAAATCCTAACCAATTCTAAAAATCTGAAGTGTACAAAATGTCAATTGACCTATGACAATGATTTAACGAGCAAAAATGAGTTTCAACCTACTTCCTGTTTAAGCATTTTCGACCTGAAGTGTTGCAACTTGTAAAACAGTATATACATCCTGGGACTTGGAACCACCACCATTGATCATAATTAACATATATTACACACTTTTGTAAATATCAGGGTTACTGGTCAAAAGTCACCTTAGGTCTTGTTAGCACTTTTTCTCAAAAACAACAAGGTAACCATTTAGTCCTTAACAACCATATATATATTTTATAATTAGGATGACATACTTTAATGAAATGCCATTTTACCACTGGACGTTGCATTTTGTCCCTAGCAACAGGCTTAAAATTCCTTAACAACCAACTATTGTTTTAACTATGGACCACTTTGTTAACCCAAATAACTAATTTCCATGACCTCAAAAGACTTTTGTGCTTAGCAATAGACAGAAATTCCATAGCATCACATATATTTTCTTACTTTAGACGATAACTGGAAAAACCTTCACATTTGTTCTCAGAACAAATGTCAGTTGATTTTAATTCTGTTTCTTTCATTTTTAATTCATGTCAGTTCAGTTTGTTTTAATTTAAATGTACATGTAACAACTGTTTCAATTTTTCATTTCACTTAAGCTTCTTAGGTAGAGTATTGAAGTAATTAATTTATCAATTACTAAATTCTTTATTATTTTTTTTTTCTCATTGAAACTTAAAAATTGACATTTAAATATTTGGCAACCAAATAATCTTTCTCGAGATGAACTCCTCCAGGTCTGGCTTTAAAAAAAATCACTCACTTCAAGAACCATTTTGAATTTGTTGACTTTTAAAATAATAATATGAATGTAGGCGCAGCCTAAATGTGAACATCGCACATTGTTCATGTCGTTATCTCAGAGCCCCCGAACAGTGCCTCTACATTCTATTGATGACGTGACGTCTTTTCTAATGTGTTGGTGATGTCACAAAACTCAATTTCAAATAAAATGTAAGAGATTGTTCTGGAATTTTGTTAATCATGGAATAATCTTGAACTGTGTAGCTGACTGAAGGCTCTATAAATCTGTTTGTTACTATGTCCGAGTTAACAGTTCCAGAATATTCTTCAACATTCTTTTTCTCAAGTTAACAAATAAAAATGAATGTAAAAGATTTACAATGTAATTATTTTATAAAAGGTTTGTTTCTAGAACATTGAATGGTGAACAATTCCATAATGAAAAAATTGACTCTATGCCAAGTAGACACAGAGCAGTGGTGGCAGCTCGAGGTGGTAATGGATGGTGTTTAACTTTAACCTGAACAGAAGTATTCTTAACTGTGAAAAACTGACTGTTACCGGGTATTTACCAATCTCTTAGGAATGGATTCATTTGTATTTTTGTTTTCAATAAAAATCCATTTTAGTGAATATCTATATTTTTTATTGTAAAATCTCGATCTAAAATACAGCTACTAAAATCTTAAAAAATCCATCTTGGACCACAGTAAGTAATGCGTTCTGAGAGTGCCTTGCTTCTTACATGCTAAATATCCTTTTCGATAAAATTTTCTGCTTATACCCATACCCCATACTTTTCCAGTGGCATTAAAAATTTTTGTTCTATGGTAAATTTTTCCTAAAAAGATTTATTTTTATTTAGCTCAATGTGCTTGTCCTGAATATAAATACTGCTCGCTGGACTTTAAGCAACCATCCAATCAATCAATCAATTTAAAAATGCATTATGCATTTTTTTAAACCCTGTTGGACAGATTTTGCAGTAATATAGTGATCCTCATGTAGGTCTGTCTAAATTTGTTTTCCGCACTATAATTAAAAAGACTTCCATTGGATTTAAATGAAACTATGGGACCTTGTTACATATCAGGTTGGTAAAAAGCCTATCGATTTTCGGTAAAATTCTTCAAGTTTCACAGTCACAGTAAACAAAAAACCTTTCAAAATTTTTAGAAAAAAGATGTATCCGGACAATCAAGCAAAAAGTTTGTATGTGATTTCAATGAAACTTTGGGATATAGTTTCATATTAGTTGGATTATAAGTCTATCATTTGGGGAAATCGGTCAAATTATAAGGTCACAGTTGCCAAAAAAGTGAGACATTTTTACAAAAAAGACTTTTCTAACAATAACTCAAAAAGTTTGCATTTAATTTCAATTAAAATTTGGGATATAGTTTCATATTAGGTAGATCAGAAGCCTATATTTTTTGGGGAAATCCATAAAATTTCGAGGCCAAATGTGCCAACAAATGTTTAAAAAAAATGTTCCTGACAATAACTCATGAAGTGTGCATTTGATTTCAATAAAACATTAGGATATTATTACATATCAGGTGGGAAGAGCCTTTTGATGCCTGAAGAATTCTATCAATGGTCTTGGTCACCAGTCAACAAAACATGTTAGATTATTTTACAAAAAATGCTGCAAAATTAAAATTTTTAAAAAGAAAGCTTGAAAATTTAAGCAGGGTATCAGTGATGGTTAGATAACTTGTTCTTGTATGCATTTATTTTTAGCCTGATAACACAGAGTAAAAATCTGGATTATAATATGATGAGCTGCGGGTGGGCGGGCGGGGAAAAAATGTTAGTAACAGTTTTCTCAGCAACTACTAATCACATTCTCTTGAAATTTGGTATGCAGCATCAGCATGGCCTCCCATAACGTGAGATTCGATTTCAGGTCTGTCGCTCATCACCTACTTCCTGTTTAACAAAATCCGGTCATTTCTGTCTTTTTCCCACTCATATTTTGCAATATATAGATTTGATTTTCAATTATCTTTAATAAAAAAAACACAACCAACAAACAAAAAAACAAAAAAACAAAATTTTGATTACCTTGGTAATTCTAAAATTCGATTGTTGTACTAGTCCCAGTGAATTATAATTAAAACTGCCTTGTATGATTTTATTTGATGTTTATGGTTTTCACCAATTAGACAAATTATATGATGACATAGGTATTAGCTACCTAGGGTGTACCCTCAGGCAACTTATGACACCGTTGTTTATTGAACCATTTGCTCACCACACCTGTGATTACATAACAATTGCAACAGGTGTACGCCAAATTAAAAGAGAATGGGTTGTAAAAAATACTTATTCCAAATCTGAAATTTTTTTATCATTTGCACTTAAAGTTAAAGAGTTTCTTGTAAAATAGAGGCTGAAAATACATATTCTAACAGGATGGATATGTCCTCATGGAAAAAAGTGTTCGAAAAAAGGTAAAAAAAAGTATGCCTATTAATCGTGTTATCAATTATGACCTATTTCTCTGCATTCTTAAAACATTATTCTTTCAGAATTTGAAAGAAAAAGGAATACTGCGTTCATAATCAAGGCAAGGATTGGTCTTATTTAAGGGGACAGTTTAAAAATTTGCGCCGTCTTCCCAAAAATGTGCTAATATTTCATGCTACATAATCTGATAATAACTGGGGATTTACAACAAAAATAATATATGCTGCAACACGACATAAAAGACGAATTAGTTGGTCTATACCTTTTAAATGTGTAATTTTGCATTACGATGATATATGGTCTGAAAGTTTATACTTTTATACCTTATAGTTTGTAAAAATGACATACATAAATGGCAACCTTTGAAAAAGCTTCAGATTTTCGCTGATTTCTGTATTTTTTTTAATGATAAACATGATCATGATAATGCAATGAGGCAAATAAAACACTTAAAATTAAAAAAAAAAAAAAGAAGTTAATTGCACAAATTTTAACTGAAATATTAGTAACGTATTGTATTATAGATGCTGTCATTTCTGCGTTCTCGTTTAATCTCGTTCCCATCTCGCGTGACGAGGAAATCATACTTTTTAAACTGAAGACTTGGCGATGGTCCAATCCCGTTAGTTATACTAGTCCCATTTTAAACTTGTTTACTTTTCATAATTATGATAAATATTACAGAGCTCCAGATAAGCTGCATATTTGCGTTATTACGCAATTAAATTTTCATAAAACCCAATTATTTTTTATAGCTTTGCGTTGCAAAACGCAATATCAAAGGCCTAAAACCCAATCAATTTTTAGAAACGTGCTTAATTCACTCATTGAGTGCATAAAATTATTCAGTGATTGCGTTAATTCATTCAAATAAATACACAAAGTTACGTAATTATTTTGTAACGTAACAACCAAGGTATTCCAAATGTAATGTATATTTCATGCAGCATACGGTGCTCCAGGTATGGAGGTTTATTTCACAAGAAGAGATGCATGTTCCCTGTTGAATACATTTTTGTCAGCAAAAAAAAAAAAAACCCAATTCAATAAATTTTAGATGAGTGAAAAACCCAATTTACTTATTTTTGAGAGGGTGAAAAAATGATAAAAGTGATATTTAAAAAAAATACCCAATCAAAAAATCATCAGATGGGTGAAAAACCAAATGAAGAAAATCTTATCTGGAGCTCTGATATTAATTGTTATACCTCCACTTTGAAGAAGAGGGTAGTATACTGGTTTACCCCTGTCCATTCGTCCTGCATCCGCAACTTAACTTTTGTAACAGTTTTCTCAACAGCTGCTTACTACAACCACTTGAAATTTGATATATAACCTAACCATGTGGTTCTATATTGGGAGTACGGATTATATGCTGTTGCATATCTACTTCCTGTTTGCAGACTTAGTCTTAGTCAATGGATCAAAATTTTGGTAACAGTTTTCTCAGCAACTACTTATCATTATCTTTTGAAATTTTATATTTGACCTTATGACATGTGGTACTATATTAGGAGTACCAATTTCAGGTCTGTCACATATTAACTTCCTGTTTACCTGATTAGTCAATTCAATGATGTGAATAGCAGGGGTATACTGAGTGAGCAGAAACTCACAGGTTCCTTGTTTGTTTCATTTTACTTGAAATAATTTAATTTTGCTTTGTAGCTGAAATCTGATTGCCTTATTCAAATGGAGCAACCCATATTATACGATATAACTTGCACATGACGTTTTGGGGATCGCTAAACACAGCTCATAAATTTGACATATTTCCCTTTGTTGTTCCAGATTTAGTCAGGCCATTTATAAATGTAGAAAATAGCAAAATATGTACTTCTGATAACTTAAAACACTTTGAAATATGATTTGGGATTTTTTTGGGACCATTGAACACCAAATTCCATTTCGACCAATTGCAAAGTTGTTATGGAGTTACTGACCTGAAAGTATTCTAAAAAAATAGCAAACATTGTAGCAAAAACCTTGACCAAAACATTTAAAAATTTTTGGGGGATACAAATGAATAGTTCAGTTTAAATTTTTACTGATCTTAATTTACTCAGCACGACAGGCCAGTGGGGGCAATAGTGCATCTGTAGGATTTACTAAAGCAAGTGGAGGGAGTGTATGATTTGCAGATGTGTAGATATTTTCCTTTAGTTGTCCTTTATGTTCTACATTGTACCATGTGCAAAGGTCCTTAGTAAATGCACTTTTGTGTACATGTTTTGGAATGTGTATTGCACCAACTTTGATAAATGTAATATTTTTCTTCCATAAATGGCTGATTTCTGGTACAGATGACCCAGTACATGTACATATGAGCTCATGCGCACACATCTGTACTTGCTGCGTCATCTAATCATAACGCCAAAAACAAGAACGTTGTTATGGAAGCATAACAACGTTCTTGTTTCCGGCGTTCTGATTGGATGTCATAGACAATGGAGTCTAAAACAAGGGAAAGTCTATAGGATAAAGTGATGTGAAAGTTGTTGGTTTACAGAAGATACTTTCATGCGTATTTAGGAAAGCCAGTGTGAACTTTCACTCGTGATAGAAATTTTTGTCTTTTGGCTTGCTCTGCTGCCCTCTGCTCGTGCAAAGACATAAAATTTCAACCAATCGTTAAAGATCATCCGGTCTTTACCAAAAACATATGAAAGAACCTATTATTCTTAACCTACATTTATTTGATAGAAAATCCATGAAGAATGATTTCCCTGTATACATTTATTATTAAATGTTTCATAATTTTACATTTATATTAAATGTTTCATAATTTTTGTATGTCCAAATTTTGTGGACTAATTGGATTGTTAACATAATATTGTGTTCTGGGTTTTACTTCCGAAAATTGCCAAACTGAAATGTGTAAAAATATTGGTGGAGGCAAGGACGAGATGTTATATTCTATGTCACCAAAGAACTGCAGGGATTCCTCATATTTTATACGGAATTTAGATGATACATATAAATTATATTAAATAGTAGCTCATGCAGAATTTTTTGTTAAAGTATTAAAATTTATGTTGATTTCAGCAGCCAAGTTTATCGATGTTTCAACAATCTTGCTATAAACCAATCCATCAGTGTGATGAAAAAAAGATTACTAGTACATTCTCACTTCAAGCTAAATGGTCAGGGTAAGTTTTGTTTGTCATCTATTGCCATGGAAATTTTATTCTCTGTTAGATGTCAAATTGTTAAATAGAAATCAACGATGAATTCTCTCCTGTGCTTCTCTTTAGTCACGGTTCCTAACAATATTTTTCTTTCACAAATAAGAAATGAGAACACTGGCTTAGACCCTTATACTTTCAAGGACTGTAAGGACAACTTTGGAATGGCCTGAAATTTGTCAGACCTGAAATGCACTTACTGTAAACTTGAAATTCAGAGATGATTCTTATATGACCTCTTGCTTTCGCTATATAAACAAAGCCATGTTAAAATTCCAGTAAATTTAGTTCGCACATACACAAGTTGTCAGTTTCAAAAAGTAGGATTTTATTGTCTCGCCTGCGATGAAAGTCGCTGGAGGCGAGACATATGTATGGGAATCCGGAGGCGGCGGTGTCAACACTTTACATCTTGCTTCATATATTTGTAAGCCCAAGCCCTAGGTCCATCAAGTTTGATGACTAGTACATGACTGTCTGGTAGGTGTCACCTGACCTTGACCTAATTTCATGGTCCAGCAACTACATTGAAGTTTTTGGGTTACAACAGTTCCTCTGTAACCACGCATGGTAGGATGACAATATTTGGTATATAGGTTGCTGATGACTAGTACATGAATGTCTGGTAGGTGTCACCTGACCTTGACCTTAATTTCATGGTCCAGTGACTATGTTAAAGTTTTTGGGTTACGCCAGTTTCTTTGTAACTATGCATGGTAGGATGACAATATTTGGTATATAGGTTGCTGATGAATAGAACATGACTGTCTGGTAGGTGTCACTAACCTTGACCTCAATTTCACGGTCCAGTGACTACGTTTAAGTTTTTGTATTAGGACAGTTCCTCTGTAACTATGCATGGTATGGTGACAATATTTGTTATACAGGCCGCTGCTGATATTAAATGCTTATGAAGAAATTTATTTTCGTTACTGTTGCGGAATGGAGGCGAGACCTTTTTCTGTGTGCACACTTGTAAAAAATTTTAACTTTTCTAAAGATATTTAGCATTTTTTGTTAATGAAATTATTATTTTTAGACTGAATTCTGAGATTTGCATGATTCAACACACAGCAATTAAATTATTTGTCTCACCACTCTACATAATGACGCCCGAGAGCAATATGGAACAGCCATACAGTTGCATACATTTCTATGCCGCTTTAATGTACAGATTACTGCATTTGTCATAATCAGGCCACATTTAAAAATTGTTTTGTTTGCCATAGCCAGACTGGAATCAAAATGATTGGGTCGGTAGGTAGGGTGTTTTTTTTTGTTTAATTACCTTTCTTCTCCGAGTGTTTTTTTTTCTCATTTTCCTTGCAACAGCATAGTTTACATTTGCATTATATTTTATGTCCCATGTGAAAGAACACTTTTTATCAAAGCATCATCTTTATTAAAAAAGAACAATATATCTTAATACTTTTATATTTGACATACATTAATCTTTTCTTGCCGGTTCACAATCTACAATTTTATGGAAAATGTCCTCCCATGTATTGTTTTTATCCTGTTGATTTAAATGGTTTCGAACGCAACAGTCCTTGTCAAATTTTATGAAAATGCTAGAGCAAAGCTTAACCATGCATGCCGTTTATAAGATCACTTGAGTGCTTTAAATAACCTTTCATAACTCAAAGCCTATCAGTGAAAAATATAACCTAACATGGAAAGGAAACTAACAAAACCGGAATTCGGAAATATGAAAAAATAAAAAATAAACAATAAAAACTTTTCATAGGGGAGGGACATTTATGTGCAGTCTTTCAGGCTATGGCAAACACCCTCAGAATCAAAATAAATCAAGCATACCAAACTTAATTGTAGTTTTAACATGTTTGGTTGTTACATTCATGATATTTTACCCCTAGCTATTTCTTGGGACAAAATATTCACGAATATAATTCCAACCCATGTTAAAACAACAATAAAGTAAGGTATGCATGGATTATTTATTAATTGTTAATATACAATACAGTCATCTGTTAATAACTAAGTTTTGTAAGGTATATAGCTGTCATTTTATTATTATACCCCGCCACACAAAATGTCAAGGTATTATGTTATACCCTCAGTTTCGTTCGGTGTCCGTCCATCCGTCTGTCCCCCGAATGTTTCCAGATGATAACTTGAAAAAGCCTCAAGTGATTTAAATGATATTTTGCACAGCTGTTCAGTACAGTAAAATACAGGTCAAGTTCAATTGTCAGGATGAAAAATATTATTGAAGTTTATAAATTTTCAAATTTGACAATAATGAAATTTTCTGGTCTAAGAAAGATAACTCATTTCTCTCTGTCTCTATATACTAGTATATAGTGTATGTATAGAATATACAGTATAGTATATACAAATATATTTAATTATTGATGAATATCATTGCGGGGTATCATTTAATGTCCCATTAGATGCCCTATTTTTATACCCCCCGCAAACTAGTTTGGGGGGGGGGGGGGGTAAATAGGAATCACCCTGTCTGTCTGTCCATCTGTCTAAATCCCTTGTAAGCGCTTCTCCTCCTAAACCGCTTGACAGATTTTGATGAAACTGTACATGAAGGAAGTATATCATATGTAGATGTGCATAAAGAATTTTCGTCACTGTCAGATATTATTCAGGGGAGATAATTGGACTTAGAATTCTAAAATATAGAATTCAGTGCGGGACCTAGTAAACGCAACTCCTCCTAAACCGTTTGACAGATTTTGATGAAACTTTACATGAAGGGAGTACATCATATGTAGATGTGCATGAAGAATTTCGTCACATTCGGATACCCTATAGCGGGTTATTTTAGCGGGTGTAAAATTTGGCGGTTTTTAGGTCAAAATAAATTGCAAAAAATTTGGTGGTTTTAGTTTTGGCGAATGAGCAAAACCATAGAAACAAATTTGGCGGTCTAGCAATCCCGGATAACATGTGTTTGTGTATTTTCTAATAGGAACGTAAGTAAGCAAGGGGACTACATAGGAAGGGGGAAGGAAACATGCTTTATTTCATGTACAATGACAGAAAGTTGGCAAGGATGGCAACTTATATACAGGATGGCATTTATCTGTTTTTCCTAGATAAATAATCTGAGGAGGAAGAAATTCTAAAATAAAAACGATTTCATCGTTTTCAAGTGTTTAGTTTTCCAATGTTTTTAAACATATTTGTTTACAAATCTACCAATTTTCTATAAGTTATACTTGATAATTTTAATTTGTATATACAGGTAAAATCACGTTGCATACCAATTTCGTAATTATGACAGATTTATTAATTGTGTGGTTTGATGAAGTGCTTATCTGCATGTTTATTTAACGGTTTAAATGACAGTTAATCGAGGTGTCAATTTGACAACTAGATCACAATCACGCATTTGATCTTTAAACAAAGGTAAAACAGATGAATAGAGTTGTTGATTAGTCAAAATAATTTAAGACAATTTGGGCAGATATTGACCAATTTAGCCGTAGGACATTAATGAATAGTTTTATTAAATATAATCTTTATGAACACAATCTTTGGTAATACCAATATTTGACAAATGACCATGTTATTGATTTAACTTACATCTACGAAAAATTTTACAGGAGTTTCTAAATTCATGAATTTTAGCTGTTTTTATTTTGGCGATTTCAGTTTGACCGCTAAAATGCACCAAAATTTGCACCCCGCTAAAATAACCCGCCATACGATATTATTCAGGGGAGATACTTTTACTTGAAGCAAAGAGGGGGTGGGGGGGGGGGGTAATCCCTTTGTGAGCGTGCTCACAGTCCACACTTGTTCATCTTGCAACAGGACTGAGGAGAATGGCTTACTATAATTTTTTTACAGCTTGTCCAACAAAGAAGTTTAAGACAACTAGACAATCAAACATTTTTCTTCTCTAAATTTTTTTATTCATTTTTAGACAGAAGAAGATATATATTGACAAAATTGTCAACATTTTAATGTAAACAAAAAAAATGTAATTTGGCAAGTCATACATTTGCACAAAGAAAATAAATTCAAAACAATTACATTGCATAAAAGTTGTTAAACCTCTGCAGTACTAATTTAATGCATGTTTAACCAACCCTTTTCCAACATTAACAATGGGTAATAACTAAACATTGAAGATGGGTTTCACAGATTTTTTTCTAGTTCTTAAAAATATGTATCTAATAATATATTGTTAAGCAATTTGTATAATATGTTTAATGTCAGTTTCCAAAATGTCAAAGAAATATACTGCTAATACATTGTAATTACATGTTTTACTAATAACTGAAAATTTGATAATATTAGTAACCTTGGCGATGAAAGCTAAACTTATGTCAACATTTTTGGTATTTATAGTCAAAATACTATGACCTGTCAGGTATTTTCTACCTATTGATCAATCAATTTCAAAAATAGATCAAAGCTGACAACGGCCTCTTAATTATTTTTGTATAGGGGAAACTATTGACATTTTTTGCTCTCACTTAGGCACCAAGTTTCGTTGAGTAATGAGAGACCCCTCAAAACGACCGGAATAATTTCACGTATATCACATTAAATTTTCGGGGTGCCATGTCAGATAAAAAATTTTGCAAATTTAGAAAATCCAAAGGGTACTCATGGAAACTCCCTTACACCCATAAAATAGTCCAGAAATAGGCTTTGAACAATCAGATAAAAAAATACCCAATACATTTAATAAATTATCTGAATAAATTTATTTATAAATTCTATATGAAACTGCTTTTTAAATACAGCTCCAATATTAAATTTCCATTGAATAATAAATCCACTGTCTATGCTACAGTTTGGCGCAGTCAAATATCAAAATAAGAACTATTTTCCCTCAGTCAAAGTTCATTTACAGAGCCGTTGTCAGCTGTTTAGAAAACTGCTTCAATCTG
The DNA here is from genome assembly GCA_944474755.1 of Limnoperna fortunei. Classification (NCBI taxonomy): domain Eukaryota; kingdom Metazoa; phylum Mollusca; class Bivalvia; order Mytilida; family Modiolidae; genus Limnoperna; species Limnoperna fortunei. The sequence goes on from OX104116.1 coordinate 60,766,848, forward strand.
TTTTCTTTAAAGCTCCTAACTAGAAAGAGCTGGACATTAAAAATGTAGCTTTTCATGCATGACTGGGGTAACTTTAAATTTCTAATCTGGAAGAGATTGTCATAGGATATAATATCCAAATTAATCGAGACTTGATGAAGATTGATTTGTATTTTATTGAACAGATGATGACTTAGTGCTTCCACGAGAACGATAGTGCACAATCTCCCAAAGGTCATTCTTCAGAGACTGAATGATCAAGGTTGTAATAAAGGGTTGGGTCTGGGCGGGCGTGTAAGCCCTAAGTCATCATCTGTTCAAACAAATCAATCTTCATCAAGTCTCGATTAATTTGGATATTTTATTGAACTAGTGATGACTTAGAGGCTTCCACAAGATTTTAGAGCCATTACCACCTTGATCATTCAACCATATGAATAAACAGTGACTTATCTTGTGCAAAATAAAAACTAATATTTAAGTACATGGTATCAATATACAACATGCTTTTTCTAACATCAAAAAAGTTTATATCAAGTCATAAAGTTAGTGTCTTATCAACTGTAGAACCTGATAAGAATAATACAATTCAAACTAGAGGCTCCCAGGAGCCTGTATCGCTCACCTGAACCTGAAACCAAACACACCTTTTTTATCCAGCTTTTAGTTGCAAAAATCATTAATTTTGACCTTTTAAGGGAAATAACTCCCCCCCCCCCCCTCCTTTTTTCATTTTTTCTATTTTAAGCCAACGTAGCTATGTAGGTAGTCAGGTGTCATGATTTGCAAAATTTTGGTAAAGGAAGTTCTAAAGATGATGTGTGGAATGTTTCAAAGCAGTCCTTTCATTGGTTAAAGAGGAGAAGATTTTTTAAAATCAAGTAAAATTGATTAAAAAAATGTTCAAGGAGAATAATTCCTAAACGGTTCATCAGACAATCTTGACCCTAAAGTCATTTTTGTAGCCCTCATAGAGCAGAACAATTAAGCAATGCTAACTTTTTCTCTAGTTCTAAAAATTTTTAAGATTTTGAGGCAAAAATGTCAAAAATAATCAATTTGGACAATTAAAGGGCAATAACTCCTATAAGGAGTCCTCATACAACTTCAACCCGATGGAGTGTTTCGTAGAGCTTTTGATGCAGATGAGGAATGTCTGTTCGGTTTTCCTGTATCTGTATCTGTTACACTTTTTTAAATATAAGATATAAGCCAAAAACTGTATTTTACCCCCCCCCCCCCCCTTTCCGTCCTATTTTTAGCCATGGTGGCCATGTTGGTTAATCTGCAGCCATGGTTGGTACAAAATTGGTTGAGGACATTTGATGGATGATGTGTACAGAGTTTCAAAGCAGTACTTTCAGTTGTTTCAGAGGAGAAGATTTTTAAAAATCAATTAAAACCGATTGAAAAAAACAGTTCAAGGGGAATAACTCTTAAACGGTTAATCAGACAATCTTGACCCTTAAGTCATTTTTGTAGCCCTCATAGAGCAGAACATTTAAGCAATGCTAACTTTTTCTCTAGTTCTAATAATTTTCAAGATTTTGAGGCAAAATGGCAAAAATCATCAATTTTGACAATTAAAGAACTTTGACCCAATAGAGTGTTTTGTAGAGCTTTAGATGCTGAAGAAGGAAGGTCTGTTCGGTTTTCCTGTATCTGTTATACTTTTTGAACTATAAGCAAAAAACTGTATTTTGACCCCCCCCCTGTTCTATTTTTAGCCATGGCGGCCATGTTGGTTGGTCTGAGGCCATGATTTGGGCAAACTTGGTAGAGGACATTTTACTGATGATGTGTGTAAAGTTTCAAAGCAATCCCTTCAGTGGTTTTGGAGGAGAAGATTTTTGAAGAAAAGTTAACGACAACGACGACGGATGATGACAGACGCCAAGTGATGGCAATAGCTCACATGACCCTTCGGGTCAGGTGAGCTAAAAAGGCATATAGTTTACATTCATGTATCAATGGGTTTAAAATAAAACCTGTAAAAAGTGGAGTCTCTCTTCCACCCTGCCGACTTCATAACTTGATCTATGGGAATGCCTCTTTTTGCTGCAGCACTAGATAAGGCAGATCTACAGCTATGAGGCCCATAAATCTTTACATCTATACCAGAAATACACATAATCTGCCTTATCCATCTAGCAATAGTACTCTTAGTTACAGCCTTTTATGGTTTGACACATGATATAAATAAACTTGTTTCATTTCCCCTTAGTTCTTTTGTACATTCTAGATAATCCTGCAATGTTTTTACGATACATAATTTATTTTCAGTAAATGATTGAAACTTTAAAGGCTGAATATGATGTCCTGGTTTACTTTGTTTGACTAAATTGGTTATATAAATTGTCATTGTATCTTCTTGTATTTGAATATTTTCTACCTTTATTAAATGAATCGTTTGACATCTCTGACTACTTAATAACATAAGTAAAATGGCAGTTTTTTGTGACAACTGAAGTAAAGTAAGTTCTTTGTTAATAGGCCTGCCATGAACATAATAAACTCATAACTTTATTAACATCCCAAGTAGAAGAATATTTTGGCAAAGAAGGTCTACAATTATAGATTCCGTTCATAAATCTACATACAAGTTTTTCTTCCCCAATAGGTTTGCCACTGACTAAACCACAAATAGTAGATATAGCAGATTTTGCTGTGTTTATCCCACTGTATCCAACATTTTGATTGTATAAATTTGACAAAAAATCTAAAACATCCTTTACAAATGGATAAAATGGATCAGTTTTCCTTTTACTTGAAAATAACATCCATCTGTGGAATTAACTCCCATATTGTTGGCCTGTTGAATTTCTCCACGATTGCAAGAGTATGTCAAAAGAGTTTTCTGAAATTCCTTGACTTTTGAGTTGTTCCCGGATAGCCTGAAAGCAGCAAGACGCATTGTCTTTATTGTGTGTTTTCGTTTTTCGTCTTGTGGAAGATAGATTGATCCGAGTGGTAAAATCCTTGGTCTTTGAAAAACCTAATGGAGTAATGGTGGGAACCACACCTGAGTTGGCCACAATGGAGCTATCAGTAATACATTGTCCACTTTATCCGCCTTTATCTTTTGTATAATCCTGCCCAGTAAACTGAAAGATGGAAAAATATAACCGTAATAGTCATTCCAATTAACCGAAAAAGCATCTATAGCAAAGGCATGTGGGTCAGGACGATAAGAAATGTAACAGTCATGTTTACAGTTAAGACGGCTTGCAAATAAATCTATATTTGTATTTCCCATTTATTTTGTTCTGAATTTGTTCAAACACTATTGGCTTAATAGCCCATTCCATATCATCGTTTATTTGCCTTGATAATAAATCTGCTTCTATATTGTTTTTTCCCGGTGTATGTGCTACACTCAACCAAATATTTCTATTAATGCACCCCATCCATATTTCCTTAGCTAGGCTATGAAGTTCTGGGATTTTTCCCCCGAAATTGGAAATATATGATATTGCTACTGTATTATCCATGTAAATTCGAACGTGACAATTTATCACTTTTGAAACTAAGGATAAAAGCGCCAATAACGCTGCTTTAAGTTCTAACACATTAATATGTTTATTCCTTTCCTCCTGAGACCAAAAACCTTCTGTTTTGACATTGCGAGTTTTATTAACTGCTCCCCATCCTGTTTTACTAGAGTCAGTATATATAATTAAATTTGGCTCACTTGTGTGAATGTTATCTATCCACCACTGAATAACAATTTTGCACTCTGTCAAGAGAAATAACTGCCTCATAATCACCCTTATTTTCTTTTATGCATTTGTCTTTGAAAATTTCCAAATCTTTGTAGAACAGTGGAGCATATTGTACACCTGGTGCACTAGCAACCATTTTTCCTATAACTTTCGCAAAAAATCTGATAGTTATAAATGGCTTTTTTAATAATTGTTCACAAAGATCATAGAGATCAGATGCTCGTTCAAGTGTCAATCGCACTGTCATCTCAATTGAATTAATTGCAAAACCAAGAAAAACAATTTTTTGAGTAGGGTTAAATACTGATTTCTCAGGATGTATTGTGAATCCAAGATTATCTAAATATTCCACTGTCTAGTGAACATTAACTTCACATTCCTTCAAAGTATGACCTATTAAAAGACTATCATCTATATAAGGAATATTGATATGTCCTCTTGATCTTAAAGTTGCATAAACAAGTTTTAGAATTTTTGTAAATAGATAGTCCCTGAGGTAGAGCTCTAAATTGATATGATATTCCATTCCACATAAATCTCATATATTTTTTGTCTTCATTTGCTATGGGAACACTATAGTAACTATGTTTTAAATCTATAGATGCAAAATAGTCATTTCTATTGATATTATTTATTTCTGTTGACAATGTATCCATTTTAACCTCGTCTACCCTGCTGTCCAGATTATCTCCAAAACGATATTCTGTGTGTGGTACATCTATATCTCATTTATCTGTTACTTTACGATATTTGTATGGTATTCCTGGGGTAATGAGCATCTTCCGCTTTCTATTAGCTGTATATAATCCATGTGAAAGGATTTTAAACATATCTTTGGTCACCCCTTTCACTTCTTCTTGACTGGCCTTTCCCTTTAAAAGTTCTAGTGCCTTCAGCACCATTACAAGCGTTGAACTAAGGCATCGTTCTACACTTTGCAATGCTAAGTCAGGTTCTCTTTGTTGCTTGGATTTAAATGACCTCCAAACTTCTTTATTCACCTTCGGTTCACATATACTTTTGCAATTTTCTGGCACTAAATATTTATCTGTAAGTTTTTTCACATCATCTGGACTAATGGCTTTATGCACTGCCTTTTCTGTTACTGCTGCCAATTTCTCACCTAAAATGATATATATATTTATAAATATATATATATATATATAAACAATATATATTTATATATACCTGTTCCTATCTAACGTTTTGTTATGTGTAACACTGTAGAACAGTAAAATTGTTATGATGATGAAGATGAATCGGACATAACGCCGTCAATATCAACATCCGACTGTTCCGACTCAGTGATGTCTTTGTAAATATGTGAAGAGGACGTTTGTTTATTTGAAGTTGGTTTACTAGAACCGGAAGGCTGTTTATTTAAAGGATGGTTTACATTTATGACATTGCCGTTGCAATCTGCAGCTTTTGAATTATCTTTTGGCTTTTCTTTAGAAGAATTATTCATCATATCTTGCATAGCAAGAAAATTAGCTGCCAAATTTGCGATTATTTCAGTTTGTGATTGCACTTGTTTGCAATTGTCCTCAACCATAGCTGACATTTTTTCCCACAATCCCGTGAGAGTTATATCACTTCCCGGACCGACGCTTCCTGTTTGAATAGGCCGTCTTCCGGCTTCTTTCTCAAGTGAGCCTCGTTATGAATCCGACGCTATCCGCGATTTATTAGCGGTTTCACTGGCTCTCCCAGTTTTCAACCTATATATTTCTTTGGTCCTTCTTTTAACCAAATCTAACATCTCTTCCTCTCGAGGAATTTTGTCCATCTCGGACGTAGATGTGTGTTTTGCTGCTGAGACTGATTGCTCTGAGTCAGCCATGACAGTTCAAAGGTGAAAAATGTCAAAAGTCAATCTGAATTAATCTCTCCAAAAATAATGAAAAATACATTAAAACTAAATTGTAAATATAATCCTCAAATACGTCTGCACACTATAAAACTAATTTACTAAAGAAAAAGTCTTTGAATTCAACACAAAAACAAAATTATTCCAATGATGAAAAAGTTTGTGAATTAACCTTCGGGGTCACGTGATCATAATGACCTTTGGGAGATTGCACACTATCGTTCTCGTGGAAGCCTCTAAGTCATCACTAGTTCAATAAAATGACGTTGGAACTTGAGTTAGACCTTTAAATTTACTTGAGTTGCACATGATTAGCTGCAATTTAAATGTCCAAGCTATCACTGATGAAGATCTTTACAGAAAACAGAATGAAGCAGTTTTTGTCTCGCCTGCGACGAAAGTCGCTGGAGGCGAGACATATGTATGGGAATCCGGCGGCGGCGGCGGCGACGGCGTAAACACTTGACATCTTGCTTCATATCTTTGTAAGCCCAAGCCCTAGGTCCATCAAATTTGGTACAGAGGTAGCTTATGATGAGTACTTGCCAGTCAGTCACCTGTCACCTGACCTTGACCTCAATTTCACGGTCCAGTGACTACGTTAAAGTTTTTGGGTTACGACAGTTCCTCTGTAACTATGCATGGTAGGATGACAATATTTGGTGTATAGGTTGCTGATGACTAGTACATGACTGTCTGGTAGGTGTCACCTGACCTTGACCTCAATTTCACGGTCCAGCGACTACGTTAAAGTTTTTGGGTTACGACAGTTCCTCTGTAACTACGCATGGTAGGATGACAATATTTGGTGTATAGGTTGCTGATGACTAGTTCATGACTGTCTGGTAGGTGTCACCTGACCTTGACCTCAATTTCACGGTCCAGCGACTACGTTAAAGTTTTTGGGTTACGACAGTTCCTCTGTAACTACGCATGGTAGGATGACAATATTTGGTGTATAGGTTGCTGATGACTAGTACATGACTGTCTGGTAGGTGTCACCTGACCTTGACCTCAATTTCACGGTCCAGCGACTACGTTAAAGTTTTTGGGTTACGACAGTTCCTCTGTAACTACACATGATAGGATGACAATATTTGGTGTATAGGTTGCTGATGACTAGTACATGACTGTCTGGTAGGTGTCACCTGACCTTGACCTCAATTTTACGGTCCAGCGACTACGTTAAAGTTTTGGGGTTATGACAGTTCCTCTGTAACTATGCATGGTAGGATGACAATATTAGGTGTATAGGTTGCTGATGACTAGTACATGACTGTCTGCGAACGAGAATGAATAACACTTCGCCACATTAAAGTTTAATTCTCATTGGCGACTGTGGCGACCTATTAGCGCTAACACAGACTATGCATGGTAGGATGACAATATTAGGTGTATAGGTTGCTGATGACTAGTACATGACTGTCTGGTAGGTGTCACCTGACCTTGACCTCAATTTCACGGTCCAGCGACTGCGTTAAAGTTTTTGGGTTACGATAGTTCCTCTGTAACTACGCATGGTAGGATGACAATATTTGGTATATAGGTTGCTGATTAATAGTACATGACTGTCTGGTAGGTTCCACCTGACCTTGACCTCAATTTCATGGTCCAGTGACTACGTTAAAGTTTTTGGGTTACGGCTGTTCCCCTGTAACTATGCAGGGTATGGTGACAATATTTTGTATACAGGCTGCTGCTGATATTTAATGCTATTTAAGTAATGCTTATGACGAAATTTATTTTCGTTACTGATGCGGAATGCAGGCGAGACGTTTTTCTGTGTCCACACTTGTCTAAACAGCTGTTACGTGTATTAAGAATTGGTTGACCAATAGGCCAAATTTTACTGCGTTGTAAATCCAAAGTTAGTTTTGTGATTTGTCAGATTAATGGCAGAATTCAGTTATATTGCTCTAATGTAGCAAATTAAACATACTAACTTTTGTCTATTTATACAAAATTCAAACATAATATTCATCTTCTTTACGTTATTAAAGCTTTAGACATTGCAAAACTAACAGGAAACGATCTTTATTTAAGAAATTTCTTTTTTCGTCTTTAAAGATGACTGTGGAAAATGCTATGTTGACCATTTTTCTGTAAATGGATAATGTGACCTTGGATAATGATTGCCTCCAACACAAAAACATCTCTGAATTGAGTAGAAAAGTTGATGATAATGAGAGACGGTCTAAACGTGCAATTGAAATGTCAAATTATAATGAACAATACTCTAGAAAAGTTAACATTAAAGTTATGCAATAACCAGAGACCTATGAGATATCTTCATCAATAAGATTCTTAAAAATAAACTAAACGTATGTGTACAATCATCTGAAGTACAAGCTATACACCGCATCCCAGGTAAACCTCGTCAGTCAAATCCTATAATAGTTCAACTTGTGAACTCTGAGGTTAAGTCAAGGGTAATGAGACAGAAAAAGAATCTTTATCCTTTAGCTGCCTTCAAATTAGTAGATGACGTTACCCAACATAACATGGGACTGATTAAACGACTAACTGAATCACAAAACTTTGATGGTGTAGGGTATTACAATGGATCTGTATATAAGAAAACAAAGGGTGGAAAAAGACTTAACTTCAATTTATTTGATGACATTGCAGAAAGGCTAAGCAAAAAGGATGTAAAAGATGACAAAAGCTGTAAATGTAGTCTGTTTCATTTTATTTAACCAAGCTCTATAAACCTGTATAAATTGTATCCCCTCAAGAAAGACCATGACTCAGATGAGGTGGTCTTATAAGAGGGGGACTACTGGATATATATATACATATATATATATATATATATATATATATAAATGTAAACTGGATAAAAAAAATACCCAATATTATTGACTTGAAACAAAGATTCTACACTACAAAACTTTAGATTTATATAATGGAAAGAAAAGTAATACATTTGAGCAAGCAAGCACTATATTTTACAAATATTTTTGGTTTTTTTTATTAATTTACAATTTTGTGTGTGTTATTTGTTTTTTTTTCTTGTGTTTTTAGCTCACCTGGACTGAAGGTCCATGTTAGCTTTTGCTATCACTTGGCATACGTCGTCCGTCGTCTGTCGTCCGTCGTAAACTTTTTCAAAAATCTTCTCCTCTGAAACCACTGGGCCAATTTTTTTCAAACTTGGCCACAATCATCCTTAGGGTTCCTAGTTTCAAGTTTGTACCCAGGGTGTTGATCAACAGACAAATATGGCCGCTATTTTTAAAAATAGAACATGGGGGTCAACACAGGTTTTTCATCATTATCTAAAAACCTATAATAGCTATAGAGAAAACCGTTACTTCAAATTGATCAGCACATTAAGGTCTACAAAAGTTGCTATTAGTGCGAAGTTGTGCATTGGCGTCCTATAGGAGTTATTGCCTTTTTTGACGATTTTTGACAAAATTGTTGGTATTTACAATATAACCTGAAAACTATACGAGGTAGAGTGAAACTGTAAATGGCAAAAATGATCAGCAATATAAGCCCTACAATTCACTTGATTGGTCTGAAATTGTCAGATGACTACTTATATGAGTTATTGCCCTTAAATTGTAATTTTTTATGAAATTTTCCGTTTTTGTCCTGTAACTTTAAAACTATAACAGCTAGAGTAAAACTATAAAAGCAAAAATGATCAACAATACAAGCCCTACAATTCACTTTATTAGTCTGAAATTTTCAGATGACTCCTTATAGGAGTTATTGCCCTTAAATGGCAATTTTTTATGAAATTTTTTGTTTTAGTCCTGTAACTTGAAAACTATAGCAGCTAGATTGAAACTGTAAATTGCACAAATGATCAGCAATAAAAACCCTACAATTCTCTTGATTGGTCTGAAATTGTCAGACAACTCCTTAAATAAGTTATTGCCCATAAATGACAATTTTTTTATGAAATTTTCCGTTTTTGTCCTGTAACTTAAAAACTGTAACAGCTAGAGTGAAACTGTTAATAGCAAAAATGATCAGCAATACAAGCCCTACAAATTACTTTTTAAGTCTGAAAATGTCAGATGACTCCTTATAGGAGTTATTGCCCTTAAATTGCAATTTTTTTTAATGAAATTTTCCGTTTTTGTCCTGTAACTTAAAAACCATAACAGCTCGAGTGAAATAAAAAATTGCAAAAATGATCAGCAAAAAAAGCCCTACAATTCATTTAATAGGTCTGAAATTGTCAGATGACTCCTTATAGGGGTTATTGCCCTTAAATGACAATTTTGTTATGAAATTTTCCATTTTTGTCCTGTAACTTGAAAACTATAGTAGCTAGATTAAAATTGTAAATTGCACAAATGATCATCAATGGAAGCCCTACAAATGATTGCTTAGTCCAAAATTGCAAGATGACTCTTTATAGGAGTTATTGCCCTTTCATTATGAATTTGGACAAATGAACAGTTTTTGTCTCGCCTGCGACGAAAGTCGCTGGAGGCGAGACATATGTATGGGAATCCGGCGGCGGCGGCGTAAACACTTGACATCTTGCTTCATATCTTTGTATAAAGCCCAAGCCCTAGGTCCATCAAATTTGGTCCAGAGGTAGCTTATGATGAGTACTTGCCAGTCAGTCACCTGTCACCTGACCTTGACTTCAATTTCACGGTCCAGTGACTACGTTAAAGTTTTTGGGTTACGACAGTTCCTCTGTAACTACGCATGGTAGGATGACAATATTTGGTGTATAGGTTGCTGATGACTAGTACATGACTGTCTGGTAGGTGTCACCTGACCTTGACCTCAATTTCACGGTCCAGCGACTACGTTAAAGTATTTGGGTTACGACAGTTCCTCTGTAACTACGCATGGTAGGATGACAATATTTGGTGTATAGGTTGCTGATGACTAGTACATGACTGTCTGGTAGGTGTCACCTGACCTTGACCTCAATTTCACGGTCCAGCGACTACGTTAAAGTTTTTGGGTTAGGACAGTTCCTCTGTAACTACTCATGGTAGGATGACAATATTTGGTGTATAGGTTGCTGATGACTAGTTCATGACTGTCTGGTAGGTGTCACCTGACCTTGACCTCAATTTCACGGTCCAGCGACTACGTTAAAGTTTTTGGGTTACGACAGTTCCTCTGTAACTACGCATGGTAGGATGACAATATTTGGTGTATAGGTTGCTGATGACTAGTACATGACTGTCTGGTAGGTGTCACCTGACCTTGACCTCAATTTCACGGTCCAGCGACTACGTTAAAGTTTTTGGGTTACGACAGTTCCTCTGTAACTACACATGATAGGATGACAATATTTGGTGTATAGGTTGCTGATGACTAGTACATGACTGTCTGGTAGGTGTCACCTGACCTTGACCTCAATTTTACAGTCCAGCGACTACGTTAAAGTTTTGGGGTTATGACAGTTCCTCTGTAACTATGCATGGTAGGATGACAATATTAGGTGTATAGGTTGCTGATGACTAGTACATGACTGTCTGGTAGGTGTCACCTGACCTTGATCTCAATTTCACGGTCCAGCGACTACGTTAAAGTTTTTGGGTTACGACAGTTCCTCTGTAACTATCTGTGTTAGCACTACCTCAAAATTTCCATTAGCCAATGTGGCTAATACATCCAAATTTTACTTAGCCACATTTGAAATTTGTTAGCCACAACATTTCAGCAAAATTTGTGTGTGCAAAATATGGAAGCTGTAAATTTAAATGACTTGTATAGAAAAGGGGGAATATGTGATGAGCAACACTAAAATTTGGGATTAATTCCATTCATAGGTCACAACCAGGTCTTTTACAACTGTTCTTCATTTGAAGAATTTAGATTTAGTGCTGAGGTTCAACTTTTAAATGAAAACATTTAACCAGATGATAATAGAGTAACCGTAAGAACGAAAGCATTGAAAGCTGGCGTTTCGCCATGCTTGACAAAATTAAACTGGAATTAAGATCAATTACTGCAATGGGAACCAGTTCGGTATTGAGTAAAATCGAAAACAAATTCGGACAAGGGTAATGTTTTTACGGAATAGACAATTACGCATTGAAATATCCCGGATATATATCGTTACCGCTCCGAACTTTATCTCAAAGATTTATTTTAGATTTCGACAGTGAGAACATTTTACTTTCGCTTTCACTTCGCCAACGTGGCGAACGAGAATGAATAACACTTCGCCACATTAAAGTTTAATTCTCATTGGCGACTGTGGCGACCTATTAGCGCTAACACAGACTATGCATGGTAGGATGACAATATTAGGTGTATAGGTTGCTGATGACTAGTACATGACTGTCTGGTAGGTGTCACCTGACCTTGACCTCAATTTCACGGTCCAGCGACTGCGTTAAAGTTTTTGGGTTACGATAGTTCCTCTGTAACTACGCATGGTAGGATGACAATATTTGGTATATAGGTTGCTGATTAATAGTACATGACTGTCTGGTAGGTTCCACCTGACCTTGACCTCAATTTCATGGTCCAGTGACTACGTTAAAGTTTTTGGGTTACGGCTGTTCCCCTGTAACTATGCAGGGTATGGTGACAATATTTTGTATACAGGCTGCTGCTGATATTTAATGCTATTTAAGTAATGCTTATGACGAAATTTATTTTCGTTACTGATGCGGAATGCAGGCGAGACGTTTTTCTGTGTCCACACTTGTCTAAACAGCTGTTACGTGTATTAAGAATTGGTTGACCAATAGGCCAAATTTTACTGCGTTGTAAATCCAAAGTTAGTTTTGTGATTTGTCAGATTAATGGCAGAATTCAGTTATATTGCTCTAATGTAGCAAATTAAACATACTAACTTTTGTCTATTTATACAAAATTCAAACATAATATTCATCTTCTTTACGTTATTAAAGCTTTAGACATTGCAAAACTAACAGGAAACGATCTTTATTTAAGAAATTTCTTTTTTCGTCTTTAAAGATGACTGTGGAAAATGCTATGTTGACCATTTTTCTGTAAATGGATAATGTGACCTTGGATAATGATTGCCTCCAACACAAAAACATCTCTGAATTGAGTAGAAAAGTTGATGATAATGAGAGACGGTCTAAACGTGCAATTGAAATGTCAAATTATAATGAACAATACTCTAGAAAAGTTAACATTAAAGTTATGCAATAACCAGAGACCTATGAGATATCTTCATCAATAAGATTCTTAAAAATAAACTAAACGTATGTGTACAATCATCTGAAGTACAAGCTATACACCGCATCCCAGGTAAACCTCGTCAGTCAAATCCTATAATAGTTCAACTTGTGAACTCTGAGGTTAAGTCAAGGGTAATGAGACAGAAAAAGAATCTTTATCCTTTAGCTGCCTTCAAATTAGTAGATGACGTTACCCAACATAACATGGGACTGATTAAACGACTAACTGAATCACAAAACTTTGATGGTGTAGGGTATTACAATGGATCTGTATATAAGAAAACAAAGGGTGGAAAAAGACTTAACTTCAATTTATTTGATGACATTGCAGAAAGGCTAAGCAAAAAGGATGTAAAAGATGACAAAAGCTGTAAATGTAGTCTGTTTCATTTTATTTAACCAAGCTCTATAAACCTGTATAAATTGTATCCCCTCAAGAAAGACCATGACTCAGATGAGGTGGTCTTATAAGAGGGGGACTACTGGATATATATATACATATATATATATATATATATATATATATAAATGTAAACTGGATAAAAAAAATACCCAATATTATTGACTTGAAACAAAGATTCTACACTACAAAACTTTAGATTTATATAATGGAAAGAAAAGTAATACATTTGAGCAAGCAAGCACTATATTTTACAAATATTTTTGGTTTTTTTTATTAATTTACAATTTTGTGTGTGTTATTTGTTTTTTTTTCTTGTGTTTTTAGCTCACCTGGACTGAAGGTCCATGTTAGCTTTTGCTATCACTTGGCATACGTCGTCCGTCGTCTGTCGTCCGTCGTAAACTTTTTCAAAAATCTTCTCCTCTGAAACCACTGGGCCAATTTTTTTCAAACTTGGCCACAATCATCCTTAGGGTTCCTAGTTTCAAGTTTGTACCCAGGGTGTTGATCAACAGACAAATATGGCCGCTATTTTTAAAAATAGAACATGGGGGTCAACACAGGTTTTTCATCATTATCTAAAAACCTATAATAGCTATAGAGAAAACCGTTACTTCAAATTGATCAGCACATTAAGGTCTACAAAAGTTGCTATTAGTGCGAAGTTGTGCATTGGCGTCCTATAGGAGTTATTGCCTTTTTTGACGATTTTTGACAAAATTGTTGGTATTTACAATATAACCTGAAAACTATACGAGGTAGAGTGAAACTGTAAATGGCAAAAATGATCAGCAATATAAGCCCTACAATTCACTTGATTGGTCTGAAATTGTCAGATGACTACTTATATGAGTTATTGCCCTTAAATTGTAATTTTTTATGAAATTTTCCGTTTTTGTCCTGTAACTTTAAAACTATAACAGCTAGAGTAAAACTATAAAAGCAAAAATGATCAACAATACAAGCCCTACAATTCACTTTATTAGTCTGAAATTTTCAGATGACTCCTTATAGGAGTTATTGCCCTTAAATGGCAATTTTTTATGAAATTTTTTGTTTTAGTCCTGTAACTTGAAAACTATAGCAGCTAGATTGAAACTGTAAATTGCACAAATGATCAGCAATAAAAACCCTACAATTCTCTTGATTGGTCTGAAATTGTCAGACAACTCCTTAAATAAGTTATTGCCCATAAATGACAATTTTTTATGAAATTTTCCGTTTTTGTCCTGTAACTTAAAAACTGTAACAGCTAGAGTGAAACTGTTAATAGCAAAAATGATCAGCAATACAAGCCCTACAAATTACTTTTTAAGTCTGAAAATGTCAGATGACTCCTTATAGGAGTTATTGCCCTTAAATTGCAATTTTTTTTAATGAAATTTTCCGTTTTTGTCCTGTAACTTAAAAACCATAACAGCTCGAGTGAAATAAAAAATTGCAAAAATGATCAGCAAAAAAAGCCCTACAATTCATTTAATAGGTCTGAAATTGTCAGATGACTCCTTATAGGGGTTATTGCCCTTAAATGACAATTTTGTTATGAAATTTTCCATTTTTGTCCTGTAACTTGAAAACTATAGTAGCTAGATTAAAATTGTAAATTGCACAAATGATCATCAATGGAAGCCCTACAAATGATTGCTTAGTCCAAAATTGCAAGATGACTCTTTATAGGAGTTATTGCCCTTTCATTATGAATTTGGACAAATGAACAGTTTTTGTCTCGCCTGCGACGAAAGTCGCTGGAGGCGAGACATATGTATGGGAATCCGGCGGCGGCGGCGTAAACACTTGACATCTTGCTTCATATCTTTGTATAAAGCCCAAGCCCTAGGTCCATCAAATTTGGTCCAGAGGTAGCTTATGATGAGTACTTGCCAGTCAGTCACCTGTCACCTGACCTTGACTTCAATTTCACGGTCCAGTGACTACGTTAAAGTTTTTGGGTTACGACAGTTCCTCTGTAACTACGCATGGTAGGATGACAATATTTGGTGTATAGGTTGCTGATGACTAGTACATGACTGTCTGGTAGGTGTCACCTGACCTTGACCTCAATTTCACGGTCCAGCGACTACGTTAAAGTATTTGGGTTACGACAGTTCCTCTGTAACTACGCATGGTAGGATGACAATATTTGGTGTATAGGTTGCTGATGACTAGTACATGACTGTCTGGTAGGTGTCACCTGACCTTGACCTCAATTTCACGGTCCAGCGACTACGTTAAAGTTTTTGGGTTAGGACAGTTCCTCTGTAACTACTCATGGTAGGATGACAATATTTGGTGTATAGGTTGCTGATGACTAGTTCATGACTGTCTGGTAGGTGTCACCTGACCTTGACCTCAATTTCACGGTCCAGCGACTACGTTAAAGTTTTTGGGTTACGACAGTTCCTCTGTAACTACGCATGGTAGGATGACAATATTTGGTGTATAGGTTGCTGATGACTAGTACATGACTGTCTGGTAGGTGTCACCTGACCTTGACCTCAATTTCACGGTCCAGCGACTACGTTAAAGTTTTTGGGTTACGACAGTTCCTCTGTAACTACACATGATAGGATGACAATATTTGGTGTATAGGTTGCTGATGACTAGTACATGACTGTCTGGTAGGTGTCACCTGACCTTGACCTCAATTTTACAGTCCAGCGACTACGTTAAAGTTTTGGGGTTATGACAGTTCCTCTGTAACTATGCATGGTAGGATGACAATATTAGGTGTATAGGTTGCTGATGACTAGTACATGACTGTCTGGTAGGTGTCACCTGACCTTGATCTCAATTTCACGGTCCAGCGACTACGTTAAAGTTTTTGGGTTACGACAGTTCCTCTGTAACTATCTGTGTTAGCACTACCTCAAAATTTCCATTAGCCAATGTGGCTAATACATCCAAATTTTACTTAGCCACATTTGAAATTTGTTAGCCACAACATTTCAGCAAAATTTGTGTGTGCAAAATATGGAAGCTGTAAATTTAAATGACTTGTATAGAAAAGGGGGAATATGTGATGAGCAACACTAAAATTTGGGATTAATTCCATTCATAGGTCACAACCAGGTCTTTTACAACTGTTCTTCATTTGAAGAATTTAGATTTAGTGCTGAGGTTCAACTTTTAAATGAAAACATTTAACCAGATGATAATAGAGTAACCGTAAGAACGAAAGCATTGAAAGCTGGCGTTTCGCCATGCTTGACAAAATTAAACTGGAATTAAGATCAATTACTGCAATGGGAACCAGTTCGGTATTGAGTAAAATCGAAAACAAATTCGGACAAGGGTAATGTTTTTACGGAATAGACAATTACGCATTGAAATATCCCGGATATATATCGTTACCGCTCCGAACTTTATCTCAAAGATTTATTTTAGATTTCGACAGTGAGAACATTTTACTTTCGCTTTCACTTCGCCAACGTGGCGAACGAGAATGAATAACACTTCGCCACATTAAAGTTTAATTCTCATTGGCGACTGTGGCGACCTATTAGCGCTAACACAGACTATGCATGGTAGGATGACAATATTAGGTGTATAGGTTGCTGATGACTAGTACATGACTGTCTGGTAGGTGTCACCTGACCTTGACCTCAATTTCACGGTCCAGCGACTGCGTTAAAGTTTTTGGGTTACGATAGTTCCTCTGTAACTACGCATGGTAGGATGACAATATTTGGTATATAGGTTGCTGATTAATAGTACATGACTGTCTGGTAGGTTCCACCTGACCTTGACCTCAATTTCATGGTCCAGTGACTACGTTAAAGTTTTTGGGTTACGGCTGTTCCCCTGTAACTATGCAGGGTATGGTGACAATATTTTGTATACAGGCTGCTGCTGATATTTAATGCTATTTAAGTAATGCTTATGACGAAATTTATTTTCGTTACTGATGCGGAATGCAGGCGAGACGTTTTTCTGTGTCCACACTTGTCTAAACAGCTGTTACGTGTATTAAGAATTGGTTGACCAATAGGCCAAATTTTACTGCGTTGTAAATCCAAAGTTAGTTTTGTGATTTGTCAGATTAATGGCAGAATTCAGTTATATTGCTCTAATGTAGCAAATTAAACATACTAACTTTTGTCTATTTATACAAAATTCAAACATAATATTCATCTTCTTTACGTTATTAAAGCTTTAGACATTGCAAAACTAACAGGAAACGATCTTTATTTAAGAAATTTCTTTTTTCGTCTTTAAAGATGACTGTGGAAAATGCTATGTTGACCATTTTTCTGTAAATGGATAATGTGACCTTGGATAATGATTGCCTCCAACACAAAAACATCTCTGAATTGAGTAGAAAAGTTGATGATAATGAGAGACGGTCTAAACGTGCAATTGAAATGTCAAATTATAATGAACAATACTCTAGAAAAGTTAACATTAAAGTTATGCAATAACCAGAGACCTATGAGATATCTTCATCAATAAGATTCTTAAAAATAAACTAAACGTATGTGTACAATCATCTGAAGTACAAGCTATACACCGCATCCCAGGTAAACCTCGTCAGTCAAATCCTATAATAGTTCAACTTGTGAACTCTGAGGTTAAGTCAAGGGTAATGAGACAGAAAAAGAATCTTTATCCTTTAGCTGCCTTCAAATTAGTAGATGACGTTACCCAACATAACATGGGACTGATTAAACGACTAACTGAATCACAAAACTTTGATGGTGTAGGGTATTACAATGGATCTGTATATAAGAAAACAAAGGGTGGAAAAAGACTTAACTTCAATTTATTTGATGACATTGCAGAAAGGCTAAGCAAAAAGGATGTAAAAGATGACAAAAGCTGTAAATGTAGTCTGTTTCATTTTATTTAACCAAGCTCTATAAACCTGTATAAATTGTATCCCCTCAAGAAAGACCATGACTCAGATGAGGTGGTCTTATAAGAGGGGGACTACTGGATATATATATACATATATATATATATAAATGTAAACTGGATAAAAAAAATACCCAATATTATTGACTTGAAACAAAGATTCTACACTACAAAACTTTAGATTTATATAATGGAAAGAAAAGTAATACATTTGAGCAAGCAAGCACTATATTTTACAAATATTTTTGGTTTTTTTTATTAATTTACAATTTTGTGTGTGTTATTTGTTTTTTTTTCTTGTGTTTTTAGCTCACCTGGACTGAAGGTCCATGTTAGCTTTTGCTATCACTTGGCATACGTCGTCCGTCGTCTGTCGTCCGTCGTAAACTTTTTCAAAAATCTTCTCCTCTGAAACCACTGGGCCAATTTTTTTCAAACTTGGCCACAATCATCCTTAGGGTTCCTAGTTTCAAGTTTGTACCCAGGGTGTTGATCAACAGACAAATATGGCCGCTATTTTTAAAAATAGAACATGGGGGTCAACACAGGTTTTTCATCATTATCTAAAAACCTATAATAGCTATAGAGAAAACCGTTACTTCAAATTGATCAGCACATTAAGGTCTACAAAAGTTGCTATTAGTGCGAAGTTGTGCATTGGCGTCCTATAGGAGTTATTGCCTTTTTTGACGATTTTTGACAAAATTGTTGGTATTTACAATATAACCTGAAAACTATACGAGGTAGAGTGAAACTGTAAATGGCAAAAATGATCAGCAATATAAGCCCTACAATTCACTTGATTGGTCTGAAATTGTCAGATGACTACTTATATGAGTTATTGCCCTTAAATTGTAATTTTTTATGAAATTTTCCGTTTTTGTCCTGTAACTTTAAAACTATAACAGCTAGAGTAAAACTATAAAAGCAAAAATGATCAACAATACAAGCCCTACAATTCACTTTATTAGTCTGAAATTTTCAGATGACTCCTTATAGGAGTTATTGCCCTTAAATGGCAATTTTTTATGAAATTTTTTGTTTTAGTCCTGTAACTTGAAAACTATAGCAGCTAGATTGAAACTGTAAATTGCACAAATGATCAGCAATAAAAACCCTACAATTCTCTTGATTGGTCTGAAATTGTCAGACAACTCCTTAAATAAGTTATTGCCCATAAATGACAATTTTTTATGAAATTTTCCGTTTTTGTCCTGTAACTTAAAAACTGTAACAGCTAGAGTGAAACTGTTAATAGCAAAAATGATCAGCAATACAAGCCCTACAAATTACTTTTT
The DNA here is from genome assembly GCA_944474755.1 of Limnoperna fortunei. NCBI lineage: Eukaryota > Metazoa > Mollusca > Bivalvia > Mytilida > Modiolidae > Limnoperna > Limnoperna fortunei. The sequence continues at coordinate 60,786,119 of OX104116.1, forward strand.
AAGTCTGAAAATGTCAGATGACTCCTTATAGGAGTTATTGCCCTTAAATTGCAATTTTTTTTAATGAAATTTTCCGTTTTTGTCCTGTAACTTAAAAACCATAACAGCTCGAGTGAAATAAAAAATTGCAAAAATGATCAGCAAAAAAAGCCCTACAATTCATTTAATAGGTCTGAAATTGTCAGATGACTCCTTATAGGGGTTATTGCCCTTAAATGACAATTTTGTTATGAAATTTTCCATTTTTGTCCTGTAACTTGAAAACTATAGTAGCTAGATTAAAATTGTAAATTGCACAAATGATCATCAATGGAAGCCCTACAAATGATTGCTTAGTCCAAAATTGCAAGATGACTCTTTATAGGAGTTATTGCCCTTTCATTATGAATTTGGACAAATGAACAGTTTTTGTCTCGCCTGCGACGAAAGTCGCTGGAGGCGAGACATATGTATGGGAATCCGGCGGCGGCGGCGTAAACACTTGACATCTTGCTTCATATCTTTGTATAAAGCCCAAGCCCTAGGTCCATCAAATTTGGTCCAGAGGTAGCTTATGATGAGTACTTGCCAGTCAGTCACCTGTCACCTGACCTTGACTTCAATTTCACGGTCCAGTGACTACGTTAAAGTTTTTGGGTTACGACAGTTCCTCTGTAACTACGCATGGTAGGATGACAATATTTGGTGTATAGGTTGCTGATGACTAGTACATGACTGTCTGGTAGGTGTCACCTGACCTTGACCTCAATTTCACGGTCCAGCGACTACGTTAAAGTATTTGGGTTACGACAGTTCCTCTGTAACTACGCATGGTAGGATGACAATATTTGGTGTATAGGTTGCTGATGACTAGTACATGACTGTCTGGTAGGTGTCACCTGACCTTGACCTCAATTTCACGGTCCAGCGACTACGTTAAAGTTTTTGGGTTAGGACAGTTCCTCTGTAACTACTCATGGTAGGATGACAATATTTGGTGTATAGGTTGCTGATGACTAGTACATGACTGTCTGGTAGGTGTCACCTGACCTTGACCTCAATTTCACGGTCCAGCGACTACGTTAAAGTTTTGGGGTTACGACAGTTCCTCTGTAACTATGCATGGTAGGATGACAATATTAGGTGTATAGGTTGCTGATGACTAGTACATGACTGTCTGGTAGGTGTCACCTGACCTTGACCTCAATTTCACGGTCCAGCGACTGCGTTAAAGTTTTTGGGTTACGACAGTTCCTCTGTAACTACGGATGGTAGGATGACAATATTTGGTGTATAGGTTGCTGATGACTAGTACATGACTGTCTGGTAGGTGTCACCTGATCTTGACCTCAATTTCACGGTCCAGCGACTGCGTTAAAGTTTTTGGGTTACGATAGTTCCTCTGTAACTACGCATGGTAGGATGACAATATTTGGTATATAGGTTGCTGATTAATAGTACATGACTGTCTGGTAGGTTCCACCTGACCTTGACCTCAATTTCACGGTCCAGCGACTACGTTAAAGTTTTTGTATTAGGACAGTTCCTCTGTAACTATGCATAGTATGGTGACAATATTTGGTATACAGGCCGCTGCTCATAATTAATGCTATTAACGTAATGCTTATGACGAAATTTATTTTCGTTACTGATGCGGAATTCAGGCGAGACGTTTTTCTGTGTCCACACTTGTTTAATTATAAATTAGTCTATAACGCACCTATTAGTAGAGTAAAATTGTAAATTTCTAAAGTACCCTAAAGGACAATGCCTAAAAACCATTTAATTTTCAGAAATTGTCGATGGCACCTTATAGGAGTTATTGTATTTAACAAATTTTTTGAAGAAATGTTTAGTTTTTGCACAGTAACTTAAAAGCTATCACAACTAGACTGAAACTGTTAATTTCAAAAATTTTAATGTAGTTTAAGTCATTTGGATTCCAGGTGAGCGATTACAGGCTCCTGGTAGGCTCTAGTTTCATATTAGATAACTATATGATTTTGGATTAGCTCATAAATCATAATATAGCCAGGACAAGAATAGAGCAATGTACAAAAATATCACATTAGTTCTCTCCTATACACCCTGGCCAGTTGGTGTTGTAGGGAGATTGTAAAATCATGGCTATAGCAAAAACATAATAAAAAAAAATAATGTGACCTAATTTTAAACTTGCTAATTTGCATACTATAAAAACCATTCTGTAGTAAGAATCCAGTAATTTACATATGTATTACCCAAGATGCAACACACCATTCTGTTTCAGGTTTCTCAATATTTTTCATGTAGAAAAGTTTATCAAAAAGGGACATGAATGTCAATTAATAGAAAACGCACAGGGGGTTATTAAAAAGGGCAATAACTATCAACACGTATCAATAATGATTGATTTTAAACAGGAAATCGATTAAAAAAATATGGTGACACTGTCGAAAGATATTAAGATCTACCAGGTCTAATTGTATTTGCAACTTCTTTTGGACATCAAAGTGCCAGGAGTAGTTTTCTCCCGCTCTGCTATTTAACGAGTAATGGAACCCTTGTTACAACATCATTAGATTTAACGGAATATTCTACCTCGGACAGGATTTCATTGGGAACAAACGTGTCCACGTGTGGTTTATGCTCGATACAACTGAATATTCGGTTTCCGACTCTGACTGGGTATATCAGTAACAATATACCAAAGCAAGCATAAAATAATTTGTTATAATGACAAATCATGTTTTTTTCCAATTTTATAGGGTCATTTTCCAATGTAAATTTTGACCTAAATTTAGAACAGAAGTGTAACTTTTGTGCAGTATATTTTTGTTTTCGTTGCCTTTCAGGCTTTGTTGTTTGCATTGGAGGCGGGAAACGTCTCACGGTTTTTCCAAATACTATTGTATGTAATGGAAGCAGATGAACGTTTGTAAACAATAATAGATCTATTTAGGAAACACAGAAATGACTGACTGTGGAGTGACTTACTGTGAAAAATTGCCCTATCAAAATGAAAAAATCACTGCATTTCAAAACGCTGAATATTTTGGTGAAATAGTTGTTGATTTTAAAACATAATTTTACAGATCTACAAAAGGAGCATAAGATCGACCAGTAAACACTTTTTATTTGTCAGACAAAAAACCGCCACCAAAACCAGCAGACTTTTACTATAGAGTATAGATTTTTATAATGGTTGATTGCATTGTTTTTTCGAAAACTGGACAAAGTGTCATGTTAGCTACCATATTCTCATAACCGATTACAAAGTTGTCACCAGCCTTAATTGTTTTAAATTTAAATTTTTCCTCCAAAACAACTTGACCGATTGAAACCAAAATTTGGCAATAATGTGTGTTGAATTTTATAGCTTAAATTTTTAGCTATTCCATACTTCGAATGGCTGACTGGTCCGTTAATTAATTCTAAGTGACTGATATTTAACAATCATGGTGAATTGATTTGTTAAAGTAGAAGTATGTTAGAGGAATGTTTAGTTTACTACATCTTGATCTTTCACTTGCAGTAACAGGAAAGTAAGCATGTCCCATATGTCAAAGAAATAATTCTAAAAATAAATGACAACGGCTCTGTAAATGACCTTTGACTGAGGGAGAGGAAATTAGTTCTTATTTTGATATTTGGCTGCGCCGAGCTGTAGCATGAACAGTGGATTTATTATTCAATGGAATTTAGATATTAGAGCTGCATTTAAAAAGCAATTTCATACAGAATTGATAAATAAATTTATTTATATAATTTGTTAAATGCATTGGATATTTTTCAGCTGATTGTGCAAAGCCCATTTCTGGACTATTTTATGGGTGTTTGAGAGTTTCCTTGAATACCCTTCGGTTTTTCTAAATTTGCGAAAAATTTTATCTGACATGACAGTAATGATGACACCCCGAAAATTTAATGTGATATTAGTGAAATGATTTCGCTCGTTTTGAGGGTTCTCCCATTACTCAACGAAACTTGGTGCCCGAGTCACAGCAAAAAAGGTCAATAGTTTCCCCAATACACAAATAATTAAGAGGCCGTTGTCAAATGTCTAATTTTAGAATGAAAGAAATTTAATTGGCAAATAGTGTTTTGAACTAAAATGATGTATGTTGTGTAATTATATTTTATTTCTGATTATTCTACATTAAAGTTCTTTATACCCCTTACAGTAATGTATTGTTTTCCATTTCTTAATATTTTTAGTACCAGCTATATGAATTCAAATTGGTGCAAAGTACCTTTTATAAAAGAAACCTTAACTTACCGGTATATTTAAAGACTTGTTGATAACTGATGGTTAGCAGAAACAGTATTATATGAATAGTATATGTATAGTTACAGGCAGTTAGAGACGGATAATGATTCTTGTGATGTGAGTACAGGCACCAGGGAGGAACTGGACTCGCCTCATACAGTTGTTCAAGAAATTCGGGAGGTTTATGCTAGATATGGTAAATATCTGACTACAAAGATTCAATAATTATACATTTAAAAAATGCTTGTTGGCGATAGCACCATCAGTCTGCAGGCATGTAAGTTTTCTGGCTCTTAATTTTGATCTAGCTGACAGCTTACTTTCATATTTTGGGAACTTGGTCATTTCTCAGGAAATTTTACAGGAGACAGTAACAATTTTGTGTAATTAACCCTACAGCTTTCAAACCAGATTTCAGAATCTCCATATAAAGACTGCACACAGATTTTTTTTTATGTTTTCCTATTTTTCAGCAATTATTATTATTATTATTATTATTACTAATCATTTTTTAAGTGCATTGTATAACAATTAAAATTACTCTTTAGTGCTTTACAAATTAAGACCAAACATGCTATGTTACAAGATGTAAAAACCCACGTTCTTAAAATCTCTAAATACATATATGTATATGCAAAATATATGCATCTTTGCAAAAGGTATAGATAAAATATCATAAATTGCTCAAATTTCTTTAAAAATTAACGATAAAGTATGACAAATTGCAGAAAAATAATCTATAAAAACCATTACTCCAGAATATTTTAAAATGAATAAAATTTTACACAATTTTGAGTATTTGACTTTATGGACAGTCAACACAGATCCTTAACTTGTTACCATTCCCCATTTGTTAAGGCATGTCTTTTTTTTTGCCATGTCATTTGCAACATTGACATGATTTCAGAGTAATTTCTTGTATACGACATTGCCACCCTCCAAGTTCTTTTTGTTTCTCAACCTTTGTTTCCCAGAACCTTTATATTTTGGAATTTTGCTTTTGTGGATGTACCTTGGATCACTTTCATCAAGGATTCAGAGCTCTATGTAGATCATAAGTTACGTCAAGGTTGTAAGCAAAATTGTTGTAAAGGAAATGTGTTCAACGTTGGCAATTACTGCGAATCCCTTGTTTTAGTATATAAGTCTGTATTAAAGCTGTGACATGTCAAAGTTTTACTTTAGAAATTTTAGCCCTTTAAATAGTTTGAAATTAATTTTTTTTTTCAGATGCTCAGATGGAGCCTATCCCCGTGTCCAATGGACACTTCACCTTGGAGTAAGTAACAACAAAGGGGAAAAGTTGGTAGATTTTAATAGTCTTTCTGATTTACATAGGTATTTTCATTTGATTCAAATTAAAATCATTATTAATGTGGGTGTCCGTCCGTCTGTCCGTTACACTTTCTCTTTGCAACTCCTCCTACACCACTGAGTGGAATTTAATAAAACTTACACAGAATCCGTGTAACATAGTGCCATTGTGCAGGAGATAATTAACATTTTGATCGGAATGATATTTGGGGTTTCCCATAGAAAAACATGGACTTTGTCATTGACCTATGGGGGGTCCCTTGTCATTGACCTATGGGGGGTCCCTATCTTTTATGTGCAACTCCTTCTACACCACTGAATGGAATTTGATGAAACTTACACAGAATACTTGTCACATAGTGTCATTGTGCAGGAGATATTTAACATTTTGATCAGAATGATATTTGGAGTTTCCCATAGAAAAACATGGACTTTGTCATTGACCTATGGGGGGTCCCTATCTTTTATGTGCAACTCCTTCTACACCACTGAATGGAATTTGATGAAACTTACACAGAATACTTGTCACATAGTGTCATTGTGCAGGAGATATTTAACATTTTGATCAGAATGATATTTGGGGTTTCCCATAGGAAAACATGGACTTTGTCATTGACTTAAGGTGGTCCTCATCTCTTATTTGCAACTCCTCCTACACCACTGAATGGAATTAGATGAAACTTACACAGAATGTTGTCACATATTGCCATTGTGCACTAGATATTAAACATTTCAATTGGAATGATATTTGGGGTTTCCCATAGAAAAACATGGACTTTGTCATGGACATAAGGGGATACCCATCTTTTATTTGCAACTCCTCCTACACCCCTGAATGGAATTTGTTGAAACTTAAACAGAATCGTGGTCACATATTGCCAATATGCACCGGATATTAAACATTTTGATCAGAATATTTTCCCCATAGAAAAACACGGACTTGGTCATTGACATAGGGGATGTCATTCTTTGGGGGATCAGGGAGGGTTACATGTTTATCTGCAACTCCGCCTTCATGTTTAACTAGATAAAGTTTCAAGTTCATAATTAAGAACACCTGAATTTTCAAAGTTCTTGTGAAGCCGGGGTATCAATGGTGAGCATTGCTCACAGTTTTTTTTACTCTAATTTGTAATAAAATGTTTGTATTTGTGGTTTATTGAAAACCTTAAATTATTTCTTGTTTAGTGCTTGATTAATTATGTTAATATTAGTTAGCATTTCATTCCAAATTTAAACTATCTACTGAAAACAGTTTAGTCTACTATTTTAGAAATATTTGACAAAGCAGAAAAATGTTTTAAGCAGTGATTATCCCAATACAATGTATATCAAGCATAGCTTATTTTATTTTTGTAGATCAGATCCAGGACCTGGTCCTGTTGCCATGGGTACAGCTAAAGCTAATACCAGAACAGCAGCTTACTGTAAGATTTTTGTCTTATTGCATTGAAGTCTTCCTCATATATTGGTTTAATGAAGGGAGTGCAGCATAAATGTTGTTAACTTGAAGTTTTAATTACTGTGTTGACTTGTTATTGTAAAGATTCAGATGGGTAAAATTCAGGTCAAATTCAAAATTGAAATATCAGTCATTTTTTGTTTCCAAGTGGTGCCACTTTATTAAGGACAAAAGGATTTAGTATTCGATTCAGAGCATTCCAGAGACTAAATATGTGATAAATTGTTTCATATGGATAAAATCTCTGTCAAATGTGGGGTATTAAAGCTGTGACATGTCAAAGTTTTACTTGAGAAATTTTAGCCCTTTAAATAGTTTGAAATTAATTTATTTTTTTCAGCATGTGCATCTAAACTTAAAGATGCTCAGATGGAGCCTATCCCCCTGTTCACTGGACACTTCACCTTGGAGTAAGTAACATCAAAGGGGAAAAGTTGGTAGATTTTAATAGTCTTACTGATTTAAATAGGTATTTTCATTTGATTCAAATTAAAATCATTATTTGTTATAAAATGTTTGAATTTTTGGTTTATTGAAAACCTTAAATTATTTCTTGTTTAGTGCTTGATTAATTATGTTAATATTAGTTAGCATTCCATTCCAAATTTAAACTATCTACAGTTTAGTCTACTATTTTAGAAATATTTGACAAAGCAGAAAAATGTTTTAAGCAGTGATTATCCCAACACAATGATTATCAAGCATAGCTTATTTTAATCTTGTAGATCAGATCCAGGACCTGGTCCTGTGGCCATGGGTACAGCTAAAGCTAATACCAGAACAGCAGCTTACTGTAAGATTTTGTCTTAATGCATTGAAGTCTTCCTCATACATTGGTTTAATGAAGGGAGTGCAGCATAAATGTTGTTAACTTGAAGTTTTAATTACTGTGTTGACTTGTTATTGTAAAGCTTCAGATGGGTAAAATTCAGGTCAAATTCAAAATTGAAATATCGGTCATTTGTTGTTTCCAAGTGGTGCCACTTTATTAAGGACAAAAGGATTTAGTATTCATTTCAGAACATTCCAGAGACTAAATATGTGAAAAGTTGTTTCATATGGATAAAATCTCTGTCAAATGTGGAGTATTAAAGCTGTGACATTTCAGAGTTTTTCTTGAGAAATATTATCCCTTTAAATAGTTTGAAATTAATTTTTTTTTCAGCATGTACATCTAAACTTAAAGATGCTCAGATGGAGCCTATCCCCTTGTCCACTGGACACTTCACCTTGGAGTAAGTAACAACAATGGGAAAAGTTGGTAGATTTTAATAGTCTTACTGATTTAAATAGGTATTTTCATTTGATTCTAATAAAATCATTATTTGTTATAAAATGTTTGAATTTTTGGTTTATTGAAAACTTTAAATTATTTCGTGTTTAGTGCTTGATTAATTATGTTAATATTAGTTAGCATTTCATTTCAAATTTAAACTATCTACTGAAAACAGTTTAGTCTACTATTTTAGAAATATTTGACAAAGCAGATAAATGTTTTAAGCAGTGATTATCCCAATACAATGTATATCAAGCATAGCTTATTTTATTTTTGTAGATCAGATCCAGGACCTGGTCCTGTTGCCATGGGTACAGCTGAAGCTAATACCAGAACAGCAGCTTACTGTAAGATTTTTGTCTTATTGCATTGAAGTCTTCCTCATACATTGGTTTAATGAAGGGAGTGCAGCATAAATGTTGTTAACTTGAAGTTTTAATTACTGTGTTGACTTGTTATTGTAAAGCTTAAGATGGGTAAAATTCAGGTCAAATTCAAAATTGAAATATCAGTCATTTGTTGTTTCCAAGTGGTGCCCCTTTATTAAGGACAAAAGGATTAAGTATTCATTTCAGAACATTCCAGAGACTAAATATGTGAAAAGTTGTTTCATATGGATAAAATCTCTGTCAGATGTGAGGTATTAAAACTTTGACATGTCAAAGTTTTACTTGAGAAATTTTAGCCCTTTAAATAGTTTGAAATTAATTTATTTTTTTCAGCATGTGCATCTAAACTTAAAGATGCTCAGGTGGAGCCTATCCCCCTGTTCACTGGACACTTCACCTTGGAGTAAGTAACATCAAAGGGGAAAAGTTGGTAGATTTTAATAGTCTTACTGATTTAAATAGGTATTTTCATTTGATTCAAATTAAAATCATTATTTGTTATAAAATGTTTGAATTTTGAGTTTATTGAAAACCTTAAATTATTTCTTGTTTAGTGCTTGATTAATTATGTTAATATTAGTTAGCATTTCATTCCAAATTTAAACTATCTACTGAAAACAGTTTAGTCTACTATTTTAGAAATATTTGACAAAGCAGAAAAATGTTTTAAGCAGTGATTATCCCAATACAATGTATATCAAGCATAGCTTATTTTATTTTTGTAGATCAGATCCAGGACCTGGTCCTGTTGCCATGGGTACAGCTAAAGCTAATACCAGAACAGCAGCTTACTGTATGATTTTTCTTATTGCATTGAAGTCTTCCTCATACATTGGTTTAATGAAGGGAGTGCAGCATAAATGTTGTTAACTTGAAGTTTTTATTACTGTGTTGACTTGTTATTGTAAAGCTTAAAATGGGTCAAATTCAGGTCAAATTCAAAAATGAAATATCGGTCATTTGTTGTTTCCAAGTGGTGCCACTTTATTAAGGACAAAAGGATTTAGTATTCATTTCAGAACATTCCAGAGACTAAATATGTGAAAAGTTGTTTCATATGGATAAAATCTCTGTCAAATGTGGGGTATTAAAGCTGTGACATGTCAAAGTTTTTCTTGAGAAATTTTAGCCCTTTAAATAGTTTGAAATTAATTTTTTTTTCAGCATGTGCATCTAAACTTAAAGATGCTCAGATGGAGCCTATCCCCAAGTCCACTGGACATTTCACCTTGGAGTAAGTAACAACAAAGGGGAAAAGTTGGTAGATTTTAATAGTCTTACTGATTTAAATAGGTATTTTCATTTGATTCTAATAAAATCATTATTTGTTATAAAATGTTTGAATTTTTGGTTTATTGAAAACCTTAAATTATTTCTTGTTTAGTGCTTGATTAATTATGTTAATATTAGTTCGCATTTCATTCCAAATTTAAACTATCTACTGAAAACAGTTTAGTCTACTATTTTAGAAATATTTGACAAAGCAGATAAATGTTTTAAGCAGTGATTATTTCAATACAATGTATATCAAGCATAGCTTATTTTATTTTTGTAGATCAGATCCAGGACCTGGTCCTGTTGCCATGGGTACAGCTGAAGCTAATACCAGAACAGCAGCTTACTGTAAGATTTTTGTCTTATTGCATTGAAGTCTTCCTCATACATTGGTTTAATGAAGGGAGTGCAGCATAAATGTTGTTAACTTGAAGTTTTAATTACTGTGTTGACTTGTTATTGTAAAGCTTCAGATGGGTAAAATTCAGGTCAAATTCAAAATTGAAATATCAGTCATTTGTTGTTTCCAAGTTGTGCCCCTTTATGAAGGACAAAAGGATTAAGTATTCATTTCAGAACATTCCAGAGACTAAATATGTGAAAAGTTGTTTCATATGGATAAAATCTCTGTCAGATGTGAGGTATTACAACTGTGACATGTCAAAGTTTTTCTTGAGAAATTTTAGCCCTTTATATAGTTTGAAATTAATTTTTTTTCAGCATGTGCATCTAAACTTAAAGATGCTCAGATGGAGCCTATCCCCCTGTTCACTGGACACTTCACCTTGGAGTAAGTAACATCAAAGGGGAAAAATTGTTAGATTTTAATAGTCTTACTGATTTAAATAGGTATTTTCATTTGATTCAAATTAAAATCATTATTTGTTATAAAATGTTTGAATTTTTGGTTTATTGAAAACCTTAAATTATTTCTTGTTTAGTGCTTGATTAATTATGTTAATATTAGTTAGCATTTCATTTCAAATTTAAACTATCTACTGAAAACAGTTTAGTCTACTATTTTAGAAATATTTGACAAAGCAGAAAAATGTTTTAAGCAGTGATTATCCCAATACAATGTATATCAAGCATAGCTTATTTTATTTTTGTAGATCAGATCCAGGACCTGGTCCTGTTGCCATGGGTACAGCTGAAGCTAATACCAGAACAGCAGCTTACTGTAAGATTTTTGTCTTATTGCATGGAAGTCTTCCTCATACATTGGTTTAATGAAGGGAGTGCAGCATAAATGTTGTTAACTTGAAGTTTTAATTACTGTGTTGACTTGTTATTGTAAAGCTTAAGATTGGTCAAATTCAGGTCAAATTCTAAATTGAAATATCGGTCATTTGTTGTTTCTAAGTGGTGCCACTTTATTAAGGACAAAAGGATTTAGTATTCGTTTCAGAGCATTCCAGAGACTAAATATGTGATAAATTGTTTCATATGGATAAAATCTCTGTCAAATATGGGGTATTAAAGCTGTGACATGTCAAAGTTTTACCTGAGAAATTTTAGCCCTTTAAATAGTTTGAAATTAATTTTTTTTTTCAGCATGTGCATCTAAACTTAAAGATGCTCAGATGGAGCCTATCCCCCTGTTCACTGGACACTTCTCCTTGGAGTAAGTAACATCAAAGGGGAAAAGTTGGTAGATTTTAATAGTCTTACTGATTTAAATAGGTATTTTCATTTAATTCAAATTAAAATCATTATTTGTTATAAAATGTTTGAATTTTTGGTTTATTGAAAACCTTAAATTATTTCTTGTTTAGTGCTTGATTAATTATGTTAATATTAGTTAGCATTTCATTCCAAATTTAAACTATCTACTGAAAACAGTTTAGTCTACTATTTTAGAAATATTTGACAAAGCAGAAAAATGTTTTAAGCAGTGATTATCCCAACACAATGAATATCAAGCATGCCTTACTTTATTTTTGTAGATCAGATCCAGGACCTGATGATGATACTGACTTGCTGATAACTGTAAGATTTTTGTCTTGTTGCAATGAAGTCTACCACATACAATGGTTTAATGAAGGGAGTTCAGCATAAATGTTTTGGTGTTTTGAGTTTTAATTATTTCATTGACTCAACTTTTTAGCTTCAGATAAAATTGAGACTGAATTTGAATTTGAAATATCGGTCATTTGTTGTTTCCATTTGGATCCCCTTTATTTAGAACACAAGAATTGTTTATTATTTTCAGAGCATTCTATAGACTTCAAATGTGAAAAGCAGTTTCAGATGGATAAAAGTCAAAGTTATGCCTCTTATTTAAGTTCAAATTAATGTTATTATCAGTGTTGGGCTATGAAATTTTAGACTGAACTTTACACAATTCAGTTTAATTTTGAATTTGATTTAATAATAATAATAATAATAATACTTTATTTTATGAGGGTAAACTAAGTTAGCTACACTAATCTTCTCCGAGGCCCTCATATTAAACCAAAGAAAATAATGTAGTACAGCATAAATTGATCAAATTGTGAGACAATTATAAAAATTGCATATATAGAAAATATACAAGTATACAGAAAGTAACAGACAAATTGGTGAAAAGTTATACATTGTCCTGATGGTCTGAAGAATATAATTTTTTAATATTCGTCTTGAATACATTGGTGCTAATAGATTCACGCACTGAAGGTGGTAAGTTATTCCATAGCAAAGGGGCTGAATATACAAAAGATTTTTTTAATTGTTCAGTTTTTGGTTTAGGGACATTGAGATTTCCTTTTAAGGCATTTCTTAGAGCATATGGGTTCGTTTCAGAAATATATGAAAATTTTTTATTGAGGTAATCTGGAGCCTCATTTTTTAAGCATTTGAAAGTAAGTCGCCATTTGTGATATTTAATTCTTTCTTCAATTTTCATCCAGCCAAGATATTTAAATAAAGGTTCTGAAGGTGCTAATGAATCAGCATCCATAATAAGTCGTGCTGCTCTTTTTTGCAGTTTTAAAATTCTGTTTAGTCCTTCATTATTACAGCTGCCCCATATTATACAACAGTAATCTATTAGGGGTAGAATATATCCATTGTAAAATAATTTTCTTAATTCAAGATTTAAATATTGTTTGATTTTCGAAAGAAGATAAATTCTAGATGAAATTGTGGAACAGACTAAGTCTACCTGACTGGACCAATTTAGTTGTTGGTCTACTTTGATTCCTAATAATTTTTCACTTGTCGAATTTTGTAGTTTATTGGAAGAAATTGTAAGGCAAAGTTCATTCTGTTGTGAGGAAAGTTTTTGTCTAGTTCCAATTATCATAAATTTTGTTTATTTGAATTTATGAACATGTTATTTTCATGACACCATTGTACTACACAATTTGAATCTTGTTGTACTTTAACCTGTAGCTCTTTGATATTTGAACCTGATGTGTGTATATTGGAATCATCAGCGTACATGTCAGATTGACAATTTTTAATATATAAAGGCAGATCATTTATATATATTATGAATAAAAGAGGGCCTAGTATGGAACCCTGAGGTACACCAAAATTTATTGGAAGTTGATCTGATTTGGTATTTCCAATTTGGACTTAATGTGTTCTGCCATGAAGATATGATTTGAAAAGTGCAATACTATTTTTATCAAACCCATATATTTTCAATTTCTTTCGCATTCTTAACATCCGAATGTATCATTGTTAAATCACTTCCGTTCAATATGGGAATGTTTTCTCCACTGAACATAACAATATCTATCGATGTAAATTGAAAAAGTAAGGTTACTTAACTTACCTTGTATATGAATACATTGTTATTCATACACTAGATTCAAACAGATCTAGTGTATGAATAACAATGTATTCATACACTAGATCTGTTCATCAAAAAATAGATATAACTTACGTAACAGTGAAAATTGGAATTGTTGAACAGAAGAAGCTGGCATTTATTAGACAATTAGGCAAGAATAAGCAAACAATTTAATTAGGCCTCGGTTTCATAAAACTTATCAAATTGAGGTTTGCCTAAAATATCTTCATTTTCCTCAAATTTGATTTTCAAGCAAGAATTTTCTTGTTTATATGACTTAAATGTTGTTTGCATTGATCAGACTATTTAATGATTGCTCAAGAAAAATGGTATCTTAAACTATAAATGTTTTATGAAACCAGGCCCAGCACTCTAAACAAAACAAAAACAACAAGAAGAAAACAAAACAGATTATGTAACATGTGTATTATATCTGATGACATCAACTCTTCTTAATTTATTTTTGATACAGGACATGGAAGAAAAAAAGAAAACGAAAAAAAAAAATATTTTTAATATAATTTTAAAAAAAATGGTGAGTGTATACTAATTTTAAGTTTGGGATACTTATTCATGAAAAATGTTTTTACTTATAATTCTGTAATTAATTTAATTTGAATTTTTTAACAATTGTGCATATTGATTAGCAGCACAGGGATCCTACTGTTTTAGCACTGTCTTTCTTGCATCCAGAATTTTTATATTTGTTGTAGTTGACATAATATAAAGGGTTCACCACAGGCTATTCAAGGGCAGTGCTCCTCCACTCTTGAATTTGTTTCCTCCACCCTATAATTTTGAGCTCCATACTAAAGTTTGACTTTATTCCTAAAACAATGAAGATTTTAAATACAAAAATACATGTATATTGTGACTGGTAGCAAAAACACAAGTGGGAAAACAAAGACTGATAACACTATTATGAATAAATAAGTGTCCTCTAAAATGTTTACGAGTAAGGAAATGGATCATCGTCCGACTTGCACCACCCTTGGATTTTGATCTTTTATTGAAATGCTCTGATTGGCTAAGGTAGTTGGTCATCTACTATCAATCATGTACCTGTCAACACTTCATTTGTCCATTCAAGTTTTACTGAAGGCAGATTGTTCTCAACTACAATCGTAATTGACATGGATTGCCAGTTTTCTACCAAAGGTCAGGATTTTTCTCCACATTAAATACTGGACGCAATGAGAATGCTGAAAATGTCGTTAAACACCATTCAAAGAAACAAACAAAACAATCCTTTACTGATTTATTGAATACAATGAACACATTATATTTACAGAAAAAAAAGAATTATAAAAAAATGGATTAAAATAAGGTAAAATATGTTGTAAATAGTTGCTTTGTCAGATGAGAACAAATATATTTTCTGCTCAGATTCCTTGTGTTGTCTAATTGCTATTGAAAACTTCAAAATTTAATACCTATACATTTGAAAAATTATTCAAATCTACAAATCTCTCATTGCCCTGTGGAAAAAAAGTTGCATTCTTTTGGATTTCCAGTCATGTCAGAATCCACAGAAACACAGTCGTGGATCAGGAGGCTAAGACTGCCCTAAAAATGATGTTATTAACTGTGATATTCCTTTTACTGATTTTAAACCATTAATTTATAAATAATTTCTAGTTCGTGGCAGAGTGGTTGGGATTTTGAAGTTTATAATAGACTTCACTAGATCCATATACCATATTGTCGCTATATAAAGCATAAAACATAATACCTACTTTGCTTTGAACTATATATAGTAGTCTTTTATTTTATTTAAACATTCTGTAAAAAATTGCTTTTTTCATTTCTTTTGAATATTTGGTAATTCACAAGTATTTTAATTTTAAAATTTGTTCTGGAATAATTAGATTTACTGTGAGTTGAGTCCTTTGAACATACAATGCTTCTTTTACTGAATTATTGAAAAAGAGTTTGATACCCCTGCTTCAAAAAAGAGGGTGTACACTGTTTTACCCTTGTCCATTCGTCCGTTCCTCCATAACAAAAATTTCCATCACATTTTTCTTAGCAACTATAGCATATAGAAGCCTGATATTTTACATATTGCTTTATCCTATAGTGCCATATGGTGCATAGTGATTTCATGTACCCTTGGTCATCTACTTCCTGTTTACCAAATACTTTTTTGGTGGGGTATCAGTAGTAAGCATTAGCTCACAGATTCACTTGTTTATTGACAGAAAAGAAAAAAAAGAAAAAAATTTTAAAGAAAAACAAGAAAAATAATAAAAAGGTAACATATTATACCATTAATGTATGTCACATGTCTACCACATGTCTTATTTTAATGGAAAAATATACAAGTTTATAAACTTACTTTTAAATCTCATTTAAAATTAAAGCCTTATTGTAACACATTTACAAAAAAGGAATGATTCTGTGTTTATATTTAAAATATACTATAAAAATAATTTTAAAATTTTATCCTTCAATAATATCATCTGCTGTGTTTTGAGTATTGGAACAGTCCAAATACTCAGTTCTTTTAAACATTCAGCATGATAAAACTAATAGAAAATGATATCTATACAGTTTGTATTTATACAACCCTGAAGTTTCAAAATATCATCCACCTGATTATATAGCATGTTCTATATAATGCTTTGTTTATTGAATTATGGGGAAAATTTAACTTTTTTTAAAGAAAAATTATATCAAAAAAACAAAAACGATGAAGAAATAAAAAAGTAACATATTTTAGAACATTTAAACTATCAATAATATACAGCAAATGTCTAACAGGTTTATAAATGGTTTATTTATAACTTTTTTTGGGAGACCCTAATCTGCGGAAGGGTGGAAAAACCGGAAGGTTTTTTTGTTATATTTTTACCTATAACTTTTGAACGGATAAACATATCGATGTAATTTAAACGAAATCTGAAAGATAATAACAATTTCTACATAATAAATATAAAATAATTTAATTTATTTTGATTTAAATTATTTAAAACTTGACCGGAAGGGTTTTTTCTCTACTAAAATTGAATACCATTTTTCAACTTTGGACTCAGTTTGTAAAAACATACAAACTCCGGTCAAAATTGGTTAATATATTCCTTTAGGAAATTTTATAGCAAATCTATTGATATATAACTCACTTTTATTCATGAAAGGAAAAGTTGTCAAAAGTTGACCGGAAGGGTGGTCCGTTGGAGTATTGCGTACAGTGAAATTTCGACTTTGGACTCAAGTTGTAAAAACATGCGATACTCTGGTCAAAATTGGTTAATATATTCCTCTAGTAAATTTTATAGCAAATTCATTGATATATAACTCAATTTTATTCATGCAAGGGAAATTTGTCAAAAGTTGACCGGAAGGGTGGTCCATTGGAGTATTGCCTACAGTGAAATTTCAACTTTGGACTTAATTGGGGGGGGGGGGGGGGGGGGGGGGCACTTTGAAGTATATTTAATCTTTAAATTAGAAAACTCATCTTCGCTCTCGGAGTGAAGAATTTAATCTAAATGGTCAATGAACACTTTTATGTTGTCAGACACCACTCGCCCTTTCAGCCAAATTTTGAAGTCTTCTTTTAAATGATTCCAACAAAACATAATTGGACAATTTGGGTAACAAGAACGAAAGGAATTTTCTTTTTGTCAAGCCTAGGTATTTTTAATTTAAGAAAATTAAACAAACTCTCGTGCCATTTGGCATATTTTCTCTCATGAACTAAAAAAGGTATTAAAAGAGATTCCTCAAACAACTGGAGAAACATAACAATCGCCTACGCAATACTCCAACGGACCACCCTACCGGTCTACTTTTGACAACTTTCTCTTTCATGAATAAAATTAAGTAATATATCAATGGATTTGTTATAAAATTTGCTAGAGGAATATATTACACAATTTTGACCGTATTATTGCATGTCCAAAGTTGAAATTTCACTGTACGCAATACTCCCAACGGACCACCCTTCCGGTCAACTTTTGACAAATTTCCCTTTCATGAATAAAATTGAGTTATTTAAGGAATACTTCAAATTTCTAAACAGATTATACGATATAATATGGTTTGGGTCTGTTTACGCCTAATAAACCGCGAAGCGGTTTATGAATGGTGTAAACAGACCCAAACCATATTATATCGTATAATCTGTTCAGAAATTTGAAATATTCCTTATAATTTAATTTTATCTATAAATCTTATCAATTTTTGCGGTAAAAGCGTCGATGACGTCGTGGAACTATTTGAATTTAACGGCGTTAGAATAGGTGAAAGGTCACGCAAGTTATTTCTTATAATATGGTTTGCCCGATTTGAATTGACCAATCAGATTTCAGCTTACAAAGCAAATTAAATTATATATCAATAAATTTGCTAGAAAATTTACTAGAGAAATATATTGACCAATTTTGACCGGAGTATTGCATGTTTTTACAAATTGAGTCCAAAGTCGAAATTTCACTGTACGCAATACTCCAACGGACCACCCTTCCGGTCAACTTTTGACAACTTTTCCTTTCATGAAAAAAAGTGAGTTATATATCAATAGATTTGCTATAAAATTTACTAGAGGAATATATTAACCAATTTTGACCGGAGTTTTGCATGTTTTTACAAATTGAGTCCAAAGTTGAAAAAAAAGTATTCAATTTTAGTAGATAAAAAACCCTTCCGGTCAAGTTTTAAATAATGTAAATCAAGATAATTTAAATTATTTTGTTATGTAGAAATTGTTATTATCTTTCAGAATCTGTTTAAATTAAATCGATATGTTTATCCGTTCGAAAGTTATAGGCAAAAATATACCAAAAAACCCTTCAGGTTTTTCCACCCTTCCGCAGATTAGAATCTCCTAATTTTTTAGTGTAATCAAAGACATAATAATGTAGCCAGCCTCATTATGAATTTTTTTTTTTAATCCAAGAAATAAAAATTATAATTTAATCAAACCATACTAATACTTATTGCTTTTAAAAAATGTTCCTATTTACAGAAAAAAGATACATAGAACAAAACTAAAAAGGTAACATTTTTACAATATTTAATCTATTATATGTATCTATTATATAATATCTGTTATATGTCACTTGTCTAAGACATGGTTTATGCATAGTTTATAAACTGTATTTTAATTAAAGAAATAAAAATGTACCCAGCCTCATTATAACATGTTTTCAAAGAAATAGACTATATATTGCTTGTTTTATCAACTAACTAAGAAAACTTGTTTCATGTTGCAGAAAAAAAGGACAACACAATGATGTAGAAAAGAAATAAACAGGTAAAATATTTGGTCATAATTAAACCCATCTTTAGCCTAAGCATGTCTTACACATGATATATAAACCAGCTGGTTAATACATGCATATGCACTTTTATAGATAACTTATTTTTTCATAATCAAGTATTAAAAAGGTATAGAAAAAAAATATGTAACATAAAATATAAATGTCGATATCAAAAAGTAGGTTGATAGAACACACTTTATAAAACATCATATATTAAATATATTGTTTTTTAATCAAATTATTTAAAAAAAAACCACAACTTTTTTCATTTTACAGTAAAAATCAGAAAACAAAATTTCAAAATTATTATAGATGCAGTCGAAAAATGTATTAAGAGAAAATGTAAACAAGACCCAGTTGAATATAACACCACTGGTCATCTTAGAACTTACGACAAACGATAATCAAAATTATAAATTTTCCTCACTTACGCATCAATATTCAGCTTCTGCATACCTGATATTTTTCAATTGATCAGGTATGCAAGAGCTTCGAGTGAGTATACAGATTTTTTAAAACATCACCAATTTTTTTCAATAAACTTATAAACCAACGTTACAAGAAAAAATTACTCGTCCAGGCCGTTAATAAGTTATCCTTGTCGAAAAATATTTATCTTGCTTGAAAATTTGGTTGCAGATAGTTTTCCCAATTTGTGAATTCAGTGTGCTACAATGATTGTTGGATACACCTATTACTGAATAGTGGAATTAGATACCAATTCATTTTAATTAATAAGCCAACTCACATATTACAGTAATGCCACAAAACCTAGTTTAAGTTTCCACTGTGTTCGGTATTTTGTTGTAATCGCTATTTTGCAGTATTTTTCTTTTATCTTTATGTGTGGTATTATCCCATCTCACTCTACTAGCATGAGATGGCCCATCTCACCTCACTGTCATGATGGCATTAAGTAAACTCCATGATGTCCCAATGTTACTAAACAGCGATAAACAGATTACTTACGTTTTTTGCAACTCGATGCATTTTCTGGTCATCTCATCTCAGGGCTGTCACCCTTTGATGAGATACAGACAAGAAAATGCATCTTGTTTTGAAAAAACATAAATAATATATAATAACCGTCATTTGTTGTCAAAATATTCAAACTATCATTAATACAAGTCATATATCTGTTGGTTTATAATTTATAGTAACTAGCTTAATTCTCATTTTCCTCTCCAGGATGGCAATACATATATTTTTTCTACATAAGGGGTCATATATGAATGAATCTTTTTTATAGTGGTGGTCCATTAAACCCAGAATTGAATTATGTTGGACATCTAGGGAGTCCCTAATCTGTGGAACGGTGGGGGAAACGTAATTTTTGAACCTACAAACATATGGATGTAATGTAAACGGATTTTGAAAGATAATAACAATTTCTACGCCATGAATATAAAATGATTTTAAGTATCTTGATTTAAATTATTCAAAACGTGACCTGAAGGATTTTTTTCTCTACTAAAATTTAACATGATTTTTCAACTTGGGTGGTACTAAATTGTGTTCAACTTATTCAACCTAGTCAAAAATGGTTAATATATTCATCTAGTAAATATATATATAGCCAATCCATCGATATACAAGTCATTTTATAAAGGTGGCTTGTTAGAGTATTATGTACAGTGAAGTTAGAACTTTAAATTTATTTTGTGAAAACATGCAAAGCTCCTGTCAAAATTGGTTAATACATTCTTTTAGTAAATTTTATATTCTTGTTAAGAATAATTTTGAAGAGGTAAAAATGCACATCCAATTTAGGCATATTAGCAAAATACATTTCCTTTCTAGAGGAATTGACTCTTAACATATTTTTGCATTCAGTTATTTATATAATGCTATTGGTTTTCGAATGGTTTTCAATGCGTCAAACTAAACAAAATGTCTATTATCTATGCAAAACAATGCAACTTTACATTCTTTAAACAAAAAAGAAATAACTGAACATACATAAAAAGAAGTCTTGTAGAATAAAAAAGGTAAATGGTTTAGAAAAATACACAGTTGACTTTTCTCTTGTCTAGATTTTCTTTATATTATACAGGCTAAAATATTTCTAAAGCAAACTTTAAAAATGTACTTTTTGGTGAATCAAGTCGTTTACTAGTATTTCAAGTACATGTTTTAACAAATTTATTACTATAATTTAGCACTGTTTGAATGATTTTATTACAGGGATAGAAGTTCTCAATGCTCCAAGATCCACAAGATGAACGGAATGAAATTAGGGGAAAAAAAAGATTATTTCCACTAGATCAACTTTTGGATGCACCTCTTCAACATTTTGTTTCATTAATTTTTGGGTCACCTGGACCTTTTGCTGTTACTTGGCATTCGTTGTCCATCAGCTGTCATTCTTCAAAAACTTTTTCTAAAAATCTTCTCTAAAACCACTGGGCCAATTTTTATCAAACTTGGCCACAATTATCCTTAGGTCAAAAGATCATCCAAAGGGTCAGTGTGAGCTATTCTCATCACTTGGCATCCATCATCTTAGTCGTCCATATACTTTTCACATTTCAATCTCCTCCAAAACCACTTGGCCAATTAGAACAAATGGGTGGTTCTTAACAAATTTTGAATTTTTGGTGTTAATCAAATATTAAACATGCCTGCCAAGGCCAGTAATGCTTTCTGATTGGCTGAGTTTTAAAAATCTACTTCTCATGAACCACTTGGCAGATTTATTTGAAATATTGTACCTTAGATGGTCCTCTACAAAGTTTGAGTTCTTTGTGCAGATCCCAAATCCAAGATGGCCCCAATCGCAGGACTTTGTTAACATAGGGCCCTATGGAAAAAATATACACAAATCTTCTTCTCCAAAACTGTTGCACACAATAAGGCCAAATTATGAAGATTGGATAGTTATCTTATTATTTTGAGTTTTTGGTGTTAATTGCAATTTTAACAAGGCTTCCAGGACCACTAATGCATTGGGATTGGCTGAAGTTTCTAAAATCTTCTTTTTTACAACCCACTTGGCAGATTGATTTGAATTATTGCATAAATGTACCTTAGATAGCCCTCTACCAAGATTGAGTTTTTTTTGTGATGATGGCCACCACTGTGGAACACAACTTAACATAGGACTCAATGGGATAACCATACAAGCAGCTTCTTCTCCCAAAGTGTTCCACACAATTAAACCAAATAATGCAGAAGTTTTTTGAACCAATAGGAAAATCAATGTGGCTGCCAGTGCTGCAAATGTATTCTGATTGGCTGAAATTTCAAAATCTGTTTCTTCACAAACCGCTTAGCAGAAGGATATGTGATATTGTATGGTCCTCTACTAATTTTGATTTTTTGTTTTGATCCAAAATACAAGATTGCTTCCCCCATGGAACATCACTCAATGTAATAACCTATGAAAAAACATAAAACAGCTTCTTCTCAGAAACTGTCCTACAAATTGCTGCTGATTAGAAATAACAACATGGCAACATTCATAGAAACAGCATCTTACAAAACTCGTGGCAGATTGATTTGAAATATTGAAGAAATATACCTTTTATGGTCCTCTACAAAGTTTGAGTTTTATGTGCTGATCCATATTCCAAGATGGCTGCCATCACAGGACTTAGTTAGCATATGCCCCTATGGGAAAAATATACAAGCAACTTCTCAAAAACTGTTCCACACAATGAAGCCAAGTTATGAAGAAAAGAATGTTGAATAGTTATCTTATTATATTGAGTTTTCGAGCCAATCGCAAATTCAACATCGCTTCCAGGGCCACTAATGCATTCTGATGGGGTGAAATTTCTAAAATCTTTTTCTTACAAACTGCATGGCAGATTGATTTGAAATATAGCATTAATGTACATTGGATGGTCCTCTACAAAGTTTTAGTTTTTTGTGAGGATCCAAAATCAAAGATGGCTGCCACAGTGGAACACGGCTTAACATAGGTTTTAACAAGGGAAAAACGCACAAATACCTTTTATGAAACTGTTCCACACAATTATGGACATTATGCAGAAATGAAGCTTGGATAATTATCTTATTATTTTGAGTATTTTTTAGCAAGTTGGAAATTTAACACTGCTACCACAGATGCAAATGCGTACTGATTGGCTGAAATTTCAAAATTCATTTCCTTACAAATCGCTTGGCAGAAGAAATTGTGATATTTTAGAAATGTACCTCAAATGATCCTCTACTAAGCCACCTTGGAACATCACTTAACATAGTCACCTATGAGAAAAACATAAAATGGCTTCTTTTCTGAAACGGTCCTACAAATTGATGCTCTTTGGAAAACCAATATTGCAACATTCATAGAAACAGCATCTTCACATAAAATTTAGCTTTTTATATCAAAAGTTGAAGGAAAAGCTATGTCTCTTAAAAAGTTTCTTTTTAAGTTAAGTGAGCGACACAGGCTCTTAAGAGCCTCTAGTATGAGTTATTGCTGTTAAATGACAATTTTTTAATGAAATTTTACATTTTTGCCCTGTAAGTTAAAAACTATAACAGCTAGAGTGAAACTGTACACAGCGAAAATGATCAGCAATAAATGTTCTACAATTCACTTAATAGGTCTGAAATTGTCAGATAACTCATTATAGGTGTTATTGCCTTTATGGGAATCCAAAGGTGGTGGCGTAAACACTTGACATTTTACTTTATATCTTTGTTAACTTAAGCCCAAGGTCCATCAAATTTAGTCTAGTGGTAGCTTATGATGAGTACTTGTCAGTCAGTCACCTTACCTTGACCTCAATTTTACAGTCCAGTGACTATTATAAAGTTTTTGGATTAAAGCAGTTCCACCCCACCTTGACCTCAATTTCACTGTCTAATGAGTATGTTAAAGTTTTAGTATTAGGGCAGTTTCTCTGTAACCATGCATGGTTAGATGACAATATTTGATATATTGGTTGCTGATGAACAATATATGACTGTCTGGTAGGTGTCACCTGACCTTGACCTCAATTTCACGGTCCAGTTACTGTAAAAGTTTTAGCATGTGGGCAGTTCCTCTTTAATCATGCATTATTGGATGACAATATTTGGGTATATAGGTTCCTGATAAATAGTACAGGACTATCTGGGAGGTGTCCCTTGACCTCAATTTCACAATCCAGCTATATGTTAAAGATTTTGGGTTAGGGCAGTTCCTCTGTAACCATGCATGGTATGATGACAATATTTGGTATATTGGTTGCTGATGAATAGTGCATGACTGTTTTGTAGGTGTCACCTGACCTTGACCTCAATTTCACCCTCCATTGACTGTGTTAAAGGTTTTGAATTAGGTTTGTTTCCCTGTAACCATGCATTATATAATTAAAATGATAACAATATGTGATGCTCGCTATATGTAATTTTGTCATTACTGTGTCCATACTTGTTTATACAATTTTCTGTTTTAATGATCGAAGATCCACAAAAAGAAACAGAATGAAAAAACCTCTTCTAAAAAAATCTGCATTTTGTTTCATTAATTTTTAAATTGTATCTTGCATTCTCCAGTTAATTCTGATATTAAATTTTGATTGCATAAATTTAGTATCTTAATTTTAGCAAGAAATTTTTAAAATCTTGCCAAAAAATATGAATGAATGATACAAAATGTAATTATTTTTTTTTCAAGATGCGCACTGGATGAACTCTGAATAATGTTTGAATCCTTCAGCTTATCCATGCAAGGTTTAATGAGTGAGTATTAAACTATATCATTTTGTTTTTTAGCTCACCTGACCCAAAGGGTCATGTGAGCTATTGTTATCACTTTGCGTCCGTCGGCGTCGTCAGCGGCGGCGGCAGTGGCATCAGCGTCTGTAAACTTTTTACATTTTAATCTTCTTCTCTGAAACCACTTGGCCAATTGAAACCAAACTTGGCCATAATGTTCATTGGATGGACCTTTACAAAGTTTGTGTTTTTTATTTTGATTGGTAAACCAATGGTAGACTTAGTTTAACATAGGACCCTATGGGAAAAAAGTTAAAAAGGGATTCTTCTTTGAAACCGTTTAACCAATCAAAACAAAACTTACTAGCAATATTGTTTGGATGGTCCTCTATAAAGTTTGTGTTTTTGATGGGAATTGGAAATTCAAAATGGCGGCCACTGCAGGACTTAGTTTAACATAGAACCCTATGGGAAAAAGTTTTAAAAGGCTTCTTCTCTGAAACCGGTTAATCAATGGAAACAAAAACTTACTAGCAATATTGTTTGGATGGTCCTCTATAAAGTTTGTGTTTTTTATGGCAATTGGAAATTCAAAATGGCTGCCACCGCAGGACTTAATTTAACATAGGACCCTATGGGAAAAAGTTTGAAAGGCTTCTTTTTTGAAACCGGTCAACCAATGGAAAGATTGATTGATTGATTAATGGTGTTTAACGCCCGAGCAGCAATATTTCAGCTATATTCAGGCGATCCAATGGAAAGAAAACTTACTAGCAATATTGTTTGGATGGTCCTCTATAAAGTTAATGTTTTTTATCCCAATCGGAAATTCAAAATGGCCGCCACTGCAGGACTTGGTTTAACATTCGACCCTATGAGAAAAAAGTTTAAAAGGGCTTCTTCTCTGAAACCGTTTAACCAATCAAAACAAAACTTACTAGCAATACTGTTTGGATGGTCCTCTATAAAGTTTATGTTTTTTATGGCAATTGGAAATTCAAAATGGCCGCTACCGCAGGACTTAGTTTAACATAGGGCCCTATGGAAAAAAGCTTTTAAAGGCTTTTTCTCTTAAACCGGTTAATCAATGGAAACAAAAACTTACTAGCAATATTGTTTGGATGGTCCTCTATAAAGTTTATGTTTTTTATGGCAATTGGAAATTCAAAATGGCCACTACCGCAGGACTTAGTTTAACATAGGACCCTATGGAAAAAAGCTTTTAAAGGCTTTTTCTCTTAAACCGGTTAATCAATGGAAACAAAAACTTACTAGCAATATTGTTTGGATGGTCCTCTATAAAGTTTATGTTTTTTATGGCAATTGGAAATTCAAAATGGCCGCTACCGCAGGACTTAGTTTAACATAGGACCCTATGGAAAAAAGCTTTTAAAGGCTTTTTCTCTTAAACCGGTTAATCAATGGAAACAAAAACTTACTAGCAATATTGTTTGGATGGTCCTCTATAAAGTTTATGTTTTTTATGGCAATTGGAAATTTCATGTTTGAGGCCAGTCAGTCACTAGCATTTCATATTTGAGTCCAGTCAGTCATTAACATTTTATGTTTGAGTCCAGTCAGTCACTAGTATTTCATGTTTGAGTCCAGTCAGTCACTAGCATTTCATGTTTGAGTCTAGTCAGTCACTAGTATTTTATGTTTGAGTCCAGTCAGTCTAGCATTTCATGTCTGAGTGCAGTCAGTCACCAGCATTTCATGTTTGAGTCCAGTCAGTCACTAGCATTTCATGTTTGAGTCCAGTCAGTCACTAGCATTTCATGTTTAAGGCCAGTCAGTTATTAGCATTTCATGTTTGAGTCCAGTCAGTCACTAGCATTTCATGTTTGAGTCCATTCAGTCACTAGCATTTCATGTTTGAGTCCAGTCAGTCACTAGCATTTCATGTTTGAGTCCAGTCAGTCATTAGCATTTCATGTTTGAGTCCAGTCAGTCACTAGCATTTCATGTTCGAGGTCAGTTAGTCTCTAGCATTTAATGTTTGATTGCAGTCAGTCACTAGCATTTCATGTTTAAGGCCAGTCAGTTACTAGCATTTCATGTTTGAGTCCAGTCAGTCACTAGCATTTCATGTTTAAAGCCAGTAAGTCATTAGCATTTCATGTTTGAGTCCAGTCAGTCATTAGCATTTCATGTTTGAGTCCAGTCAGTCACTAGCATTTCATGTTTAAGGCCAGTCAGTCACTAGCATTTCATGTTTGAGTCCAGTCAGTCACTAGCATTTCATGTTCGAGTCCAGTTAGTCACTAGCATTTCATGTTTGAGTCCAGTCAGTCACTAACATTTCATGTTTGAGTCTAGTCAGTCACTAGCATTTCATGTTTGAGTCTAGTCAGTCGCTAACATTTCATGTTTGAGTCCAGTCAGTCTAGCATTTCATGTTTGAGTGCAGTCAGTCTAGCATTTCATGTTTGAGTGCAGTCAGTCTCTAGCATTTAATGTTTGAGTGCAGTCAGTCACTAGCATTTCATGTTTGAGTCCAGTCAGTCACTAACATTTTATGTTTGAGTCCAGTCAGTCACTAGTATTTCATGTTTGAGTCCAATCAGTCACTAGTATTTCATGTTTGAGTCCAATCAGTCACTAGTATTTCATGTTTGAGTCCAGTCAGTCACTAGTATTTCATGTTTGAGTCCAGTCAGTCTCTAGCATTTAATGTTTGAGTGCAGTCAGTCACTAGCATTTCATGTTTGAGTCCAGTCAGTCACTAACATTTTATGTTTGAGTCCAGTCAGTCACTAGCATTTCATGTTTGAGTCCAATCAGTCACTAACATTTTATGTTTGAGTCTAGTCAGTCACTAGCATTTCATGTTTGAGTCCAGTCAGTCACTAACATTTTATGTTTGAGTCCAGTCAGTTACTAGTATTTCATGTTTGAGTCCAGTCAGTCTAGCATTTCATGTTTGAGTGCAGTCAGTCTAGCATTTCTTGTTTGAGTCCAGTCAGTCTAGCATTTCATGTTTGAGACCTGTTAGTCCCTAGCATTTCATGTTTGAGTCTAGTCAGTCACTAACATTTCATGTTTGAGTCCAATCAGTCACTAGCATTTCATGTTTGAGTCCAGTCAGTCACCAGCATTTCATGTTTGATTGCAGTCAGCCTAGCATTTCATGTTTGAGTGCAGTCAGTCTAGCATTTCATGTTTGAGTGCAGTCAGTCTCTAGCATTTCATGTTTGAGTGCAGTCAGTCACTAGCATTTCATGTTTGAGTCCAGTCAGTCACCAGCATTTCATGTTTGAGTCTAGTCAGTCACTAGTATTTCATGTTTGAGTCTAGTCAGTCACTAACATTTTATGTTTGAGTCCAGTCAGTCACTAGTATTTCATGTTTGAGTCCAGTCAGTCACTAGTATTTCATGTTTGAGTCCAGTCAGTCACTAGCATTTCATGTTTGAGTCTAGTCAGTCACTAACATTTTATGTTTGAGTCCAGTCAGTCACTAGTATTTCATGTTTGAGTCCAGTCAGTCACTAGTATTTCATGTTTGAGTCCAGTCAGTCACTAGCATTTCATGTTTGAGTCTAGTCAGTCACTAACATTTTATGTTTGAGTCCAGTCAGTCACTAGTATTTCATGTTTGAGTCCAGTCAGTCACTAACATTTCATGTTTGAGTGCAGTCAGTCACTAACATTTCATGTTTGAGTGCAGTCAGTCACTAGCATTTCATGTTTGAGTCCAGTCAGTCACTAGCATTTCATGTTTGAGGCCAGTCAGTCTAGCATTTCATGTTTGAGTGCAGTCAGTCTCTAGCATTTCATGTTTGAGTGCAGTCAGTCACTAGCATTTCATGTTTGAGTGCAGTCAGTCACTAGAATTTCATGTTTGAGTCCAGTCAGTCACTAGTATTTCATGTTTGAGTCCAGTCAGTCACTAACATTTCATGTTTGAGTCCAGTCAGTCTAGCATTTCATGTTTGAGACCTTTTAGTCACTAGCATTTCATGTTTGAGTCTAGTCAGTCACTAACATTTCATGTTTGAGTCCAGTCAGTCTACCATTTCATGTTTGAGTGCAGTCAGTCTAGCATTTCATGTTTGAGTGCAGTCAGTCTCTAGCATTTAATGTTTGAGTGCAGTCAGGCTCTAGCATTTAATGTTTGAGTCTAGTCAGTCACTAGTATTTCATGTTTGAGTCCAGTCAGTCACTAGTATTTTATGTTTGAGTCCAGTCAGTCTACCATTTCATGTTTGAGTGCAGTCAGTCTAGCATTTCATGTTTGAGTGCAGTCAGTCTCTAGCATTTAATGTTTGAGTTTAGTCAGTCACTAACATTTTATGTTTGAGTCCAGTCAGTCACTAGTATTTCATGTTCGAGTCCAGTTAGTCACTAACATTTCATGTTTGAGTCTAGTCAGTCACGAGTATTTTATGTTTGAGTCCAGTCAGTCTAGCATTTCATGTTTGAGTGCAGTCAGTCACTAGCATTTCATGTTTGAGGCCAGTCAGTCTTGCATTTCATGTTTGAGTGCAGTCAGTCTCAAGCATTTAATGTTTGAGTGCAGTCAGTCACTAACATTTCATGTTTGAGTGCAGTCAGTCACTAGCATTTCATGTTTGAGTCTAGTCAGTCACTAGCATTTCATGTTTGAGTCCAGTCAGTCTAGCATTTCATGTTTGAGTCTAGTCAGTCACTAACATTTTATGTTTGAGTGCAGTCAGTCACTAGCATTTCATGTTTGAGTCCAGTCAGTCACTAGCATTTCATGTTTGAGTCTAGTCAGTCACTAACATTTTATGTTTGAGTCCAGTCAGTTACTAGTATTTTATGTTTGAGTCCAGTCAGTCACTAGCATTTCATGTTTGAGTCCAGTCAGTCTCTAGCATTTAATGTTTGAGTGCAGTCAGTCACTAGCATTTCATGTTTGAGTGCAGTCAGTCACTAGCATTTCATGTTTGAGTCTAGTCAGTCACTAGCATTTCATGTTTGAGTCCAGTCAGTCTAGCATTTCATGTTTGAGTGCAGTCAGTCACTAGCATTTCATGTTTGAGTGCAGTCAGTCACTAGCATTTCATGTTTGAGTGCAGTCAGTCACTATCATTTCATGTTTGAGTCTAGTCAGTCACTAGCATTTCATGTTTGAGTCCAGTCAGTCTAGCATTTCATGTTTGAGTCCAGTCAGTCACTAGCATTTCATGTTTGAGTGCAGTCAGTCACTAGCATTTCATGTTTGAGTGCAGTCAGTCACTATCATTTCATGTTTGAGTCTAGTCAGTCACTAGTATTTCATGTAGAGTCCAGTCAGTCTCTACCATTTCATGTTTGAGTGCAGTCAGTCTAGCATTTCATGTTTGAGTGCTGTCAGTCTCTAGCATTTAATGTTTGAGTCCAGTCAGTCACTAGCATTTCATGTTTGAGTGCAGTCAGTCACTAGTATGTTATGTTTGAGTCCAGTCAGTCACTAGCATTTCATGTTTGAGTCTAGTCAGTGACTAGCATTTCATGTTTGAGTCTAGTCAGTCACTAGCATTTCATGTTTGAGTCTAGTCAGTCACTAACATTTCATGTTTGAGTCCAGTCAGTCACTAGCATTTAATTTTTGAGTTCAGTCAGTCACTAGCATTTCATGTTTGTGTCCAGTCAGTCACTAGCATTTCATGTTTGAGTCCAGTCAATCGCTAGCATTTCATGTTTGATTGATTGATTGTTTGATGTTTTACGTCCAGCAAGCAATATTTCAGCTATATGTTTGAGTGCAGTCAGTCACTAGCATTTCATGTTTGAGTGCAGTCAATCACTAGCATTTCATGTTTGAGTCCAGTCAGTCACTAGCATTTCATGTTTGAGTCCAGTCAGTCACTAGCATTTCATGTTTGAGTCCAGTCAGTCACTAGTATGTTATGTTTGAGTGCAGTCAGTCTCTAGCATTTAATGTTTGAGTCCAGTCAGTCTAGCATTTCATGTTTGAGTCTAGTTTGTCACTAGCATTTCATGTTTGAATCCAGTCAGTCACTAGCATTTCATGTTTGAGTCCAGTCAGTCACTAGCATTTCATGTTTGAGTCCAGTCAGTCACTAGCATTTCATGTTTGAGTCCAGTCAGTCATTAGCATTTCAAGTACAAGTTTTAAAAGATGTGTTCTGACCATAAAGAAAGTGGTTTAGAATAATACACATTTACTCTGTTTACTTGATCTAATGTTTAGATTTCCTTTGTTATTTCTGTATATTATACTGCCAAAATATTTCTAGAGCAAACTTGTTAAAATGCACTTTACAG
The DNA here is from genome assembly GCA_944474755.1 of Limnoperna fortunei. Classification (NCBI taxonomy): domain Eukaryota; kingdom Metazoa; phylum Mollusca; class Bivalvia; order Mytilida; family Modiolidae; genus Limnoperna; species Limnoperna fortunei. The sequence continues at coordinate 60,816,993 of OX104116.1, forward strand.
TTAGTCAAGTCATTTACTAGTCTTTCAAGTAAATGTTTTAACAAATGTATGACTATAAATTTAGCACTGTACGAATGATTCTCTTACAGGGAAGAATTTTTCAACCATTGAAGATCCACAAGAAGAAACAGAATGAAATGAGAAAATAAAGGATTATTGCCACTGGATCAACTTTAAAAAAAAAACTCTTCTACAAAAAATCAGCATTTTATTTCATTGATTTTTAAATTTAATTTTAACTCATTTCATTAATTTTTAGCTCACCTGACCCAAAGGGTCAGTGTGAGCTATTCTTATCATTTGGGGTCCGTCGTTGTTCTTGTTGTTGGCTGTAAACTTTGCACATTTCAATCTTCTTCTCCAAAACTACCTGGCCAATTGGAACCAAAATAGGATGGAATGTTTATTGGGTGGCTGTTAACAAAGTTTAAGTTTCTGGTTCTGATCTAATATGAAACATGACTGCCAGGGCCATTTATGTACTCTGATTGGCTGTATTTCAAAATCTTCTTCTCATAAACTGCTTAGCAGATTAATTTGAAATATTGCAGAAATGTACCTTAAATTGTCCTCTACAAAGTTTGAGTTTTTAGTGTCGATCAAAAATCCAAGATGGCTGCCATCGCAGGACATAGTTTAACATAGGACCCTATGGGAAAAACATACAAATAACTTTTTCTCAGAAACTGTTCCACACAATGAAGCCAAATTATGAATAAATGCTGGTTGAATAATCATTATTATTAGAGTTTTTCAAGCCAATTGCAAATTCAACATGGCTTCCAGGGCCATTAATGGGTACTGATTGGCTGAAATTTATAAATCTTCTTTTTACAACCCACATTGCAGATTGATTTGAAATATCGCATAAATGTTCCTTAAATAGCCCTCTACAAAGTTCGAGTTTTTTTGTGATGATCCAAAATCCTAGATGGCCGCCACAGTGCAACACAGCTTAACATAGGACCCAATGGGAAAACCATTCAAACAGCTTCTTCTCCCAAAGTGTTCCACACAGTTTAAACAAATATTGCAGAAGTGAATCTTGGTTAGTAAGCTTATTGTTTTTAATTTTTAAACCGATAGGAAATTCAACATGGCTGCCAGAGCTGCAAATGTGTTCAGGTTGGCTTAAATTTCAAAATCTGTTTCCTCACAAACCACTTGGCCGAAGGATATGTGATATTGTATGGTCCTCTATTAATTTTGAGTTTTTTGTTTTGATCCAAAAAACTCTTTTTTTTCAGATTTGTAGTCCAAGGGGGAATAGATGGGTTTTCAAGACTAATAGTTTATTTACACTGCAGTACCAATAATGAAGCAAAAACTGTACAAACCCTTTTTGAGAAAGCTGTTGCTGAATGGGGATTACCTTCTCGTATAAAAGGACACAGAGGAGTGGAAAATGAAGATGTTGCTACATTTATGCTTAATAATAGAGGGGTAGGACATTTAAGTTTAATTATTATTCCATATTGTACCTTTGTTGTGTTAAATCCAATTTAAAACAATTCTACACGATAACATGTCCATATTTTACATTATGTCTTTTTTGTTAACATGTCCCAAATCGTCTTTGACATTTGCTAAGGGTATTTTACATAAGAAGTCAGAAATTCGAGTTTCTAAAGGGACCTAGCATTTGTAACATTAAATGGTATTTGGACAAACCAGGAGACTTCCTGCCTTAACTGCAGATGATAGGAAGGATTTCGAACAGGCAACAAAGAACTCTTCCTAATATACACTTCCGTTGAACTTGTAATTTAGGTCAAACTTTACTATAGAAAATTGCTCTATCAAAATGAAAAATCTGCGGCATTTCAAATAACTGGAAAATAATTTTACACATTTTTGGATTTACAAAGAGGCGTAAGCTGAACCATACGCACCAAAATATGTCAATAAGTCTGCAAACGACAAAAATTGAACCGCCATCCCAGTGTCTGCTGTTCATGTGTTGTTAATTATCTTATTTAAAATATTCATTGATGATTATTTATGTAAGTGTCATGTCTTGCATTCAGTTATGAATTAAGTAATTTTAGTAGGAGGGTTGACAGGAAAGACTCGGTGAAATGACACCCCACTTCACTGCAAGTTGTCTTCGATCAAAAGTTGTCCACATACACTGCATGGATATCTTTTAGTCATTTCACTGGTGGTGTTTTGCACTATTTTTAATTACAAAGTACGCAACAGCAGTTGCTGGATAAATGTTTGAAGGATAGGTCTAGGTTAAGGGACCGACCATTTAACTTGCAAGGGTGCCTTGGAATTTTCCTAAAAAAAATATTTTGAAAATGATTTTTGATGAATATTTTGGAAGCAGAGGGTAAGAAAAAAAACCCAACAGAATGTCGTGCAGCAGATTCTGTGTGGCTGTTTCTTAACCTCCGTTGTTTTGGCATAGCTCGGACTTGCATTCGGCTGCAAACTCTTTGGACCTTTGATGCGGTGATCATTCCTCGTCTGTACTTGTACCAAGCAGGGGATTTGTTCTGGTGAAAGGTTAAATCATGAATACGCTTGTCTTTCATGTTGGTTGTATTGCAGGTTATTAGCGAAGGTTTTGCTCGCAGCTGAATGTGAGTTTTATTTCATGCTGTTTACTCGCTATTTCAAACCGTGAGTTTCACAGACACCATGTACTTTGGAACTGCAGGCATTTTAATTTATTTTAGTGCTCTGAAATACATAAAAGTGAAATATATTATCATGACGTTGGAAAACACCTGCGTAGAACTCTAACAACGATTACTTACAATATTCTGGGGCCATTAAAATAAATTTAGATTGATGTTATAGGTACGTAAACAAGGTCTGTAATGTACGTGATTTGATTAACTATGTCCTATATGATTTTTTCTAATCGCCATAGAACTGAATTTATTGCCTCATTTAGTAGACATATAACTCGTTTTTTAGTTCACATGACTGAAAGTCATAACTACTTTCGTGACGTCGTCAGTTTTGAAGTATGCATGTGCCCCTTCGTAATTAATAAATCATTGTGGGGTATACAATCAGTCTAATAAGGCACAAAATATACACCAAATTCAATGTATTATGTTTTGTAACTTACATTTCCCCAATGGTTATGTGGTTACAAAACAAGACCACTTTAATTTGGTGCGCATTTCATGCCATATCTACAATCGGTTCATCCTCGGCTGAATTCTGAAAGTTACTCCAAAGGAAAGTGGTATAAATATGTAAAAGTTTAATGTCAGTTTATGCAGCAACTGATTTTAATTGAGAAGAAATTGTATCCATGATTATTCAGCTAATACAAATTTCATATTTATGTAATTTAGCTAGTACAGCTCGTAGTGGTGTACTCTGAGCCTTTTGCAACACGTGACCAAATCTGCCTAAAGCTGATATTGATTTTTTTCGTTCGGAAGTAGGTACTTAGTTTGAGCTCCAATCAGATGACCTCTATCATTTCCGCCAATGGTGACTGTTGACATAAATGGCCCAGAGATGTTCCTCATTAATGAGTTAGTACCGTCGGAAAACTGTCAAGAAGCGAATTTTATCAGAGGTAAAAATCGACTTGTAAGTAAATTTGAAGTCAATTAAAATTACTGCCTTGTTTCAAAATGGCAAAACAATTTTCAGACACTTAGCTGAAGTTAAGACGAAAATCGTATAACACCAATAGAGAAACTTCTTAAAACATAATTTTTGTAATTTTATATTATTCTTTTTCATTTTTTCCATGTACCGATGTACTTAATGTTTAAGCATTGGTGAAAAGCCTATAATACGACAAAATATCAAACACAATTTTCAAAAAACTATAGTACACAAAAAACGTGTCTGCGTGCGGTTGGGTATGTAACTATAGATTGGCAACAATCAATTACAACCAGATTTGTTGATGCAAATATAACTGTCAAGAACAATATAAATTTTAAATAAGCATATGGAGATGTCATAACTAGTATCAATTCGTCTTACAGGTTTTAACCCATTCTTTGCAGACTGATAAAACGTGATCAGGATTGGTATTCAAGAATAACATTTATTTAGCAGAGTATGGTTGTTGACATTATTCATCAGCGCATTAAATTGGCTTCGTTAAAAAGTTTTAAGTTGTATCTATTTATATTTCAGTTTTGAATATGTTGAGGACAAGTAAACAGCTTTCTAGACTTTAATGTGACAAAATTAAATTCAAACACGTTTGATGTTGGGCCGATGTAACATTCAAGGATTTACAGAAAGTATTAACCAGGATGAATTTAATGAACGACAATAGGAATCAGCTATTAGTTGTAGATCATTCAGATGATGAAGAATATTTAATTCATGATGGGAATAGAATAGGCCCAATGTGTCTTTATCTCGATTTAGATCATGTCCACAACTTCTCGACGAAATGGAAAATAATCACGCACAGAGGTTTGAACAGATGACTGACGATAGTTGTACACACATCCAACAGTCATCTGGTTTCTCGCCTATTACGGATGGGAGACAGTTCTACGATCAAAATGGGAGGTTTGGCTCTGAAACGCCTACTCCTGCATCTTCACCCAAAAGTCGTAGGAATTTAAATATCTTTGAAAGAATCACAATGCACTGGTGCAAATCAATCTCCGACAACCACACCCATGCTTTTTCGCAAGAGTTGCCTACATCGGTCATCAATGAGCAGAGGGTCTTCAGCTGAAAGCCAAAACGGAAGTCGTACCAACTCAGTTGTCTTGACAGAAGAAATTATACGACAACATGCCGTCACATCAGATTTATCTCAGATATTAGTTTCTCATCCTGATAAAAAACTAGATTCAAAATCAAGCAAACTCAGACAATCTCATGGACATGCCGATGATACTCAGCTCAAATGTGAACAATGGTTACAAACATTAAGTGTTGCTAAACCAGACAAAATTAAATCTAGAAGTCATATACAACTCCCACCAATTTAACTATTTCTACATTTTTAACTTGAGGAAAGTTTGTATAGTGAGTTGAGTAATTAAATGTCAAAAAGTGTTTAAAAAATCAAAAGTGGTAGCTTGATGATCGGCGATATGTGTCTTATCAAAATGGTTTGTTGTTTTGATTATTTATATTGTTTGTTATCATTGTCATACAAGAACACAAGGATTGACTGTTAAAAACAGGATTGGAGATTTCATGGTGCCTTTATACTGTAAATCTGTATAACAATAGGGTAAGATGCTTAATATTTATTGTTAGCATGTTGTTGAGAATAAAGAATAATATTATTTTCTTTAAGTGGATTTATTTTATATAATCATATTATGCATTCTTAAGCGAAAAAAACTGAACATTTGTAAACCAAAATCTACAATGATATTTTATTCAGTGTAATGCTTAAGGCACAATACATGTATATTAGCATAATTAAAGCATGAGGATATACGATGTTTGTGGAAATATATTATGCTCCATGTGGCGTACTCCTTAAATTGATCTTATAAGTAATTTGTGTATTTTTACTAGTCTGAATATACCAAGCTAAATATCAGTCTTTTGCATACGGTAGTTAAGGGGTAATTTTTGATTGGTGTTTTGTATATTTGAAAAATAGTAATGAACAGTGACATCGTCTACCAAATAATGAACTCTAAGCACAATTGAAAAGTTACCACATTAAAGCGTTGTATAACACACTGGCACACATAAGGCTTTTGTAAATGTTGGAAATGTAGTGCTGGCACAAATGCTTAATGTGTGGTAGCATTTACCTAATGAGGCCTCCGACATCTTCTCCATACCATTGCCTTTGGTTATTATTTACTTAATGAGACTTCTGAGATCTTATTTCTGTCTTTGCTTGTTGGTATCATTTACTTAATGAGACCTCTGAAATCTGCTCCCTGTCATTGCCATAGGTTATCATTTACTTAATGAGACCTCTGAAATCCCCTCCCTGCTATTGTCATTTTTAGAAATAATTCCCTTCATTGCCTGTGGTTATCATTTACTTAATGAGACCTCTGAACTCTTCTCCCTGTCATTGTCTGTGGTTATCATTTACTTAATGAGACCTCTGAAATCCCCTCCCTGCTATTGTCATTTTTAGAAATAATTCCCTTCATTGCCTGTGGTTATCATTTACTTTATGAGACCTCTGAAATCTGCTCCCTGTCATTGCCTGTGGCTATCATTTACTTAATGAGACCTCTGAAATCTTCTCCCTGTCATTGCCTGTGGTTATCATTTACTTAATGAGACCTTTGAAATCTTCTCCCTGTCATTGTCTGTGGTTATCATTTACATAATGAGACCTTTGAAATCTTCTCCCTGTCATTGCCTGTGGCTATCATTTACCTAATGAGACCTCTGAAATCTTCTCCCTGTCATTGTCTGTGGTTATCATTTACTTAATGAGACCTCTGAAATCTTCTCCCTGCTATTGTCTGTGGATATCATTTACTTCATGAGACCTCTGAAATCTCCCTGTCATTGTCTGTGGCTATCATTTACTTAATGAGACCTCTGAAATCTGCTCCCTGTCATTGCCTGTGGCTATCATTTACTTAATGAGACCTTTGAAATCTTCTCCCTGTCATTGTCTGTGGTTATCATTTACTTAATGAGACCTCTGAAATCTTCTCCCTGTCATTGTCTGTGGTTATCATTTACTTAATGAGACCTCTGAAATCTTCTCCCTGCAATTGTCTGTGGCTATCATTTACTTAATGAGACCTCTGAGATCTTCTCCCTGTCATTGTCTGTAGTTATCATTTACTTAATGAGACCTCTGAAATCTTCTCCCTGCTATTGTCTGTGGATATCATTTACTTCATGAGACCTCTGAAATCTCCCTGTCATTGTCTGTGGCTATCATTTACTTAATGAGACCTCTGAAATCTGCTCCCTGTCATTGCCTGTGGCTATCATTTACTTAATGAGACCTTTGAAATCTTCTCCCTGTCATTGTCTGTGGTTATCATTTACTAAATGAGACCTCTGAAATCTTCTCCCTGCTATTGTCTGTGGCTATCATTTACTTAATGAGACCTTTGAAATCTGCTCCCTGTCATTGTCTGTGGTTATCATTTACTTAATGAGACCTCTGAAATCTTCTCCCTGTCATTGTCTGTGGTTATCATTTACTTAATGAGACCTCTGAAATCTTCTCCCTGCTATTGTCTGTGGCTATCATTTACTTAATGAGACCTTTGAAATCTGCTCCCTGTCATTGTCTGTGGTTATCATTTACTTAATGAGACCTCTGAAATTTTCTCCCTGTCATTGTCTGGGGTTATGATTTACTTTAAGGGACCCCTGAATACTTATTCTTGTCATTGTCTGTGGTTATCATTTACTTAATGAGGCCTCTGAAATCTTCTCGCTGTCATTGTCTATGGTTATCATTTACTTAATGAGACCTCTGAAATCTTCTCCCTGTCATTATCTGTGGTTATCATTTACTTAAAAAGACCTCTGAAATCTTCTCCCTGTCATTGTCTGTGGTTATCATTTAATGAGACCCCTTAATACTTCTTGTCATTGCATGTGGTTATCATTTACTTAATGAGACCTCTGAACTCTTCTCCCTGTCATTGTCTGTGGTTATCATTTACTTAATGAGACCTCTGAAATCTTCTCCCTGCCATTACATTTGATTATCATTTACTTTATATTTACACAGAATAATAAATAGGATAAATTGAGGCAATTTTATTTATCGCAAAACTTTTCAATTATAACTCATATCATTGCCGCTCTCATCAATTTCTTTTGATATACGAACATTTTTTATTTGAATGGCTAATTTTAAGCTACGTTGCATTTGTCCTCTCAAATTATTCAATTTGGCTAATATCATTAAGCACTCAATGAGTGATGTATAGAGCTGCTGTAGGCGTAGAATTACTGTTTTTGTGGATCACATTTAATAGGAAGTTATCTAGAGCTATGATATTTCCATCACTGGACATTTTAACATTCTGTTTATGGGTTTCAAACCCGTATATATAGAAACAACCGTATCAACAACTGATTACTAATAAAATAATCGGGAACGTGTACCATCGGTAGTTTTATATTTTCGACGACAACATATTAACATATAAACAAAACAGTGTTCGTTCTGCCTGAATGGAGAAATATAACATTGCTAATAACATATTCGTGAGAGACACTATCGTTCTACTCTTCTCAGAAAGATGTTTACACAAAATGTCAAAACTGGTTTACTTTCAGTTTAAACGTAAAAGTTAAACTTATTTTAAATGAATAATTTACAACATTAAGGCTTAACAATTTCTTTTTTACAGTTTTACAAAAGTTTACATATCCAAGCAGATTACAGCAGTATTGTAATATTTACTATCAGTTAAGCCTCAAACCTGACTATTAGAGAGTATTTATATTATTTTATTCCGTGAATAGAATTTTGTTTGTTTTTTATTAGTCTAAACAAACGACTTTCTTGTCATTTTAAATCGCAACATTAATAAAATTGCATCAAAATATGGTTATTTTGTAAGCTGCAAAGTTTCATTAAAAAAATAGACTACAAGCGGTCAAACGGAATCAAATATTAACTTGAATTACCGTAAAAGTAGATAAACAAGATTTGTCCAACGAATTACACTTAAACTTGTAATTTTAAATTATAATTGTATACCTTCATACATTTCTAATTTAAACAACAGTATTTGTTTGCGTATTAATCTAATAACTGCCAAATCAATGAGCAGATGTCTAGATATGAAAATGTCAGAAGATTGCGGAAGATAAGCATTGAAAGAGAAGACTTATACATAGATAAATATGTATAGCTATAAAATACACAGAATATGATTTCGGTTAATGATAAGAAATATATAGTTTAACGATGCAAAATACGTTTCCGTGTTCTTTCAAACTTAACTAATAGTATTGGAAACTATTAAAATTAATAGGTAAACAATGTTCTTAGAAACCATTTGCCAGTAGATGTTATTTTTCATAGATTATATTACACCTGTAACTTTCCTACTTTCAGCTTTTGTAAAATCAGTTTTGTAAAAGACAACCGAAACAGTAAACAGTAAGGATATAAAATTCAAATTCGCAGATATTCATATCTATAACAAAACATAAGAACCAGGTACATGATCTAAGTAAAAACATTTTAAAAAATCAACTTACACTCGGGAATATTCTAGAAAGTTAAGTATTTTAGATGACATTCCAGCATTGGTATGCAGTCGTGACGAAAAATAAATAAGTTCCAATTAAACGTACTCCAAAAATGTTATAATAGTTAGACAGGTAGTCTTTTATTATTTCTTTTTAATCAATCTTGAAATTATGCCTTGCCAAAAAGATCTAGAGACATAACTGAATAGTGGTATGGGCTGTCTATTGGTCAGTCTGTACCTATTGATAGAAAGCCAAGGCAGCATCTTTGTAGAAGTTCTTTTCTGCTATATAATTTACTAATCAATTAATTAAGTCATAAAACACTAAGAACAAGCACTTGTTTAATATCAAATACATTTTTTTATTTCAGTTATTTTCTTTAAAATTAAAAAAATCGCTCGCTCGCATCAGTTTAACCATGAAAACCTGGAACAAATCTTTTTAAAAAACTAAAAACAGGTCGCTCGCCTTAAAAAAATGATTCGCTCCACAAAATCAGAATTTCAAAAAAAAAGTTAATCAAAAAAAAATTCGCTCGCTCGCTCCTTGTTTTCAAAGTTAAAAAAAGTCCGACGAACAAAAAAATTAATTCTGTGTGGCCTTAGACTCCTACCTCTTCATGGAGAATTTCAACTGTCCTTTTAAACAACTCCTGGCCATACTCGAGTGATGAAAGGTTCAAAAATGGACCAACCTGGTCCATAATTACTTGTTTTGATCATCACATATGTGTTCATCAACAGCTGAAATATTAGCATGATTATTATGATGCACAACATCATCCTCACAAGTCGGGGTTTTTGTGTCCACATGTGTTTACGAAACCCCGGTTCGTGGACACAGAAACCCTGACTTGTGATGATGGCACATCATCAGAAACATCATCACTATTGTCAACTTCTTCCGCTCCATATTCATCTGCGAGGATTTCGTAATAGTTATCACTGGTGGACCCAACATCCTGAATAAGTACTTCAATAGACTGCAACTGAGATTTTGCATTTTCAAGCACTCCCTTTATAAATAACTGGTTTGGGGTTTTATTGTGTTAAGTTGAGATTGGATGGTTGTTATACTGAAAAATGAAAGATCTTAATATCATTTATACTGGGCAAAAAATACATAATTAATGGCATACATAAGATGAGGGTTTGTAATGTCCAAAATGTTCTGTTGCTCCATAAATGAAAAAACTCATAAAACTCATGTGTTACATTGTCCCATACATCTACCCACATACGTTCCATTCTCTGATTATGGCAACTCTTCCACCTAATTGCACTGCCACGTTTGCTACCCCTAATTCCTTCTATATATGCACATACTTCTACGTTTTCAACCCCGTAATCACATCTTACTCTGGAAGGTGTGCCATATTGTTTTATTGCATCTATGAAATTGTTAAAGACCCGTGCCGTCTGCAAAATAAATTACTAGTACCTAATTGAGAGCGCTCACATATCCCACATTGGATTGCTGAGCACACAAAACCTACTCTTTACTACAACCAATCGGGACAAACTTGAATTTGAAAGTCGTATACTATTTGGCAAAGATTAAGGAAAAATGACAATTTCTTTGAAATAAAATGTTTATTTAGAAATGTTAATAAAGTTCTTCGAATATTTGTCCTTTCCAATGATCTAAGTGCACATCCACCTGGATCAACTCTTTGCACAAGCGTCCCTCATCCGCTGCCTAGTTACAAAAAATATCTTTTTCTGCCAACCTGACAAGTATTTTGGCTGTTTGTACCAACAACCTCTCTGATTACCTCATCCAGATTTTCAGTAGTCAATATGTTTTTTAAACTGATGTTAAAATTTCTTGAAAATAATAATAAAATAGTTAAGAAAAAAGTAAAATTGAAAATAATTATACAAAATAATAAAGAAAGAAGTGAAAAGTTCTTACAGAATTATGATTATTAAGAATTCTAAGTAAAGCCACAGTTTAGGTCTGTGTGCTGTAAATGAACCGCGTTAATCATATTTAAATTGACAATGTTTAAATTAATTATTACAGTTTGTTATCATTCCTTATATAAATGCACATTTGTTTGTACCTGGCTATTGAATATTTAATAGCGAGTATGTGGCATTTAATAGTGTTTTTTTTTCTTCTTCAAAATGACAATATAAGTTAAAATGTATATACCGTAATCGTCTTCCAATTGTCGATTCTGATACACCAAGTATTTCACTCATTTGAGCAGTTTAACCAAATTTTGAAAGAAATTCATGTTGTTCTTTGGTGATATCAAATCTATAATGGCCTTTTTCGGCAATTCGGATGCGCTTCGCTTTGTAACCTTCATTCTTTAAAAGAAACAGTACATGATATTAAGGAAAAAACAAAAGAAAATATAAAAATATCATCTTATTATTATATATTATATATTATCCTATTTTTTCATATATATTCATACACATCATCCTTGTCTTAAAACTCTACAGACTGCAATTGGAAATGAACTAGTAAATGAATTTTTGTCATGTTAGCAACTTGTTTAATAGATAATATAGATCCTGAAATAATATTGCTGCAATGAGCTCTTCCATAGTTCAAATCTTAGCTACTTGAAAAGTATGTGTCCAACATGAAAAAATCCTTTAATCTATAGCAAACAGCGACCATTGTTTATTTAACTGCGTTTTTATTCATAAGTTGGAGATCTTCCCAACAATGTCCAAACTGCTAATTATTTTCATGTTTCCTCAGCTTGGATTCGAAGCCATAATAAAACATATATGGAATGCAACACAGCCTGCACTACGTAGAGCACCATAGACCACTATATAAAAAAATGGCTTTCGCTAACCGACTGGTACCTCCTCGTCCGTGAAATGTAATCGTAGGTTTTCAGGGGCGGATATAGGATTTTCGAAAAAGGGGGATCGAGGGGGCGTAAAAATGGGATATCGGAAAGGGAGGGCCACGAAGTGGTCCTCCTGCGCCTCACCGAGGCTCATTTACGGCAGGGGGCTGGGGGCCGCCCCCAGAAGCTCTTGACAAAATGGTGCAAAATCCTGCATTCTCGCAATTTCCAACCATCAAAATGAATTTATTTAACACAAGGTTTTTAGTGTTCAATCGGTAACCTTTTTTGGTACAGTATATACAACAGAGATATCATAATAAACGAATTAGTACCGTTAATGCATTTAATTTATGGCGAGGACGAGCGGGGATTACATTTTTGCCTTTGGCGCTGGTTGTTACCCTCCCTGTTCTCTTTTTTTCCCTTTTTTTAAAGGGGGGCGTAGGCCCCTTACGCCCGCCCCTGGATCCGCCACTGGTTTTAGAATAACATGGTAAGTGTAGTTGAGTTTTTTGACGGATTTCAAGAAGTGAAAATCCGGGTTATAGTATGGTGAATGGCGAGCGAAGGTGGCAGGCGGCGGGGAAAAAATCATAATTGTTTTCTCATCAAATACTAATCACAGTCACTGCTGCTTGACTTTTTTGGTATGCAGCATCAGCATAGGGTCCCATATCTTGGGATTCGATTTCAGTTCTGTCGCTCTTCTTGCTTACTTTTTATCCATTTTTTTCTATCGTCTATAAGAGTTCTGTAAATTATTGAAAACTTCTGAATTTTGTTCAGTTGTCCGATTATAATAATACTTACTTTCGATGCTTTTGTTATTTTCAATTTCATCTTGAATATTTTCAATCGTTTCCAAATAATTCTTTGCTTCATCGTCTGATAACAAATAACCAACAGATCTTGCAATATCTATGTATAAGGTAGGGATATGAGTTATATTATCGATTTGTTTACTTCTGTTGTTTTTAGAATAAACAAAATGTTAATGATCCGTAGTATGGGGATACCACGTGGGGGATACACAGGTCCACGTACATGCATGGGCTGTTATAAATCCTTAAAAAATCATGAATTAATGACAAAATTGTCAAAACAAAGATCCTGGGGAAGGGCGTTCTTGGGGCACTTCAGGTGTTAAAATCTCCATATCTACGAATATGAACGTATATAACTTATAGTATACTTCATTGTTATTGATAATTATGGCGATGTTGAATTGATAATGTTTACTGACAAGTATCAACTTTACCATATCACTGGCATTATAAGCAGTTGTGTAAAATATCTGGCGTAATGATATAATTCTCAATATAAATTTGATTGACTATAAATCATGTCAATTATTTATGAACTTTTTATTTTCTATCTCGTCATCAGCTTTCAAGATGGAAAAAATGATACCTATGATCACCCATTCCAGCGGCATGACATAGAAAGTGCCTCCTCCAGAATATTGGTTTGGTTTAAATGTTGTTTAACGCCACTTTCAGCAATCCAAATGTTGTTTCAGCAATCCTTGTGTCAGTTTAGATTGAAGTAGCGAGTCTCGAACTCGTAATCTCGTGTTGACAGACCACCTGATCAACCTTAACCACACGGCCACCGAGGCCCCTCCCCCCCCCCCCGGCGGAAATCAGAAGAGTAACCCCTCTGACCCGAATGGTGTTTATGATTACCTTACACGTATATCGTAAAAGATATCTTTCTGAAGAGTGTCAGTTGCTTATAACATAACATTCATCAATCGTGTCTTTAATTTTTTGTAGAAATCTGTCTCTATCGCCGCTTCTATTGACATGAACGGCCATTCATAGAGACTGTGGAAGTTATTTGATGGTCGATACCTCTCTGCATTTACTAGTCCTACGACACAAATCCAGTGTATATTAGGACTGGTGAGGCTTAGTGTGTGTCTGAGGGTCTGTAAATCATCAAAATAGAAATTTCTTGTGTTTGTATCTACGGGGTCGTACTGGTTTTGCCTGTAACAGTTTATTCTTCTTGTCTTTTTGGGCGCATTTTTTCACCGAAACATTTGAATTACTGTAGGTGTTACCTTTGAACCCTTAGGTACGATCCATTTGCACAGCTTCTCTGTCGAGCCTGGTCTACTGGCAAATTCTTGTAACCTCGACTTACGAAATCTTCTTTCGCAAACAGAAGTCCGGCGATTTGGGTGCAGGCTTCACCTAAACCAGCCACACTGGAATATGCTCCACCAATAGGCTCTCCGGACTGTTTCAGTACCACAATGACTTTATGTTCGGTTCCTGAAGTATCCCCAGATGGGTTAGCCTAACATTAGATAGCACAGTTCGGTAATCTTTCAGTGTTTTTTTTAAGTTGGTTGTACATGATGCTGCAAATATGTCCGGACTCCCAAATGTCATAGCATAGTCTCTCAGTGCTTTGTACGTCTTGAGGCTGTTCTGGTTGAAAGTTTCAAAGTGGCGGCGAGGTTGTGGTTTGGCTATGTCATGGGCAGCATGAAGCTAGTCCAGAATAAAATTTATCTTTATCTCAGGTACTTGGCGCATTTCTTTCACCCAACCCTCTTTTCGAGTTTGTTCAGGTACTTGGCGTATTTCTTTCACCCAACCCTCTTTTCGAGTTTGTATGTCTGCTAATGTCTGTATAAACGGGTCCTGGTCAAAGTCGATGCTGCCTGTGGTGCTAATATTTATCAATATTGAGGTACTGACAAAGAACACAAGAACAGTTATTTAATTTTTGTGGTTCCGTTTTCCTTATTACAAAAATTAGAATATCAATTTAAAAAATAAGTGAAATATCGATTATTATATTGGCAAGCGCTATATAACAATACAATTCCCAAGCGCTACGGGAAGCCACTCGTGATACAATAAACACGCTAATTGCTATAATTTGTTAGTTATCTTTAAATGTTCAATCAGACGCAGTCATTAATAAGTTTAAAGGAAACAAATAAATGTTAAATAAACCTAAAACGTAAATTTAATTTAATATTATTACTTTTACTTATTTGCAGAAAGACAGGAACAGAAAATGTCATTACTTTTGAATTATAAATATTTGTTTCTCAAGGTATAGAGGTTATGGGTATGATAATAAAGTCAGTGTTTTAGCCAGTGAATGCTGTCGACATTTCATTCAAAACTAAACATAGAAGCAATTTCAAGGAATTAGTTTAGTTTAGTTTAAACATATTTTATTGTCAAAAATAAACAATAGGATTGAACACAAGTTATTACAACTTATGAAGTTCTCTCCGTTCAATAATCTTACAAAATAATTCACAAGATGACAACAAGGAAATAACTACACAATTTTAAGTACATACAGAAAAAATACATGACACATAACAAAATATACAAAGCAATACATTATAAACAATGCAAGAAAGTCAACCATAATAATAAGGGGGGGGGGGGGGGTCGAGCTATGCAGAAAATCTTTTAGAATGGGGAATGTAACTGTGTACATGTCTAAAAATTATAGTGTTCACTTCGTTACTAAGGCTATCAAAACCAAATAGGACAATTTCAATAGAGAGATTAGTAATTCGCATCAACGGATGTAAAAATTGATTTCTAATGTTATCGTAAAGTGGACTTCTAGAAAATAGTGTATGGAGTCTTCTTAGGGACAACCACAAGCACAGCATCGGTCGTTGATTATGTTTACTCTATATAAATCGGCCTTTAGGGAACTGCAACGGTGACGTAATCTAGTATGAATAATATTTAAATTTCTGCTTCCTATTAGAAAATATGATGGGACAATATAGGAATTGTAAGGACACCTATGACAAAGTGACAATCATATGGACACGATCAACTTTTAACAATAAAAAGCAAATTTAGATACCGAACCATTTTGTTTGTCTCCAACGAAACCCCTTGCTCTCGATAAAACGCCAAGAACCTTAAACCATTCCCGCCTATGGACAAACAACAACTGTGAAAGTATAAACCACATATTTAAGATTGTCACTGACTGGAAGCCACAACTTCTACCAGAGTTGATTGGTAGTATCTATGACATTGTACGTTTAAATTTTTCCGACTTGAAAAGGACGATATACGGACAAGGCAATTATGAACTATTTAGTTTTTTTTGTTTGTTTCAATGATTTTTAACGTCATTTTCAGCAATTTTTCAGCTTTATCATGGCGTCCAGTTTTTATTGGAGGAGGAAGCCGGAGTACCTGGAGAAAACCCCCGACCTGCGGTGAACCATTTAGTGCATTTAAAAGTATGTATATGCCACAAAGTGTTTGGAATACCAAAACTTCGGAAAACTTCCACAGAAAAAGATAAAATCTTTAATAAATTGTTAAAATCCTCTAACTTTAGTACATACAAAATAACGTCATCAGATGGAAAACTGACAGGTCCAAACGTTAAACGTTTGGCACGAAAGTAAGGTCAACGTTATCGACCCAAATGAGCTGAGCAAAAACAATGCCACGATACCAGCATTAGAAATTTCTTCATTAACTTTTAACATCATCAAAATATTGTTTTCTTTATGTTTTGTAAAATGTGTGTACAAATTAACAGTGAACTCTGCGTATTTATTTATTATATTTAAAATTAATT
The DNA here is from genome assembly GCA_944474755.1 of Limnoperna fortunei. Classification (NCBI taxonomy): domain Eukaryota; kingdom Metazoa; phylum Mollusca; class Bivalvia; order Mytilida; family Modiolidae; genus Limnoperna; species Limnoperna fortunei. The sequence goes on from OX104116.1 coordinate 60,833,527, forward strand.
ATAGTAATTATATATTAGGCACGTCTAATTATTGTGTTTTGTCACGGTTGTTTAACACAATAAACAATACGTTGAACTACCAATGTTTATATCTGTGTGAATGGCACATGCGGAATAAAATTGCAATAACAATTTATTATTTATTAGCACATTTATACCCCAAGGGGTTGATGGCAAAACAGCTACACAATAATACACAAATAATAAACAGTTATAAAATTTTACAAGACATTATAAACTTAAATAAAATCCAAATCATGCAGTAACACTTTCCTCAGAACTAACGACTTTTTTATAAATAGGGCAACATAGTACAAATGAATAGAAGAGGACACTAATTTTACATATGTTTCAAATCCATTTCTTAAACAAATATCTTTGAATAATTCTTTTCTTATTTTGGTTGTATTTATGGCAATAGAAAAAGTAGTGGATTTCATCTTCAATGACATTCATGCTGCACATTTGACAGAATCTATCATTTCATTTTAGTTGTTTATAACGACCTCGTTCTATTTCAAGAAAATGATTGTTAATATTCATTTTACAAATATTTTTTTCTATTTTCAAAGTTAGTTTTTAATAAATAATCATTAATTTCATTAACTTTTTTTATTTTGCTGTATAGATATATTTTATTGCGCCCATTTTATTGTCATTTACTTATTGTAAATAACTTATATTTTTTTACTGTATGATAATTGGAATAAATGGGCAAAAATTATATATTTTCCAGATTGGCAAAGCGGGCTGATATCAAAATGTTATTAACTGCTTCCGAATGTTAACTATTTTACACGCTTTTCCGTAAGTGTTATCACATGCCTTTCCGTAAATGATCGGAATATATTGTTTACAAATATGACGTCGGAGAGTAACGTATAGTAGTGCACAAACACTGTGAGCACAAACATCGCTACGCAGGAAGTCCATGGTGAGGCCAAAAGTTAAGGAGAGCAATTGGGGTTAAAATTCATAATTCTGTTCTACAAAAACGACGCAAAGAATTTATGAGAAAATAAATAAATAAAATGAGTAAGAGGATTACGCGAACTTGTAAATTCTAGTCAAAAATCAGTGATTCTTCTTTTGCTATTTTTTAACTTTTGTTTTTTTTTCAAATGTGCTTTTATTATAAAATATATAATTGTGAATACTGAATTGCATACTTCCATCTTTTATTTGATAAAACAATTGTGATCAAGATCTTAGAATCAGTTATTTATTATTTTTAAATATTGAATTAAGAAATCAGTTTATACAGGAAAAAATTTGTTACCGGGCGAAGAATTTAGAATTTAGACTGTTAAAATCTGAATGAATGTTTAATGGCTGATTTGTAAATCAATATATTAAGAACACAGAAATCACAATTTAGAACGTAGAATAAATCATTCTGAATTTAGATGTAAAAGTACGATTTTTGACCCCGACTGCTTGCGATAAGAAGTGATGTATAGCGTGATGGAAAATAGGTCATACATAAAAATTTATGTGTGCCAATCTCCTTTATCTACTATAAATAATTCAACCTTAATGAGATTTCCTATATATATAACAAATGCACCTTAACTAAACTATGAACAGCTGAAAAATTTTTTTGTAATCATACTAAAAAATGACTTATGGCATCTTAATTTTTTAGAGGATTGTGGAGGGGGATTCAACACTTTTGTAATACTGTACAAATATATACAGAAATGGCTTAAATATATTGTAAAATCGTCATAAAGCAGCTATAGTGTTTATATTTGAGGGTGGCAAAATTAGAGACGTAAATAATAAGATATATATATCTCTAAACCAAACTAAAGCCATGACATTTTTATTTATTGGGCTTCGGGGTGTGTGTGTCCTTGTGGAAAAAGATGGGTGTTTGAATGTTTTTTTTTTTTGAAACATGAAAGTGATTTTTTATGTAAAGTTATGTGATATTTAGCGTTGACTTTTGTGTTGTCTCCATTTTTAAGTGATATATTTCCTTTTGTTTTGGCATAGTATTTTAGTTATTTAGACTTAGCATTTTTTTGGCTTTGTTAGATTCACTGTCAGTGATTGATTATGATGCTGCCACTTTCTTTACAATCTTTTACGCCGTCAAGCATGTCTGTTCCAGTTTTTATTTTTTTTTATTAATTATATTCACTAGCTATATAACTAACCGTTAATAACTTGTGTTCGACTGAATTAAGATTTATGAGATTGTATATTTTTGTATTTTTGGGCTATTGTAAAGAGCCTGGAGAACCTTTTGAATTATATTACGTGCTGCACAGAAAAGTACGTAATAATAATAATTTAAGCCTAGTTTTGTAAATTGTACATTTAAAGTTAGATATTGGATAATGGTTAACACATTATGTCATCTAATGTAAGTAGATCATTTTTATGAATTAGCCGATGTATTCCAGATGGCTATTTGGATCACGTGATTCCGTCTAATAATACTTTACTTCGGAATCCCTATCATAAAGCTCAGAAGGATGTAATTAGAGACATTTAAATATGTCTCTTGAATGCTATAAATGAAGCTGAAGTAAACTAAATAAGATAAATCTTTGTATTAATTAAAGTTTAAATATTACAGTTGCCAACAAAAGTTGGTTAATTGTGACAAAATTTAAAATAAGAATGTATCGCATACACTGCAAAATCAAACCTGTTTCTTCAGATAATATATGCACAAGATATTCATATCTTTAAGATAACTTAAACAGTTTTATTCTCTCAATATTACAGAGCTACAGATAAAAAAATTGTCCATAGACCGAATTTCAGATGAAGTCTAGAACAAATGCTATTGATGAAAAATCAGAAAAACAAATAATCTTAAAAAAAACTTAATCAAAGTGATAAACAGTAACATCCACCACCAGGCCATACCTATAATAAACGTAATACAGTGATATTTAGTAACATCCACCACCAGACCATACCTATAATACACGTAATACAGTGATATACAGTAACATCCACCACCAGGCCATACCTATAATACACGTAATACAGTGATATACAGTAACATCCACCACCAAGCCATACCTATAATACACGTAATACAGTGATATACAGTAACATCCATCACCAGGCCATACCTATAATACACGTAATACAGTGATATATAGTAACAACCACCACCAGGCCATACCTATAATACACGTAATACAGTGATATACAGTAACATCCATCACCAGGCCATACCTATAATACACGTAATACAGTGATATACAGTAACATCCATCACCAGGCCATACCTATAATACACGTAATATAGTGATATACAGTAACATCCACCACCAGACCATACCTATAATACACGTAATACAGTGATATATAGTAACAACCACCACCAGGCCATACCTATAATACACGTAATACAGTGATATACAGTAACATCCATCACCAGGCCATACCTATAATACACGTAATATAGTGATATACAGTAACATCCACCACCAAGCCATACCTATAATACACGTAATATAGTGATATACAGTAACATCCACCACCAGGCCATACCTATAATACACGTTATAAAGTGATATATAGTAACATCCACCACCATACCATACCTATAATACAGGTAAAATAGTGATATACAGTAACAACCACCACCAGGCCATACCTATAATACACGTAATACAGTGATATATAGTAACATCCACCACCAGACCATACCTATAATACACGTAATATAGTGATATACAGTAACATCCACCACCAGGCCATACCTATAATACACGTTATACAGTGGTATATAGTAACATCCACCACCAGACCATACCTATAATACACGTAATACAGTGATATACAGTAACATCCACCACCAGGCCATACCTATAATAAACGTAATACAATGATAAACAGTAACATCCACCACCAGGCCATACCTATAATACACGTAGTACAGTGATATACAGTAACATCCACCACCAGGCCATACCTATAATGCACGTTATACAGTGATATATAGTAACATCCACCACCAGACCATACCTATAATACACGTAATATAGTGATATATAGTAACATCCACCACCAGGCCATACCTATAATACACGTTATACAGTGTTATATAGTAACATCCACCACCAGGCCATACCTATAATACAGTGTATACAGTAACATCCACCACCAGGCCATACCTATAATACACGTTATAAAGTGATATATAGTAATATCCACCACCATGCCATACCTATAATACACGTAGTATAGTGATATACAGTAACATCCACCACCAGACCATACCTATAATACACGTAATATAGTGATATACAGTAACATCCACCACCAGACCATACCTATAATACACGTAATACAGTGATATACAGTAACATCCACCATCAGGCCATACCTATAATACACGTAATATAGTGATATACAGTAACATCCACCACCAGGCCATACCTATAATACACGTAATACAGTGATATACAGTAACATCCACCATCAGGCCATACCTATAATACACGCAATATAGTGATATACAGTAACATCCACCATCAGGCCATACCTATAATACACGTAATATAGTGATATACAGTAAACATCCACCACCAGACCATAACTATAATACACGTAATATAGATCACTAATTTTGTTCGAGTGATACAGCATACGATTTACTCATGTATCATATAAACTCTGTATCACATGCTGTATCACCAAGATGGACCAATAACAGCCTCGAGAACTGATATTGGTCGATTGGTTATACATCATGCGATAAGGATTTTGCCATGTATTTTTTATCGAGAGTATACGATACGGCATGTACTATACAGGTTAAGAGTATATGCGATACGATACAGGTATTCGATATCCGAAGGGAAGATCAGATTTATGACTCCGGGGATGATATACCGGTAGACGAAGGTAAAGGACTTTTATTGATTATAGTAGTACCCAAATCCTGTATTAAGTACTGAAGTATGATTACTTGTTTGGGAAATTCTGCCCCACTATTGTACAGTATAGTCAACTTTAAAAACCTTTAGCATGTGTTAAACGTGTTAAATGTGTTAAAAGGCTGGTTCTACCCTCTCACCGTAAATCGGTTTCATTCGGTTTTTGTGTTAATATTAAAAAGAAAATAGCAAAGAAAACACAACCCAAACCCAAAAACATAAAACACAGAAAGAGAGTAACTCGAACCCAATAAAAACCATGGGTGCACTCAGGTGTTCCGGACGAGAAAGAAGTGCCTGCCTCTAATTAAACACCTGTCGAGTTACTCACTGTCATGTCTAGGGAAACGTCAAATCCAGGAATAAGAAACACTACCTATGACTCAGCGAAAATGTCAGATTGTATTTGAGACACAGATTTCCCATAACGATCAATTAAGTCATGGTGACGATCATAGAACTTCTGGAGAGATAACATCAACCTAGGTTTAACAAACCCTTGTTTGAGAAGTTTAGCAGTCAACAGCAGTGATCGGTCTAGAAAATTGGAATACCGATCGCAGGATCTAGAATAACGTATAAGTTGCGAAATTTAAACACCATACGCTGGAGCTGCTGGAATGTTGCTGTCGATGAACGGGAAGTTGACAATTGGAAAGTTGAAGTCATCACGTTTGTCGTAGAGTTTAGTTTGTAGTTTTCCTGAGTCTAATTCTAGAAGTAGGTCTAAGTAAGAAGCTGACCTTAGTGTATTGGTGGTGTCTTTAATTTCAAGCTCGCTGGTGTAAATTGAATGAAAATAGTCACCAAATTTTGCATAGATGATGGACAAAATATCATCAGTATAGCGAAATGTTAAATTAAAGGTCTGGGCCAGTCTCTTTTCTTTCTTCTTCAGTAGGCCTTCTAGGAATTCAGCCTCATAAGAGTACAAAAACAGGTCGGCGAGAAGAGGAACACAATAAGTACCCATTGGAATACCAACAGTCTGTTGAAAAACATGTCCTCACTTTTCGTTTTTCTTGAAAAAGCAGCGTTTTATAAAATCTTTAAGCCTGGTTTTAAGCTGCGTATAGAGTGTCGAAAAATCAAATGTTTTCATGCTGTTACAATGGGAAAGAGATCCAGACTTCAAGATGTCTATCAGGTCTTTTGAATTTTTTAATATCCACATTTACTTTATTCCACTCCTGGAGTAGAAAGTGTCACTGTATTTTTGAAGCCCGTTTTACTGTTGTTAAAATAGTGGTAAGGAGTTGAAATAGTATTTTGGTAGTACACAGACGATCCTGCTATAAAGAGCTGTTTGTATGGATTTTTGTGAAGTTTTGGAATCCAATGCAATAAGGGGAGATCACAATCTTCGACTTTGATTTGAGATCAAAGGATGCCAATACCGAATTATGATTTTCAATAATCTCCTCCTTTGAAAGCGCAGTGAATGTATGCTGTAAGTAGGATTTCCAATTGAACTGCCCATGCCTTATTCATTAATTAAACACTCTGTTATGTTTTTTGCAAATAAAAATAATGTTGTTAGGGGCCTTATCTGCTGGCACAACAACATATTTGTCATGAATGTCGGACAACGTTTTAAGAGCATAAAGATTTCTGAAGATTGATGATGCTTTAGTACCCATAGATCTTCTTAAACGACTTATTCTAATTTGAATCAATGACCTCAAGGCCTTTACCCACTCGGACAAGTTATCAACCTGCTGGTCCTCTTGCTTTGCCCATTTTCTGGCATAGTCCTATATTGAATCAATCAATAATTTAAAGTTATAATTCCAGGTCATGGATTTAGATTCACGATACAATGGTCCTCTGGACAACACATCGGAGTCTTTAATTTTCAACAATATTAAGATCTCCAGTTATCACGTGACCTGAAGGACTATATATGTATGGGGAATTGTGGCAAGAGCAGTCCGGGGCATGGCTTTGAAGTCATTGATCAAAAGATCATGCAATACACGTTTGTAATGAAAAATTCTGGCTGCAATGGAGGTAGTATAGGTATAAGATATAACAGGAATTGATTTGTTTTTGAAGTATGATGGAATTTTGGAAGTTACAGACTTGTGATGCAAGATATAACCAAGATTGATAGCATCTATGCCTTTGTTAGCAAAAAGTACAATATACATTATATTTTACCATTATAGGGAGGGTTCCTGCCTGCGTTCGATCCACAGAGTAGCCCAGGCATTCCCTATATGACAGATATTGGACCCCTCTATTGAAGGGGGGAAGTTGTCAGGTAGTAAGATAGTGTTAATGACGGACTGATTCTCTATTTGCCCTTGTATTGATTTAAAGTTGGCTGTATTGTTCCCGAGACCCGTAGGGTCAATACAAGACCAATACAGAATCAGCCAGTTTGTAACACTTTTATTATATAACCATATAATCTTAACAGTCCGCATGTCTGGTTTGTATGAACTGTGTGGAAATCAATTACCAATCACTCTCCATTTTGCCCTGCGGGCCGAAAGGAAAAAAGTTATTAACCGGGCAAACTTTTATATTCATTCAGTAATCAAGATATTGGTTTTGCCGATTTCAGCATATTAAGGACAATTTTTACGTATTATTTAATAATACGATAAGCCTGACCAATATTTGTAGCGTGTTTAGAGTGTTCCACGCTACCTGCAAGATGAAGGCCACATTTGTATATTTTAAAAACGTGTAGCGTCTTTGTAGCCGCCTCAACAGGCTAGTCTCACCGTCCTACCTTTAATCTTAAATACTATAATACTCATACTATGCCTGTGCAAAGTTTGTTCTTCTGGTTCCATTCATTACCCTATTTTGCCTGCGTAAATTTTTTCGTGTCAATATACTAATAGCTGATATTAATATTTAATGAGAGAAACATCTAAAACAAGCAGAAATAGGTTTAAATAGATTCCGTCCACAACATTTTCCATGGTATATTAATTTTCCATGGCTTCTGCATCGTTTTTTCGGTTATTGATATGCGTGCACATTTTGCATCTATTTGCATACATAAATTTCGCATGTATACATAATAGAATACTTAAGAACATATGTCAAGTTAACAAGTACCCTGCCTTGTTAATAAATTTTTAGAAACCCCATTTTTTCAACCATAATACAATTATGACAAAGCGCACGTTATTGGGGAATCTAAACGTAACGTTATTTGAGTTACGTTAAATTACGTCGTGCACATTAAAAGATTGTATTTGTCTCCAGATTTGTATATCGATGTACAAAATAAATAACCATTTTCTGCTCAAACTGTATTTAAATTCATACACATACAACGTTTTGCGCACTAATATTTTCCTTATAGAATATATTTATAATAATTCAACTTTGTTTGAAATAACATCGCCACAGGCATTTGGGGTCAAGATAATTTTTTTATGGAATAAAATGCCAATAAATGAGTTTACAGTGTGTATTCACTCGTTTGGTAACCCCAAAAGTAGCGCGTTGCTGTCTAAAGTAGTGCGTTACTTTTACAAAGTAGCGCGTTACTTTCACAAAGAAGCGCGTTACAGTCCTTAAACTGGAATGAGTATAAAGAAGCGCGTTGCTTTCAACAAGTAGCGCGCTGCTTTTAGCATTTTAAAGTAATGCGCTACTTTCTTAAAGTAGCGCGGTACTTTAAGGAAGTAGCCTGTTCGTAAAACCAGCGCGTTACAAAACAGCGCAATTATGACATGAACCGCCACTCATAGAAGACCCATTCTCTGCTCGAAAATGCGCCATCGACAGTAAGACATGGAGATTTATTTTCAGAAGTTTTAATTTCAAATTGTATCTTCAGACCGCGAATGTTGAAATATCGGAATTTTCTCAATGATATAGTTCCACTTTACACGTACAGGGCACTGTTTCATATTTTTAAACATCTCAAATTTCAGGATTTCCTCAACTCAAATGTTGGCCAATCAGATTGCTGGAAAATTCAAATTTGAGAAAAAAAACACAATTTGAGAAGTTTTATGAAACTGAGACCTAAAACATAAATCAGTCATGACCATATTTGATTAGGGATATAGATGAACAATCTACAAAATGTGGAACGATTTTAATATAGAAGTATATGTACAGCAAAGTAAGAAAAAGAAATTAAAAAGTGCAAAATACGCAGTCTTGACTTGGTATAACCAAAGTCCCTTCTCCTTACAACTTATTTTGCCATAAATGATCAATTCTTTAATGTAATTACGGTAATTTTAAAAAATATAGAGAGAGTTTTTATGTGTCTGATTGGCTTTAATTTTTGTTAATCAAGAACTATAATGACAAACGTGAGAGTGACTGGATTAAGCTTGCGTGAATGAAAAAAATTATTGCACCAGCTAGGGACTGGGTTAAGCTACCATCTAAAAAAGGTTTGTTCATATAGATCCTATGACTTTTTTTACAGACATGTATCCCAAAACTACATCTGTATAAGGGGGTCCCTCGAATATAAAAATTGAAACGTTGTCCTGAACGACATTGTAAATTTTAGGGAGGAGGATTGAATTATTCAATCACAGCTAGTAATAAAATAAAACGCGATTTCGTAAGGGAAACAGAAATACGAGAGGATGGGTTTGCATATTCACTCATTGCAATATATACTGTTGAAATTATAAGTGTCAACAATGTATAGACACCGTGCATATAATTGTGAGAGTAGATTTACTTCGATAGATTTTTGCAAGTTTATGATTATACAATATTTATTTGTTAAATTATGCGTTAATGATCTTTGAGTGCAAAACTGTAAAGCCGTTGGAAATTAACATAAACAGTGTATGAGGAAAATTTGCATAAATATTTGCTCATTGCAATGTATACAGTTGAAATTATACATGTAAAAAATGTAGTCGATTCCAATTTCCTTATTCTCTATAGTCTTTAATCATTACCAAATACAAATACAAATAATTTTATTGGCTCAAACTTATCTACAATAAATGGTTTAGGCCTATGACAATAATTGAATACAAAATTAAAATTACAAACCATATCATTTTTAAATTATCGCGCCATTGAAGATTATCCAATCACGATCTAAAAATAGACAGTTGAATGAAGACACGCGATACAAATAAAGATCTGAAATAACTTATTACTTCCTGTTTTACAACAATTATTGCATCTTTTGTCAATTATAACATTATTTATTTTTTTAGTGCAGTCAGCACACATCTCTGACGTCACTGTCTCAGTGTCTGATTGTGTTTGTGCTGACGATGTTTGTGCCTATCATGGATGTTCGCAACTAGATATTGATGACGTCGGACGATAAAGCAGACGACATGCATGATACGAATGCATGGATATGGACAATTCTTTGTATTATCTTTAATCAACGAAAACTAACACACAAAAAGAAACAAACCCGTGAGTGATCTGAAAATATTATCTAAATTACTTAAAAACTAATTCGGAGCACATTTCATTTTCCTCTGCTGAAGCATATGATAAAAAGACCGGGGGTCGCCCCGATATTCCGACACCCCATTAGTCCGACATCCCGTTTGTCCGACGCCCCATTAGTCCGACACCCCATTGGTCCGACGCCCCAATAGTCCGACACCCCATTGTCAAAAATTGTAATAGTTCGACACTTTCCATTAATAAATTCCAAAAATCAAATGTGTATATTTTCCTATATTAAACTATGTCCAGCGGTGTTGTGATTTTGTAATTTCTTATTGGAATACAAATATAAACGTAGTAAAGGACCGTATAAATATTGCTGACAAGTGTTTTTTTTTCTCTATTGGTTCGCCAGTTTCAGAAAAGAAGCCTTTAATAATTGCCTTAGGCGTCTATATATGTTTAATAAAGCCTAGTCCGAGGATCCTCTGTCGACCACTCAACGCATTTTGATAGACTTCGATGCCAGGTTTCACGAAGTGCAAACCCGGGTTGGGTTTAGTATATGGTGAAATCAGTGGCCACGTGGGCAAAATACGGTATCTAAATTTTGTGATCATCTTCTATATTTTTCAAACTAGATCTCTTAAACTTCATAGAAAGATTGCATATGTATTGACGTTCTGCAACTGTTATTATGCAAATGTTCAAGGATTGTTTTCCAAATTTTCCAGACTTAGGAACTTGGTAATATTTTCAGAACATTTGCAGAAGACGTAATCAACTCCTCCTTCACAGAACCAAAACCTTCTTCGTACACTTTGTAAAACATTCCCCATTTATTAAGGCACATGCTTTGCAACCCGGCCATTTCAGACCTGCGATTTTTTATATGTTTAGTGCATTATTTTTTAAAACTAACACAATATTCATTGGAAATATGAATTAAATTTACAGTTATGATTTATTTAATTATTATTTTAAAAAATACTAATCAATATTAAATGACGATTGTGATTGTCAAAACTCCAGTCTAGATGTCTTGTTTTTTTGAGCTTGAATATATCTGTTCTGTTCACAAATTTCTTTCATTCCATTATTTGGTAGTAAAGAAAATGCAAAAAATTATTTGTTCCTGTCTTACAAAAATTTAATTAATTTTTAATAAAATTTGTTACATTTAAAAATAAGAAAGCAAAGTTCTGGAATAAGTGCATCCTCACAAGTCAGGGTTTCTGTGTCCACATGTGTTTCGTGGACACATGACATGTGGACACAGAAACCCTGACTTGTGAGGATGGAATAAGCGCACAGAAACAAGAAGAAATAACCTATTATATTTATACTGTAAATATATATTGCATTGAAGAGAATGGTTAGTATTTAACAATTGACCAATTTCATTTATTTGGAATTTTACGTTCCTCTTTCCCTAGAAAGTTAAATTTTTGGTTCAACAAGGTAATTGGAAACTTGCAAAAATTTATCTGTTCTGAAAAACCTAGAATGCAGGATTTTGTTTCATTTACCAAAGCTTCTCGTTCCAGACCCCTGACTGTAAAAGTACCGTGCATATGCTTGGTGCGTCGGACAGGAGTTGTCCGAATGTAGACAAGTAAAAATAATGAAAGGCAACCAACAATTGGAATAGACCTGCCCGTTGGGCAAATTAGCTGACTTTCCTTATTTCTAATTTAACCAATTACCATTTCATATATAAACGCATCTTACGTACTACCGCAAATCAGGCTATTTTGGTTGTAGTTTTATTCTGGCTTATTTGCGCTTTCGGTGAACTAACCAAAATTAAACACACCAAAAAAAAAAGCATGCACCAACGTTTTACACTCCAAAATAGCGGACCAGTAAGACAATATGGCTTTAAATAGAGGTAATAAAAAAGTGTGTGTAAATGAAAATTACAGGTATACATTTTTGTGCATATTTCCTTATAAAATTGTGCTACTAACGGTGAGCCACACCATGGTATTTTGGTTTTGTAAAGACATGTAACTGACTAATCAAATTCCAGGAATAATAATGATATGGGGATAATACCCGATATATCCCCAATTCGCGCAGGCGCAAAGAGACGTCCCGATTAAAATAAGACTATCGAGGGCACGTTATGGAAAAATATTTTGTCCACAGTGCATTGCAAATTTGAAAGGATTTCTTGACAAAAATGTTACATCGTGAAAATGGCGACTATAAAATCATTGCCTATAGGATCCTCTTGAATAGGAAAACACAGGCTTTTGTCATATATATTATTAAATTGTCATAATTCATTCTGGGTATAAGGCTGTACTCGCACATGGGCTGGGATTGTATATTCATATTTTCTACTTCGATATCGCTCCGTCGGTAAAAAATAATCGAATATACAGATCCAGCCCATGTGTCAATTAAAACAATATCATATCCCTTATGAATTTATTTTTTAAACAGAAACATTTGTGTCAAACAAATCCGAATGCGACATTTTGTTCCTGTAAAAATTAAAAGCGGAATTTCACTTTTTGTTTCTTGAATATGACCAACAATAATTAAAAAAACATAATAGAGTAAACGTTAAAATTAGGTGGTTACATAATTTATTTTATAATTAAGTTTAATCAAATCTTACTGCTCAAGCTATTCCTACTAATCATTTAACTTTCGGTATACCATATCATTCTGCTATGTTTCGTGTGCAGCAAAGGAGTTTCGACTTAATTAGCAATGTGTTGTTGTCTTTAATACGCGTAAAAGCAACAGTTTCATTTCCATATAATTGAAATGAAAAAATAAAATATATTTCCCCTAATAGGAATAAACAGTTTATATAGACTTTATAACTGTAATATACAATCTTCTTTTGTTAGCGTATATTTATTTCCATAATGAAGAAATAACGTATGATGGCACGATGCGGAGCCTATCTATGCAATTCAAACTTATGCAACAGTCGGTTTTTTATAGAATCTATGTGAGAGGCAGTGTATACAAACTGTAATAATTAAAACTAAACATTCTTGAAACCATATAATTTAGGTCTATTGAAAAATAGACATATTTACAATCTACTGAGTCATAACGTTTAATGCAGGAAAATATTAATGTGTTGGAATATACAGTTATTACATATACCTTTCCATACACACCACAATGTGATTTGTTTCTTCTGCGCCACAAGAATTCGAGATGCCATACATAGTGGCAGGAAACTGCTTAAAACAATAAGTACTCTGTTCTAGTTTCCGACTTGTTTAAGTTGCCGTTTTACTATTTATTCCTTATTTTTTGCATATCAAAAAATAAAATATTGATATAAATTTTTTTGTGATATCAGGAAATAATAACCAAAAATGATATAAAATTGGAAATAATTAATAAAACAGCGCCTAGTATTTCTGACGAGGTTTTGCCATAAAATTTTCAACTAAGAAATCAGCTAGAAATGCCCAACAATGAATCTGTGCACTCACCGAACTTCGTTCATGGTTTTAGAAAGCATAAAAACAAAATTAGGATGATCGACAAATTGAGTGTCGAACTATTTGGAGCGTCGACTATTGGGGTGTCGGACTAATGGGGTGTCGGACCAATGGGGTGTCGGACTGATGATGCGTCGGACCAATGGGGTGTCAGACTAATGGGGCGTCGGACCAATGAAGTGTCGGACTAATGGGGCGTCGGACCAAAGGGGTGTCGGACCAATGGGGCGTCGGACTAGCGGTGCTGCCTCAAAAAGACCATTACATGACATTTTTTATATCATAAGCCCTCGGTTGATATTAGCCTTCGAGCCTGCGGCTCTTGGGCCAATATCAAACCTTGGGCTAATAATGTAAATGATATCAAAAATGTCATGTAATAATCTGATATTATTTTCAGTTAGTTTGTTCAGTTTTTGGAAAAATAATGTTTCATAATTAGTTTTAATATCTTTTTTGAATTGTTTTTCATAGGAAAACATTTCTTTTTTTAAATTCAAGTTGTTCTACTGTTTTAAAGTTTATTTGGTTCTGAGATGAATTATTCTCATTCAGAAACAATTTTCAAGTCCAACGTTAACATTTAGTTCACCATACAAAATTTTGTTTCTCATACACTTGCCTCACAAGCTGTTGGGTTTACATGTTACCAGGGTATTAGTCTTATCATTAGCAGACAGACAGTCTAGATTTTTAAAGGAATATTTTAAATTAGAATTAGAAATTTAATTTCTGAACAGGTTATACGATATACCATGGTTGGGGTCTGTTTACACCAAATAAACCGCGAAGAGATTTATGAATGGTGTAAAACAGACCCAAGCCAGGTTATAGAGTATAACCTGTTCAGAAATTTGAAAAATATTCCTTATAATTTAATTTTAACTATAAATTTTAACAGTTTTAATGGTTAAAACGTCAATGGCGACATTAAACTATTTGAATTTTAACGGCGCAAGTATAGGTCATAGTTTAGGCAAGTTATATAGTATAATATGGGTTGCTCGATTTGAATTAACCAATCTGATTTCAACTTACAAAGCAAATTAAATTTCTTACGTCTAATAACCCTACTGCATTAAGGCCTGCATGCTAAAAACTGTGCTTGGCTTCTACTTTGTCTCTCCATAATAAGGTCGAAATCTTTAAAAAAAAATGTTAGTAACAAGCCATTTTGTATTATACTTAACCCTGCCAAAGTAAAATACACATGTAAAGCAACAAAGACACTGTATAGTATTTTCAATATGATAATGCCCAACCGTATGTGAAAAAAAAGTGTTTTAACAGCAAACAAATTAAGACACCAATGTTCATTAAACTTGAAAATGGAACAAATGAAATACATGCATCTCATCTACAAGTTATAAATTTTGAGCCATATATCACATACTTTATTGTTAAATTGATTTAATATACTCTTTGATTCAAAGAAACCCCATTTGGAAAGTTTGTGTTAGTCATAGAATATCGTATCAATTGCAAGATAAAAACCTAAAAACCCCATAAACATTTAGAGAAGGAACAAGATTATGAAAGGCCGTTCATGTCAAAAACGATATAAAATAACGCGTTAAAATTGAACGCGTTAAAATCGATTTTAACGCGTTAAAATCAGTTTTAACGCGTTAATACAATAATTTATCGCGTTAGTGGAAAATAAACTTTTACGCGATAAATTTAGTGATGAAATTTATCACGTAAGTGCAATTTAACGTTTATCGCATTAAAAAAGAACACTTCTCTGGCCACGGATGTCATAATTAAAATATTTAACGCGTTAATGAAAGCTACTAGGATTTTGTTTTTAACGCGTTAAAAGTTACTTTAAAAAAAGTAGTTTATTTTACTTTTAACGCGTTAAATATACTTTAAACGCGTTAAAACGCGTTAAATTTAGTTTGAACGCGTTAAATTAAGTTTTATCGCGTTAAATACAATTTTAACGCGTTATTTTATTAAATGCAATTTTAACGCCTGAAAATAAGTTTTATCGCGTTAAAATTGCGTTAACGCGTAAAATTCAGTATTATCGCGTTAAATGCAATTTTAACACGTTAAATCCAGTTTTAACGCGTTAAAATCGCTTTGATGCCTTCTAATCACAATTAAAATGTTGAAATCACTTTTAACGCCTTTTTTAATTTTAAAGGGTTAAAATCAATTTTAACGCGTTAAATTCAATTTTAACACGTTAAATACAATTTTAACGCGTAAAATAAATTTTTAACGCGTTAAACTCAATTTTAACGAGCTAAAATCAATTTTTTACCTTCAAATCACTGTTAAAACATTGAAGTCACTTTAAACGCGTTAAATTCAGTTATATAGCGTAACAATTGCTTTTAACGCGTTAAATGTAGTTTTAACGCGTTAAATTTAGTTTTATCTCGTTAAATTTAATTTTAACGCGTTAAATTTAGTTTAACGCATTAAAATTTATTTTTACGCGTTAAAAGTTATTTTTACGCGTTTAAAGTTATTTTTACGCGTTAAAAGTTATTTTAACGCGTTAAAAGTTACTTTTAATGGATAAAATAGTGTTTGCTGACCATCAATAGTACATAATGTTTAACGCGTTAAATGCTCTTTTATCGCGTTAAATTTCAAATATATGACACTTCTGGCCAACTAAATCTACAACTTACGGGTAAAATTCGACGACTTAAATTTGGGTTATGTCGAATGTTTACGGAAGCGTATAATGGACTCGTGTTGCCTTAATAAGACAACCTTATAACGTGATTTTTCCTTAAAATATTCAATGTTATCACCTTATAAGGCAATGATTTGCCTTATTTTGTACAAGGTTGTGTGTTGTTAAGCGTTTAACTTGCATTAATTTAAACAAACTTAACTTTGTTTTACTTAACATTGTCTTAACCTAATACACAGTTAACCTTCGATAGTTAAGAGTGTTTTAAGTTAATACGATAATGTGTGATAATAAGTAGCAACTTCTTATTATTTATGGCAATTTATTCTCTAATATTTAGCTAACCCCAAGAATCTTACCTTGCGTTGTGCAAAATAAAACGTTACATTGCCTAATGTTAATGCGAGATTCTTAAAAACAGACATAACCCTTTATTAGTTTTTATGGACTTATTTTTACGTTTTATTTTGCACAACGCAAGGTAAGATTCTTGGGGTTAGCTAAATATTAGAGAATAAATTGCCATAAATAATAAGAAGTTGCTACTTATTATCACACATTATCGTATTAACTTAAAACACTCTTAACTATCGAAGGTTAACTGTGTATTAGGTTAAGACAATGTTAAGTAAAACAAAGTTAAGTTTGTTTAAATTAATGCAAGTTAAACGCTTAACAACACACAACCTTGTACAAAATAAGGCAAATCATTGCCTTATAAGGTGATAACATTGAATATTTTAAGGAAAAATCACGTTATAAGGTTGTCTTATTAAGGCAACACGAGTCCATTATACGCTTCCGTAAATGTTATATTATTTTCTTTTATTCGGTTTGGTGTTATATTTAATAGTAGTTTTTACGCGTTAAAAGAACATTTAACGCGTTAAAATTACTTTTAACGCGTTAGTTTATAGTGTTTTTGACATGAACGGCCTTTCATGCAAGATGTCCTGCTTAGTGTAAACATATTTATTCAAAGAGAAATCATCGTTAATAGTATAACAGCATTTTTCATGCACAAGAAGGACTCAGAAATAAGCAATAAATGCTTATGCTAATCTGTCTCCTTGATAACAATATTATTAACAACAAAAATGCACATGCCTTTGTAATAATACAATGAATTACTATTATTTTCTCAATAATAACGGTAGAATAATTAGTGTGTACAATCATAAGAAGGAAAGAAAATTAAACTACATGAAAACAGATGGTAGGATAAATTAATGTGAGGAAAAACGTGAAAAAAAAGATATAAAAAGAAAAAAAGAAAAATTGATGAAATGCAAGTAAATATAACATTAGATTTGAACAGATGTAAACCTTTTGGACTTGATGATGTAATTTTGAAGAATTTTGAATAGCTACATGTTTTCTTCTTCGTTGAGGTCTTTTGAGCCGTTTAGTAAGAATTTTGTATCGAGAACAGTTATTGGATTACCGAATGAATTTAACATTTTCTGGCGCAGCGATGAGTACATTGGACAGTGTAATAGATAGTGTGAAGTGGTTTCAAGACTTCCACATCTAAAGTTACGTGATTCAACTAAGTTTCGCAAGTATAAATAGTAATTTAAGGAGCTTTAATTTAGTTTAAGTCTAGTATGCAGAATTTGTCCTTGTCTCGTTCCGGTATAATAATATTTTCATAACTCAAATCATTGCATTGTGCCACACTGGGGGTTATAACTAATTTCAGGTACGGTTTACTGAGCTATTGCGTGATAATATAGTTCAATGTTTGTACTTTCTATCTGTAATATTGTTTTGATTATTTTTCAGGTGAAAAACAGTATGTTTTGTATTTCGAAATGTAATACTTTTGTTATTTGCGTTTGAATTAAAATATAATTCTGTTCATAAATTCTTACGCGATCAAGCTGGCTAGGTGAACGATCATATTGTTGTATTCATTACATTATGTGCACGTGATTATGTGTCATAACCATTTATTGTAAATGTGTTGAACAAATAAATATTTCGTACTATTATCATAAATGCACATTAAATCTGCTCTCATCTGAATTTAATTCTATAATTAACGCATTGTAAATATGTCCAACAATAATAAATTTCTTGCTACTGTTTTTAATGGTGTATTAAACAATTTTCGTGATGTAAACCGTTAATATTCCATGGCTGCCTGTGCTGCTGCAGCTGATCATCATGATGAATAACAGTAAACAAGATTTTCACATGTACATCTTTGCATAATAAAAATAACACATAAATCAATGTATTAAGAATTTCGAATATTTATAAAACAAACGATAACCAGTCATTTAGCTCAATTGTGATTGCAGATTTAACAAACGGTACAAATGTCATGAATGTTAATAATTTGGGACAAAGATTGCACACCGACTTGATGAGGGAAGTATTACGAATCTGTAATTCCTGTCGAAAATTTAAATGATGAAAACGTTTCTACTTTAGCATTGTCTTATTATTGGTTTATGCGCTTTTTTAATTTTCCAGTTATTTTGTTGTCGCATCATATAGAAATAAATTATTTAATTAAATTTTTTAATACAGGTCTCAATTGCATTTTCCTGTATCTTTCTTTTACTTTAAATAATTCAAATGTCCAAAAATGTTAACTAAGTCCACTATAAGGCTGCATATATCAAAAGCAATTGACTTTCCATATTGGGCCTCAAACGTACAGGTTCAACATGTTGCGGTCGCATCATGCTGCGCTCGGCGAAGCTTTTTATTCTTTACTGTTATTGTTGGTTATAGTATTAATTACACAATTTCTATTTTTATTATAGGACATTTATCAGATATTACAATACAAAATGACTTCTTGTTTTAATTCTCCAATTACTTTAATTGAGTTTCCCCGATATGGTTACAACCATATATCTTTTCTTGTTGTACCTTGTCATTATGAGTCTTAATTCCTTTTTTAAATATAGGAAGGGACTTACAGTTTTGTATGTCCCGTGGTAGGTTGTTCCATAGGTTAACTGTTAATGGAAGAAAAGAATTCAAGTACAGAGATGTTCGGGCATAGATTTGCGTAAGATTATTTGCTTGGCGAGTGGGGTAATTATGTCGGCTATAAATACGGTCAGGAAGTAAGTCATGTAAGTAATTTGGAGTATTTCCGTTAATTATTTTGTGAAACAGTATAAGTTTATGTGCTTTACGTCTGTCAGTTAGTTTTTCCCATTTTGTTTCTTCGTAGAGTTTGGATGCACTTGTTAATTTCGTTCTTCCGGTTGAGCATTTTCAAGTTTTAATTCGTTTATTTGACTTATATTATCCCAGACAACGTCCGCGTACTCTAATATTGGTCTAATGAATGATAGATACATTTAGTTGAATTATGTTTACAAAATATTTCAGTTTGGGGTATAAATGCACATAAGAAAATATCAACTGGCTGAAATGCGTTAAGGACATATTTCACGAAATAAGATCCACTATAAATGAATTCTAAGACCCGAATGAATAGGTCTTCTTCTTCTTCTTGAAGGTTGTTCAGGGAATTGTCCACACTGATAAATAAATACCCTCGGTCGGACGGTTGCTAGTTGTTAGTAGTCCATTGACTCTACCAAGGTGGGTTTGACGAAGCACGGCCTTCAGGATACCTGGTCGAAGAACTCGGCTCGACTTGAGACCGGGCTGCTCAGATGTAACGTTGGCCTGCTCCAGTACCCCACATGGGTAGAAACGAAACTCGACCACATACATCATTGATTAGATCAAAAGAAATTTTCAACAATTATCATTTTTAACTAAACATGACAAAATAATTCGGACAGTTATTAGCGGATCATCAATTAACCTTAATAACCAATTCGTTTTATTAAATTGCCAATTCAAATTGTAATAGCCAATCAAAAATCGTGATTGTTCTACGACAGGTGTTTAAAATTTTTGTGACATCGATATCGAGAGCAACATTAACTTCGAGACATTGAGGTTAAAATTAAACTAATTAATATTGTCAGGACGGCAAAACCCATTCAGTTAAGCGAAATATCGAAACAACCGAGATCGACATATCCGAGGAAGAAATGCATTGTTGATATGGGAAAAATGCCAGGACTTAACAATTATATCGACATAACCGAGGTATCGAGTCAACCAAATTCGAGACAACGAGGTTCGACTGTATTAGAACGAATAATCGTACCCTCGCTTTTTTTGGTTAATCCGACAAATCACAAAACTACCTTCGGATTATAACGGCAGTAAAATTCGGCCTAAATAACTATATCGAACTGCCTCGAGTGAGATACTTCACAAAGCCGAATGTTAAAACAAAAATTGTTCCGAATGTGGCCTTGAAAAACTGCATTTCTTATCGGAAGAACAAGCTACGTTGGAAAGTTCCGATGATGTAAAAGGAAAAAATCTGAATATGTTACCATATATAGAGAAGAAAAACAGGAAGAAAATATATTTACATATATATTCCATGCATATCAATTTTTAGCAACATGGCTGAATATTTGGATCATTGTATATGTCTCCACGACTTTTGCGAAAATTGTCTAGAACTGAATTCAATCATTTATTGTCCTGCAATACCAGAGTAAGACCAAGTTTACTGCTCGTCAAAATAATCAAAATTTATCTGTGAACAATTGTTTGTATTTCTTCAAATACCTCCATGATCGCTATTTCACTTTGCACGGCCAAAATCAAATAATACTTCGAAATAAACATTATGCATAAATTTACTGACGGCTGTTCAGCTCAGTACAAAGCAGAAACTGTATATAGGTGATGTTAGCCGTATTTGTCCTAAATTAGGTTAAGAAAACAAAAACTTAAAAAAAATCACATGCCTTAGGATCACAAGAAATGGCAGATGCATTTCTAAAGCACGAGGCTTATATAGCGGTTCTGATGAGTTAATTGTTATACTATTCAAAACGCGAAATTGTTTTTCGACTTAACTGAGAATTTCACCCAGTAAAATACCAGCGCTGTGTATTTTCATACTATGCTGAAGAGATTTTAAGAACAAATACTGATTACAAACTAAATCAAAAGAGGAAAATATTCACAAAATTGTTTCTACTTCTTTACTACCAAAACGACATTTATCATGCTATTAGTGTGACTGGTGCTTAGAGGGAAAACTAGACAGTATGGTAACAAAACAAAGTGTAGTTTGTAAATAGTTTAGCTCAAAATAGGACTTAAATTGGTGCACGTACATTGTCCGAGTTTATTTAAAATTATAATAAAATTTGACATTTATACACAGACGATGCGAAGGTCGGGTTAACAATTTGGCCCACAATTTAAAGCTATAAATGTATAATTATATACATATGAACATATTTTGATTCAAAAGTTCTTAAATGATGTTTACAAAATTGATTTTCGATAAAGTTTAACCGTCAATGAGTACAGAAAATCTTAATTAAAGTTGAATGATAGGGTTTGGGAGGATTTTTAAAACGGAGACGAAAAACGGTACGAACACGTTGGCAATCTTTAACTTTTAACTAATGACGTCATTAATAACGCCAAGCATGTGGCTTTCACTCAACGAAGACAGACATCATCCAAAGCGGCACAACTGCAACTAACCTAGAGATTTCCAGTCGTCGTATACAGCAGTTATTTATATAACTCCGATTTGCAGCAGTTCATCCATTTGTGTAGGGATTCACCTTTTGGGCGGCTATTCTGATTGGTCACTGAACAGTTTTGATTTTTGATCTATTTTTAGGGTAAAACAAATTAATAAAGGGTCCCGGTTGACCGCGTATAGTCTTATTTTGGGAATGAAATTTGTCCATGACAAAGACAGTGGCGGATCCAGAGGGGGGTCCAGACCCCCCTTTCGTTTTGACAAGCCTTCTTTTTTTTGTTTTAGCATAACAAAAGGCCATTTTAACGGACATGTTTTAGGTGTCAGGAAATCGTCAGAATGCAGGATTGTACACCATTTCGTTCAGAGCTTTTGGGGGCCTTAAGTGGCCCCCAGACCCCCTGCCGTAATACGACCTCTGCGAGGTCGGCCACCATGACAAATTTGGACCCCCCCCTTTCATTTGAGGCTGCATCCGCCCCTGAAAGATCACCATATTTTGATGCAATTTTAGTAATGTTGAGATTGAACTTGACCTACATGTATGCTTTAAACAAATAAAAATACCCACAATTCTATTAATGTAATAATAACATAAATTATTAAATAGTCTGTATCACAAATGACTCAGTATTTGCTTGCATTCTGGTTTTCTCTTTCCGTCCTTTACGGCATCTGTTCATTACGGTAAAGGACGAAATAAGAACACGACAATGCAAACAAATCCTGAGTCATTCACTCACTTAATTACATTAATAGCAATACCTGGAGAAAAGGAGTACCTGTCCCTCATTAAAAAATTGCTTTTTCGATTATAAACATACTAATAATTCAAATATGGTGCCTTTTATTTCGTTCAATATGTACAATATATGGCCACAACAATATAACTTTACTCTGGATATCATGGATACCTACTTATGACTAATGGTGTTTGATCTTTTTCATCAACATGCCAACTCACTAACTCGCACATAACAGTTATGGAAGCTGAAGGTTGGGAATGCCGTCAAACCCACCATTTCTGTTGAAAAATTCTGTACCAAGTCTGTACCATTGCTGTAGTTGCTTCATTTTTGGTTATTGGTTCTCGAGTTTGCGGTTTCTTGGATTTGTGGATTTTCTTTGTTGACAGTTTCCATGGTGATAGTTAGTATGTTATTACCTTAGTTCTTTTACTGGTCCGCGATTAGTACTCGCCGGGAACGTATTAAATAGTTATACGAGTCCCAGTTCTTGTTAAATAGTAATTCTTGTCATTTAATAAATGACAGTTTCCGTAGTTAGCGATATATATTATCACCTCTATTTCTAACATAACAGAAAAATTATCCTATATATCAGATTACGAAACCGAGATAACGAATGATTTATTCGGGATCTTTGAGGTAACGGGAAACAAATGCGGGAGCATCTAGCATCTGAGATAAGGATTAGGAAACATAGAAACCGAAAAAAAAAATCAAAGATAATTGATTTTTAATGCATGATCTCGAATTACCGACTCGAGCTATTATATTGCCAAACTGGGAAACACGTTTCAAATTCCATAAAATAGATTACAATTCAAAAATGACGAGATCGAATCCAAGACCTTGGAGTACCAGTCTCATAATCTTAGCATGCAACTTTATTCATGGTAATCGCCATTATACATCTCGCAATAATAATGGAGCTTCAAGTCAAAATCCCAGATTGTTTTGCCGCAGATCCCCATTCATATAGTCAAGTCATTTCATAATTGGAGAACATCATTAATAATAATCCCAGTGACATTTGTATGTTGATCCGAAATATGCTACCCGAAATATATTTAAACTACAACTTCAAATTAGTCAAGAAGACTTCCACAAAATTGGCAAATCAACAGGACATTTGTATGACATATTTTACTATGTGGGGCTTTAATGCTTAGTTATTTAAACATCTCAACAACAAGAAACGACTGGAAACAATTCAGAATCTGCAATGCACACAGATATGGCTTACAAATGCCTATGTCATTGCTTCAACTGTGCAAAGGCATTCGATCGGTACGGAACTGTTGTCTCTGAAAAAAATCAGCCGCCAACTTCTTGAAAAACATAGGTGCACATCTCAGCCATCCATAGTTACCAGGAAATATTAGAATATCTTGCAGAAGAAAAACCGAAATGATTCTGAAAAATATTATTTTCTTAAAGCAGTTGGGTGTTGCCGGCGTCTTACGATTTCCCTGCAACTGTAAATGTTCAGCAATCCCAGACAATCATATGATTTGGTATTCAGAATCTAATCGTTGTGCATTTGATGGGGTAGACAGTTTATTCGTAGGGAATTCGGCTTTGACTTTGCAAAATACGTACGTTTAAAATTGAAATTCATCAAAACACAACTACTGCTAAAGCAAAGCTGTTACTTTGATTATAAATCTCAGATGTAAAAACAATCAAGCAGGGCTGGTGTGTGCTTAGTTTACGCGTTCGACCAGGACATTCATGGTGGTAACAAAATTACAGATACAAAGTTCGTCTTCTTGGTGTGCTTGGTGACAACGGTTCTACATATTAACATAAAATAACTTTCTACAACGTCAAACACAACATCTTGCTGTAGCTGTAAAAAAATTGGAAGATGTTCTAAGTCTAAGGTTTTTCTACTTTCAAGGTGTAGATTGCCTTAGCCGGATTTGGTCAAATGTTTTGACATTTTTGGTGATAAAAGCTCTAAAACATCTTAATTATTTAGATTTTAAATGTTTGGGTTTGAGTGTAATTGATCAGTCTTGAGTTGACAAGGCGATACGCGCGTACTAAATTTTCTTAACATTGATATTTGATGACATTTTTTAAAAATTACAATTACTGGGTTGACGCCTCTGCTGGTAGACTGTTACTCCTCGAGGGTATCACTAGTCCAGTAGTTACACTCGGAGCTGACATGAATATCGTTGATTCTTTTATATAGTGATATAGTCATTGTCTAAATTTACTGCCCTAAAATTTCGAAAATTATTCTAATACTAAGGTTTTTCTATTTTCAATGTGTAGATAGCCTTTAGCCTGATTTGGTAAAATGTTTTTGAATTTTGATGATAAAAGATATATATCTTAATCATTTCGGTCCGGCGTAGTAAATGCTCTCAACCTTGGTATCTTTGATGTCATTTTATTCATACAAAACTAAGGACATATAGTGTTTGGTGAAGCTGTTTAGTTATACAGAATGGTTGGCTAAAACGCAAAATATTGAAAATTCAAAACAATGCATGACGGGACAATAAATTCACAGAATAACCACACCAGCCAAAATACTTATAACATTTTCTGGAAAACATCTGTATTTTACTCTTTTCTTGACCATCTTGTTGCTGAAACCGACTACCGAGTTGTTTCATATCAGACAGATTTTAGCACGATACGTCTGCTCACTCCAAAAAATTAAATAAGGTTTTTAATTTCTGTGTACAAGACTTGCAAGATAAAAATCTTCGGCATACGAAAAGGTATATTGAAGTAGAAATTATTTATAACGACAAGCCAACTGACCTCTGATATCAATGCAGACTTATCTACTAACATCCATGTGCCAAACTCAGTATTCAGCAACATTTGAACGTTAGTTCGTTAAGCAGAATCAAGTCGTACCTTCGCTTAAGGAAGGTTGAGGTAGACTATTGCTGTTAAGGCTAAGAATACAAGTTCACCGGGGCCGGGCGACCGCCATGTCCGAGTGGTTAAGGTAATTCGTCTACTATGGATCAGTTAGGCTGTCAACACTGAGTTTGCTAGTTCTAGTCGCACTGCGAGCATGACAAGGATAGCCTGTTTTCCTACCGCAGGTCGGGGTTTTTTTCCCTGGTACTCCAGCTTCCTCCCTCAATAGAAACTGGACGCCATTATACATGTATACTAAAAATCGCTGAAAGTGGCGTTAAACACTAAATAAACAAATTCGCAGAGAGTTCAAATTATATTAGACATTGTTATCCAACAAATTTGCTGCTAATGGAAACAAAAAGGATAATTAAGCTGCACATGTTATAGACCACCATGTGAAACTTTGCTTCACCTGCCGATTGACGTTCTATATCTTAAACTTCTTAATCCCGGTTGTGTCATTAGACATGTAGAGCAGTAACAAATTAAGGTTCTGCAATGATTTCCACCAAATGGTCCTAAGATGGTATAGATCAGAATTAATAGCATTCGACATGATTACCCCATACTAAGATTTGTTTTTGCTTTATGGAATTTATTTGGATTTCGTTGTCGGCTGGTTAGCGAATAGTTCTTGACAAATGGTAATTCTGTCCATCTAACACACAAGAGCATCCTCACAAGTTAGGGCTTCTGTGTCCACAAGTGTCATGTAAAACCCTGACGTGTGCCGAATACACAAGA
The DNA here is from genome assembly GCA_944474755.1 of Limnoperna fortunei. Classification (NCBI taxonomy): domain Eukaryota; kingdom Metazoa; phylum Mollusca; class Bivalvia; order Mytilida; family Modiolidae; genus Limnoperna; species Limnoperna fortunei. Next base: position 60,859,881 of record OX104116.1, read on the forward strand.
GTTCATAAACTAATTATTTTGTGAAAATATGGGTCCATTCGTTCTACGGAACGAATAATAGGCTTTCCAAGTATTGCAACTAAGAAGAGCCCATCTGAATTTAAATGAGCTCGAATGTGACCATTAAACAAATTTTTTATTTGTCTTCATAAGGTAACAAATTCGAAAAAAAACTATTTTGATATAAAACAGGAAAGGTCAAATTGTGGAACAATATGAACTTGACCTTCTGTTATATTAAAATTGTATTTATTTCTCAATATTAACAATTTAAGAAAAACATTACAATATCTCTTGAAATAAAAAGGGTAATAAAATATGACTTTCAGAGACATTAATGAATTAGACATCAAACCTTTGATCTTTTATGCATAAAAACTCCTAATTACGATTAAAATTTTCATATACATGGAAATTGAAAAAATTAAAACAAAATGGATTTGTCCTTGACCTCTTATATAGTGATCTTACTATGCTGCAGGTTAACAATCATCAATTGTGAAAATCCTGTCAATATCTGTTGTAGTTTATAATTTAAGGCTATTTATAACAAATATCAGTGATCCAGGGAAACCAAATCTAACAAAGAGTCATTTAAAATATATGACACTTGAAGACCTTTCAGGGATACGTCTAAATCATGGTTTAACTTCTGTATCTCTAATAGTTAAGGAAGAGATCCGCACACAACACGACCTTGACTTTTGACGTTGTGACCTTTTGAAGGTCAAGGTCAATCACGACAAATGCCAATATATGTTATCGCTATCGAGAAACTGTTACCGATCCAGAAGAGATAGCTCTTATAAATTGTCAATAAAAATATATTACAATTCACGGTGTTAAGGGTTTTCTCCAGGTACTCTTCTTCTTTACGGTTTCCAGTATTACATCTTGGAAATGATTAATTACTGGTGCATGACCTATTTAAAACAAATAAGATACCTGAAAATTTGTTAATTTAAGATAATGAACAAGCGTATAGGTGATTAAAACTATGAACATGAGATAAAGATAACTTAGTGGGTGGTGGAGATGACAGCCGGCGTTAGCTGTTCTCTGAAGATATCGACAGAAGAGGATTGTATTATTATAATTGGTAGGACGTTCCATTGAGTAATTGTATGAGGGAAGAAGGAATATCTGCGAGTCTTTGGATGTGTGTATGTGGCTGAAAGATTGTGAGTGGTGTCGTCTAGTTCTAGAGTCTGATGGAATAAGAGTTGTGCTACTTGGTATAGCAACAAGTTGATGTGTGATCTTATACATGCATCATAACTAGAAGTTTTCGTAATCCAAGTTCATATAATTGTGGCCAGTTTAGTGTATTTATCATGGAAGATATACTGCTGGTATTGTGGTATCGATAACAAGGATACGTTGATGCCCTCTTTTTTACCATTTCTATCTTCGAGATAGATTCTGTAGTGTGCCGGTCCCATACGGAAATAAGACCGGGCCCAAGACAGTACCATGTGGAACAATAGATGTGACTGGGACTGTGTTTGATTTTTTTTTCCTTCCAGGACCACTGTCGGTGTGCGGTTTTCAGAAAAGTTGAGATCCAGTTTACAGAGTTTCCAATGATACCAAAGAAGTTTAATTTGTAAAGTAGATGGCGTTGTGGGACTTTGTCAAAGGCCTTTTCTTTGGTTTAAACTGATTTTGGGGAGTAATATTTGGCTCGTTTATTGGAAGATTCAGTATAAGTTTGTCAATATGCTCCCAGTATGCTTTTCTCTGTATTTGCTGTCTTTCCGTTTTTTTTCAAGTTTTTGTTTTACTTGTCGATAAGTCGTCTTAATTTATCCTTGATCCATGGTAAGCTGTATTACTCAAAATTTTAGATGGATTGTTTTTCTCCGATTATTCGGTTTGAACCCCAACTCCCCCCCCCCCCCCCCATAAAAACAGAACGCCAAGATATAGCTGAAAAAATGCGATAAACATCACACAAACAAACAAACAATACAATTCACGACCTAAACAAGACCTACCTTTTGGTCAAGGTTTCTGTTTTGTGTGGTTAAGAAGATGTGCTTACAACACAATGTCAAAAAGTAACCATGACCTTTGATATTGTGTCAAAGATCTGTCGTCCGGTTGCAATTTCTGCGTAAAATGAATATGAGTAAAACTATAATGCTTAAAATGAACAATTATAAACTATTATAAAAGGGAGATAATTGTTATTGCTCTGTCGTTAGGAATGACGAAACAGCCTTTTTCCCGGTGAGTGGTCTTTGGTCGATTACCCCCACTGGTTTAAGAGTACATGTTAATTTATTAATTTCAAATAAAAATATATTTTTATATTTCAAAAATTATACGGATAGATCTTGTATGTTAATTGCAATGTGACCATATGCAACTATTACTGTCATAATTAGGTTCGATAACTCTGTTTATAAATGAACGACTGTTGTGTATCATTAACACCAAAATTTTATAAGATATCAAATTACTGTTATTATTAATAAAATTATTTTATGTGTTTTAAACATATTATTAATATTTGACAATTTTTTCTATTTTTTATATATACTTTTATTTTTTTATCATTTATGGAATTGCTCGTTTATTGTTGTTATCCCCGTGGCATCATTATTTTTTTATACTCAAAATCTACTACTATATTTCATAATT